>NW_019168004.1:11166567-11529715 GCF_002303985.1 Durio zibethinus
AAACAAAAAAAAAACCAAAAAATGTTGAGTTGAGTCTTGATTGGGTGTCTACGTCTTTGCGCAATTTTTGTTTCACAAAAAATGTGCAAAGAGGGGCAGCTGTAGACACCCAATTGGGTCCGGCCCAGATCAATTGGGCCTGGCCCAAATGGGTAGGGCCCAATTCAATTTGTCCTGTATTATTTTGTATTTTATGTATTTTATGTATTTTATTATTATGTATATATTTATTTATTTATTTATTTTTTATTAGATTAGATTTATATGTATATAGTTATATATTATTATTATTTTTTTATCTGTTCTGATTTTCCTGATTATCAGATATTTTTTTATAATATCTTTTGATTTATCTTTTCTAATTATCTAGTATTTTTTATTTATTTTGATTTTAATTTTGGAGGGCTGAGATTGAAGGCTGAAGAATCCCATTGGAAATGGGAATTCAATCAGAAGAGGTCCAGTGGGATCAAGATTGAATTCCCGTCCAAGGAGGAATTGGGATTGATCAGGAACTCCTGATCAATCCCTATAAAAGGGACTCTGGAACAGAATGCAAGGAACACAGAAACAGTAAGCAAAGCTACTGATTTGAGAGAAAAAGGAGGCGTATAGAAGTTAGAAAAAGTTTAGGATGTTCTGGGAGTGAGAAAATTTTTTAGAAATTTTTGGCGAAATTTTTTCTGGAAATTTCTGGGAAATTTCCAGATTCCGGCGAAATTCCGGCGAAGTTTTGAATTTTCCGACGAAAATTTCGGCGAAGTTTTGAAGTTTCCGGCGAACCTGCCCAGTTTCC
The DNA here is from genome assembly GCF_002303985.1 of Durio zibethinus. The sequence continues at coordinate 11,167,364 of NW_019168004.1, forward strand.
GGCAAAGAATCCAGAAACCGGCGACTTTCCGGCCAACTTCCGGTGAAATTTCCAGATTCCGGCGAAAATTTCCAGAATCCGGCACCGGTGTTCTTCGGTTTCTAGAGAGAAGGGAGAGAAAAGGAAGAAGAGAGAGAGGAGGGAGGAGCGTTCTGCCGAAAAACGAAGGAAGGTGCCTTTTATACCCTCCCAAAACGACGTCGTTTTGGCCTTAAGTAACCCAGAGGATCCGCGCGTTTTGCCGCAACCCGACCCGACCCGGGCGTCGACCCGCTTTCTGACCCGCGTGTGCCAGCCCCCTCCGAGCCGAGCCGAGCCGAGCCGCGATCCGAGCCGCTCCAGGTTTTTTTTTTTTTCTTTGAATTTTTTTCCTTTGTTTATTTGTTTATTTCATTTTTTATTTATTAGATTAGGTTTATGTAATATTCTTTTTATTTATTTTTTATTATTTTATTTTCTTTAAATAAAAATAAAAAAATTCCAAAAAAAATATATTTTTAGGGAAAAGTTGAAAGTATCAATTTTCCTTAGAAATAAATTTCCAAAAAATATTTTTGGGGAAAAGTTGAAAGTATCAATTTTCCTCAGAAATAAATTTCAAAAAAAAATATTTTTAGGGAAAAGTTGAAAGTATCAATTTTCCTTAGAAATAAAATTCCAAAAACTATTTTTGGGGAAAAGTTGAAAGTATCAATTTTCCTTAGAAATAAATTTTCAAAAAAAAGGGTTTTTGAGGAAAAGTTGAAAGTATCAATTTTCCTTGAAAATCGAAATTTCCAAAAAAAATATTTTTGGGGAAAAGTTGAAAGTATCAATTTTCCTTAGAAATAAATTTTCAAAAAAAGGGGGTTTTTGAGGAAAAGTTGAAAGTATCAATTTTCCTTGAAAATCGAAATTTTCAAAAAATATTTTTAGGGAAAAGTTGAAAGTATCAATTTTCCCTACAAAAAAAAATCATTCTTTCATTCCTTTCTATCTTAATTTTGATTTTTTTTTTCTCTTTCTTTAAATAATCCGACGACGGAGCCTCTGTAAGTGAAACAGTAGTTTTTCTTGCATACTCTTGAGGTGAGGGAATTTTCTCAATTTTTTGCTAAAAGTATTAGAGTCAATTGAGAATAATTTTCAACAACTAACTACTTGGTAAAATTTTAAGGCTTTTGGATAACACAAATTCAAGCTGGTACCATCTTTTGATGGGCGTTGTGAGGGTGCTATAACCTTCCTCACACGTAACCGAACTCCCGAACCCTGTTCTGGTCAGCAGACCTGAACCTATTCTTCTAGGGACCCTTAAACTTAGGTGTTCCCTGGAAGGACAGATTCTTTAGGTGGCCAATCGCACCTAGATAAAAAAGATTGGTGGCGACTCCCTAAAGTCAATGTCTAGCGATAGATCCCCGGATCTAGACGTTACGACATAATGGGTTGGATTCCCATACTATTATTTAACTTAAACATTGTTGCCAAAGTAGCCAAGGCATCAACAATCTGGTTTTCTTCTTGAGGAACTTGCTAAAATTGAATCTCTTTAAAATGTTTCCTCAAGCCAGTTATGTGCCTTTGGTATAACACTAGTTTTGAGTCCCTGGTCTCCCATTCACCTTTTAGTTGATAAATTACCAAGGTCGAATTCCCATATACTGCTAGTGTTTCAATTTTCTTTTCAATGGCCATTTGTAACCCCATGACACATGCCTCATATTCAGCGACATTGTTTGTGCGATTGAAATCTAACCTTGCGGTACATGGGTAATAATTTCCTTCTGGGGATATTAGCACTGTTCCAATGCAATGGCCCATTATATTGGATGCCCCGTCAAAAAATATTTTCCATACTTCTCTTACAGTCTCTCTATCTTCATCTTGCAAGATTGCCATCAAATTTTCATCTGAAAATTCAAACTTCATAGGTTCATAATCATCTGTAGTTTGATCAATAAGAAAATCAATAATTGCACTTTCTTTTATGAATTTTTGTGTCACCTACACAATATCATATTCTGAGAGCATGACCTGCCACTCGCTAGCCTGCCTGATAAGGATGGTTTTTCAAAAATATACTTGAAGGGATCCAATTTTGATATTAGCCACATTGTATGGTAGAGCATATATTGCCTGAGTCTACGAGTAGTCCAAGCCAGGGCATAACATATTTTTTTTATTTAGGGGTACTTGGTCTCGTACTCTGTAAACTTTTTACTCAAATAGTATATAGCATACTCTTTCTTGCCAGTTTCATCTTTTTGCCCCAATACATATCCCATCGATTTTTCTTGAACTGTTAGATATAAAATCAACGGTCTTCTTGTAACTGGTGAAACTAACACCGGTGGGCTTATCAAATACTCTTTAATCTTTTCAAATGCATTTTGACATTTTTCATCCCATTCACCAGGATTATTTTTACAAAGCAACCTAAAGATTGGATCACATTTCGAGGTAAGTTGGGATATGAAACGAGAAATATAATTCAATCACCCCAAAAAGCCTCTCACCTTTTTTTACGTGCGTGGTGCTGATAATTCTTGAATGACTCAAATTTTATTAGGGTCTACTTCTATACCTCTTTCACTGACTATAAACCCTAACAATTTTTTGGATTTAACAGTAAAGGTGCAGTTGGCTGAATTCAACTTAAGTTGGTATCTCCATAATCTTTCATAAAGCTTTTTGAGATTAACAACGTGATCTTCCCCTTCTTGAGACTTAGCTATCATATCATCAACATATACATCTATCTCCTTATGCATCATATCATGAAAGAGAGTGACCATCGCCCTTTGATATGTGGCACCAATATTTTTTAGCCTAAAAGGTATAACTTTATAGCAAAACGTGCCCTACATTGTCATAAATATAGTTTTTTCCATATCTTCATGAGCCATTTTGATCTGATTAGAATCGGAGAACTCATCCATGAAAGAAAAAATGGAGTGTTTAGCAGTGTTATCTACAAGGGTATCAATATATGGCAACAAAAAATTATCCTTTGGGCTGGCCCTATTTAAATCTTAATAGTCCACACACATTCTAACTTTTTCATCTTTCTTGGAAACTAGAACTATATTGGTCACCCATTCAAGGTACTTGATTACTTCTAAAAAACCAGCATCAAATTACTTTTTTACTTTTTCTTTTATCTTCAGTAATATTTTTGGTTTCATGCGTCTCAATTTTTGCTTTACTGGTCGACATTTTGATTTTAAAGGCAATCTATGCTCAACCACATCTGTGCTAAGTCCTGGCATATCCTGGTAAGATCATGCAAATACATCCATGTACTCTTGTAGTAGATTCACCAACTTTTGCTTTTCAATCGGTGATAGTGAAGTACTGATCCTAACTTCTTTCTTATTGTCACCATCTCTCAAATTTAATAGGTCAGTTGATTCCTGGTAGGGTTCTATAATTTTTTTCTCTTGTTCCATTCATTTCAGCAGATCATGAAGTAAATCATAGTCTTTGGAATCAACATCGTTATCAAGCTCGCTAATGTGAGTTGAATTTTCAAAATCAAACCCGGTGTTATTACCTTGGTCATCTATAATGTTCATTATTAGAAAACCTAAAAATAGGTATAATCACAAAGAAATATATATTGATCTTGGCAAGGGCAAAGAGAATGTAAATGAAAGAAAAGAAAAATGAAAAGTAGAGAACATGGTATAAGTGAAATGCATTACATTCATCATTTTATTAAGACAATGAAAATAAGCCCATACACTTAACCTCCACATGCTCTTGGGCAGAAGCAATTGGAATTTTTAAGTTAAAAGGTTCAAAGACAACAAAAATGATACACTATTTTTTGAGTCTCCTAAAAAGGAAAAAAATCTCTTCATCTTGCATGACTCCTTCATTTGCTTCAACTTGAAATCGTGAGAAAGCTTCATCTAATCCCATTACCAGTCCCCTTTATTCAACTTTTGTCGACCCATGATAGACATGCCCGACTGAACAAAAGGTTTCATACAAATAAGGGAACATCATTTTTCCATCAATCGAATTTTACCCTTTGAGGCGTGCCATTCTCTTTTCTTTCTTCTCCAACATTACATTTTTTTTTATCAATAGCCGTAGGCTTATAGCCTAACCTCCATCTTTTTTTATTTTTAATCAGGTATGGTGCTCTTATGATTCCTTGTAGAGCTTTCCCTAAGCCTTACCCGGCTCGTCAACCCTTACCAGTAGTCTACTTTATCACCATATTCATAACTTTTAATAATTGAAGGATCGGTATCTTTGACCTTTCTTTTATGTAAGTAGCATTTGCTACATCAAAAGCTCTGAAAGAACATTCGATTATTTTTTCTACTACTTCAACGTAGGAAGTTGTTAAGATCTTTGTTACCAATAAGTTCTTTTCACCATCCACACAGATTTGTTTTCCTTTCATGATGAATTTTACCTTTTGATGTAGAGATAAAGATACAGCTCCGATCGTGTGAATCCAAGATCTTTCAAGTAAACAACTATATTCAAAAGTTATGTCCATTACTTGAAATATGACATTGAAGGTATAAGAACCGATCTATAATGGGATCTCTATATCGTCAATTACCTCTCTTCATGCCCCGTCAAACGCTCTTACAACCATATGACTAGTTCGCATGTGAGAGGGATCCACTGGAAGCTTTGATAATGTCGTCAGAGGCATAACATTAATAGATGATCCATTATCAATAAGCACTTTGGCCATAATGTGGGGCTTACACTTGATAGTAACATGTAAAGCTTTAACACTAACACGTCCTTCCGGAGGTATTTCATCATCATTGAAGGTGATAAAATTCGGGGCTATAATATTTCTAATCATGTGATCTACCTTCTCAACAAAAATGTTATGCTCAACATAAGTTTGGTAGAGCACTTTCAGCAAAGCATTCCTATGCGACTCAGAATTTAATAGTAACAATAGTAAGAAAATACGAGCTGATAGTTTATTTAACTGATCAACCACACTATACTCACTGTGTTGAATGATCTTTAGAAACTTACAAGCTTTTTTTTTTTATATCGATTTGTTAACTTGCACTTCCAAGCTTACCACCGGTTGAAAATCTTAGCTTTTCCTTGTGTCTTCTTCTCCTATCTTGTCTTTCCCTTTTCTGGTCCTTTTTGACATTTCAAGAGTATAAATTTGACCACTTCGGGTTATTTCTCTTATTCTCGCTATGTTGGCGGTATTATCCATATTTGGATTATTCGAGGTTATATTAAGCCCTTACATCACTACATCATAATCGTATCACCATGGGACTGCTTTGTTGGTCTGATAAGGGAATAGACTAGGGATATAAATGGTCATTGGTATCCTGAAAGAGGAGATAGTTTTCTTAGTTAGGGGCTCTGGTTTTTCATCATAGTAGACAATAAGAGGTTTGGGGATAAAAGACTTGCCAGGACGCTCGTCGCCCACTGTATTCACATTATTTTCATCATATTCATCATAGAACTCAATGATGGCCTCATCCATCAAGCTCTGTAATGTTTGCTTAAAGACCTCGCAACTTTAGATCGAATGTCCAATTGTTTTCCCATGGTATTTGCAAAAATGGTCAGGGTCTTCATGAATTCCATTTTCATCCAAAAATAATGATTGAATCATGCCCGTCTCATACAAACAGTCGTACACCCATTCAAGAGAGGTTTTCACTTCATCCATGCATTTTTTGATCTTCACATATTTTTCCTTACCCACTATATTGATTTTTCCTTCGGTGTGATTTGGCAAAGAGTTTTCACTAACACTTGGCTTGAATTTAGTATCAAAAGACAAAAGCCCATCATTTATCAAACCTTGCACCTTGTATTTAAATACCGTTTAATTTTCAGTAGAGTGTCCTATAACTCCGTAATGATATTCGCACTTAGCGTTAGGGTCATACCAACTTAGGTAAAGTGATTTTAATGGTTTCGCATAAGTAGGAGCGACAAGGTGGTCTCTCATTAGCTAAGGGTACAAATCGGTGTATGACATGAAAATTGGGTCAAAATGATGTTTTTCCCGATTGCTATTATTCTGTGAGTTTTTTTTATTGCTGTTTGGGTAGGTTGATCGGGTAAATAGTCGAGCTGGAGGTACGAAGGTGTAATTGGATGGTTGAGGGCTAAAACTTGGTCTGGGTAGCAGTTATTAGGGTGCTCGGTAATGGTATGATTGTTGAGAGATTTGGTTTGTGGTAGGGTAGTAAGGGGAATATGGATTATATGGGATAAAAAGATGGTGTGAGGGATTTCTGTGAGTGACATCATATGTCTCCCGCTCTTTCTTCTTTAAAGTTACTGTCTTTTTTTTGGACCCTTCAATTTTGCCACTTTTGATAGCATTTTCTATGATCTCTCCTGAGATTACCATGTCAGAGAAGTTTTTCATGGCATTCCCCACCAATCTGTCATAATACGGGGCCTTCAGTGTATTGACAAATAGCATATTTATCTTTTTTTCAGTCAGTGGTGGTTGAACCTGGACCACTACATCTCTCCATCGATGTGCATATTCCTTGAATGTTTTCATCAATTTTTTCATCATATTTTGCAATGACAGCCTATCAAGGGTTGTATCCAAGACATGCTTATACTGAGCAAGAAAAATTTTGGCCAAGTCTTTTAACGAACGAATCTTGCTCTGATCTAACTGCACGTACCATTTAGCTACTGAACTAGTCAAACTATCTTGAAAACAGTGTATCAATAGTTTGTTATTGTAGGTATGACCCGTCTTCTTTCTACAAAATATGGTAATATGAACAGAAGGACACTTTGTTCCATCATATTTCTTGAAATCTGGGGTCTTAAATTTTGGTGGGATGACCAAGTCAGGCACTAGGCTGAGCTCATTGGCGTCAATAACCCCATAAATGTTATTACCTTCAACCGTTTTGAGCCTTTCTTCAAGTTGGTCATACTTGTTTCAAATTTTTGAATTTATAACAGGTTTTGACATTTCGTGAGACTTTTTTTATTCAACAAGGTCATCAAGATTAGGTACCATGATGGGATCAACTGAGATGGGTCCCGAATTAGTGTTCAAGTGGGTCGGTTGTTGACTTAAGAATGATAGGGGTATGGCTGTGCACTTGGTGGTTGTATGTATACACCTCGAGAAACTTGAACCTAAACTTAAGGCGGAGTGAATCCCGGAGGGTATAATGGCTCTTCCATATTGACTTCATCTCCTATCCTTGACGCGTCAGTGACTCCTTTTCCTTTCATTGAACCAAGCAATAATTGTCTTAATTCAGCCATTTGTGCTTCGATGCTTTGTTGTATTTCTATCACTCTTTCTCGTATCTCCTCCTATGCCCTTTCGACCCTTTCAAATCTAGTTGTATTCTCTTCTTCCATGGCTCGAGTCTGAGAACGAGTATTATATCTATACAAAATTGATGAATTTTGATTCTTCGATTTTACTATCCTTGAACCTTAGTTTATTAACCATGAATTTGATTGCATGATATAATGTCGTTGATATTATTGTTAGTATTTACATTTATGAAAATGCATGCATGAAATGAATGAAATGCAAATTAGGGTACTGTCCTGGATCGATCGAAACAAAAAGAAACTTTCATTAACCATGGGAGTCTTTATATATCATCCGATCATTCTTGCATTAAAGCCATAAAAACATTTGATTTGAGTATATTGCTCCCTAGCTTCATACAAAAAGTACAATAATCTTTGACTGTGACCTTAGGTTGGTACAATCTCCCATTTCAGTGCTTTCGCCTTTTCAACCATGTTGCTTATTTTTCGAATAGCCTTGTAGATTTGAGCAGTCAGATGTTCAATGTATTGCTGCCTTCCTAAATTTTTTGCTCTCCACATCTCTCGAGCATCTACCTCCATATTGTAAGTGTGAGCCCAATAATCCTCTCTTTCTTGCCACTCAGTCAAAATCTTGTCTATGTGACTCTGATTGCTTGTCAATTGAAGCTCCAAGCTCATTAATTCATGCTCTAAGGCTTTTTTCTCACTTTGTAAATCGGAGTTCTTATTTTGTTCCCTTCTTAGTTTAACTTTTAGCTTTTCACTTTCTCTTTGGTGCCTTGCTACCTTTTCAGAAGCTCCTGAAAGTTTTTTTTTCCATTCATGCTATTTTTTGGTGAGTGTGGAGATCATTTTCTTGTTCTCTCGAACTTTGTTCTTCCAATATTCTATCATGTCTCGTAGTTTTTTCATATCTTTCTTGGATCTATTCAAAGGTTACTACCCAACCTCAATTTTTTAGTTTTTTGATGTAGATTTTACAGATATTCACTTTTCATTTTTTAGTCAACTTCTGTACTGCATCATCTCTCATCATCAAATCATATATTAATTGGTTAACCTGATCCATCATAGCCATCTTTTCTTTCTTCAACCTTTTCTTTTCAATCTCAAACTCTTGTTAAACGATCTCAAAAGTCGATAATATCGGTACTGAAATAGGAACTGGCAACTTCTCTAAAACATCGACTGGTAGAGGCCTAATTTCGTTAACCTTTTTTATCCTTCACGTAAGGTAACCTTTTGTAATATTATCTGTGAATCTAGTTGGACTCATTCGGTTGACCTGCTTCCATGCTTTGATGATTTCACAAACCTTTTTCACATAATCGGGTTTTTCATAATCAAACTCAAATGAACTAAACTTATGAGTCATAGGGATGAATTACCGTGAGTCATATTATCTTTGAACCATAAAGAACGCGTAACTCACTGCCCCCATATCCCTAACAAAGGTACCCATGACTCGTCTCCACAACTCTACAAGATGGCCATCGAAAGCATCCATGGTGCCATCCATGTTACATCATCGCTAGTGAGCTTTAGAAAGAATGCCAACCACTGATTTTTTGTCCAATCTTTTCTCCATTCTTTAGCAATAAACTCTTTGATAGGACTAAAATGCATAAAAAATGGCTAAAATGATGTCTTTTCTTTCCCCTAAAAATGGTTTCTGAACAAGACAAAAAGTAATTGAGCACACCCCATAAATTGTCCTTGACTTTTTCTTCGATAAAAATTAAGTGATCTAATAGTCTCTGCCAAAATAATTGGTGAAGGGTTTATACCTTTATCTAATTGCTTAAAGAAATCAACCACTAATGCTTATATATGTCCTAACACCTTAGGGAATATCATCAATCCATATACGACCAAAGCAAACACATCCAACCCCTAATCAGTATCAATATACTTTTTTATGTACTTGAGCAGAAAAGCTGATGGAATGATCTTAACCCCGTTCTTTTCCTTTTTGTGCTTATCTATCTCTTCAACCTCTACTTGCATGATCTTGGCTAACTTCTTTCTATATCTGACAGTCTTATGCTCTTTTCAATAGATCTTATCTTGATTGGTAGACTCTATCCGGAGTAAAAAAAAATATTCTTCTATTGTGGGGGCCAAGTCTTATTGGTTGAATACAAAGCATCGATAAGATGGATCCCAGAACTATATTACGGCTCTCATTAGCTGTTCATCAACCTTTACTTACATAAGCAGTGCCACATCCCTATATTTCTTGGAAAAAGATTCCTTTTTCTCTGTTCTCCACTGTTTCCAAATGGCTTCCAATTTTGATATATTATTCTGACTAAGATCCATATGCACTGACTGTGGTACCGTCGATACGTAACTATCTACTAAGCAATCTCCTTCTTTCCCTTGAATACTTTTTAAATGGCTCTTAACCTCTAAGTAACTCTTACACACAGACGACATCCTTTTAGGTTTTTTGAAAGTTTTTCTTGTTGAAATTGATCCAAAACAATACCTTTTAGAAATATGGTGCATATATGATGCATGCAACAAAATTGAAGACAACAAAACAAATCAATAATGTAAATAAAAAAATAAATAAAAATGAATAAATGAATGAACAAGTATAACTTACGTCATAATAGAATATACATAGTGTCCTAATTTAGGTAATTTTCTCATAAAAGGGATAGTATGGCTCTATCCTAAAGTTGGACCTTACGGTTCACTATATGCCGGGTTAAGATTTATGTGTCTAAAGGTTCCCAGACTATTTCTCACATCATCGTCCATTATAGACTAGTAAGGTTCCTCGATCCTTACCCATTACAGGCTACTAACAGAACGGGTTCAATCTGAGTGAAAGTGTTTCGCTAGCAAATGCGGAGGTTATCACCTCACGAGAGCGTAGCTACTTCACTTCCTCCTAAAAGGGATAGAGCTCGGGTTTAGAGCTTATGCATGAATATGCAAAGTGTGTGCAAAATAATATATTAATCAAAATACTATAAACACAAAATTAAAATAAAATAACAACTAACATACAATTTAGCTTATTCATTAGCATATATATTTTTGAAAAATCAAAATAAAGGAGATTAAATGAAATGTTAAATAAAACTAATTAAATTCAATGATTCTTAATAGCGCATAACTAAAAGTTTTGTCTTGACTCTCGAAAATTTTTCCTAGTGGAGTTGCCAAGCTATCATAACAGTTTTGGGATCACTAGACGTAAAGTATTTTAAAATCGAGAAAAATAAAAGGGGAGTAGCCACCAATCTTTGTTAGGGTGTGATTGGCCACCAAAAAGTTTATCCTTTTAATAAAACTATAAAAACGAGTTTAAAGTTTATCAAAAAGATAAATTTTGATCTACGAAAAATCAGGTTGGGTCCAGGAGTCGGTTACGTGTGGAGAAAGATTAGCACCCCCACAACGCCCGTAAATTGGTACCATTTAATTACGCGTTATTTTCGATGTTGGATAGAAATGGTTTTAATTTAAAATTTAAGACTAATTCTTTTTCTTTGGAAAAATAAAATGCTGCTAAAATTTTTATTTAGAAATATTGAAAAAATTTTTAAGTTAAAAAATTATCTTAAAATTCTCCAACATCTAGGCAAAATTTAAAATAACTCTTTTCTCTTAAGATTTAACACAATAATCCTTAAAATGAAATAACAATCTTTATAGAAAATAATTGTTAATGACTCTCCAACATCTAGGTAAAGTACCAAGAATTATTTCTTTCAGAATGTTATTTTTATTTTATTTTATAATATCATAAAAAAAACTTTAAAAGTATTATTCTTTTTTATTATAAAATATTTTATCATCAAACAATAAATTAAAGAGAGAATAATGCAGACAATTATTGATGATAACATGCTAATGTATGTATGCTAATGAATGTCATGTAAAATGAAATGCAATTTAAAAGTTGGGTTCTTAAGTATAATGAGACCACCCCGACTCTTCAACATCTAGGCAAAGCTTGGTGCGACTATTTATATTTAAGATCCCAATTTACTATTATGCTTTTTATTTATTAATCTTATTATTAAAATGAGTTAGGAACTCGTGTGAAAAACTTAATGAAATGGAGTTTTCTAAATACCCCATCATTTAGGCAGCATTCGAGAACAAACCATTTCATGTGAGATTTTTACACGTATCCTTAAAGTTTTGAAATAGATTTAGGGTAAAATTTTAGGGTTTAAGTTTAGGGTTTGGGGTTTAATTAAAACGCGAACATCTTTAAAAATCCTCATCATCTAGGCGGACTTTCGGAGCAAGTTTAATTTTTTATAATTTTTGAAAACTAATTAAAAAATTCTTATATATTTCTGTTTATGAAAATTTATTAATAATAATTCTCCAACATCTAAGTGGACTTTCGAAGCAAGTTCAATTTTTTATAATTTTTGAAAACTAATTAAAATTTTCTTATATATTTCTTTTTATGAAAATTTATTAATAATAATTCTTCAATATCTAGGTGAAATTATTTGTTTAGGAAAATATTTTTTATTCCCTCCAACATTTAAGTAGGAAAAATAAAAAGCTTATTCCATTATTATTATTATTTAAATATTTTTTTATTTTTTTTAGTTATTATCCTATCTTGTTTTCATTTTATTATTATTAATAACAATTAGATATTTATCCTAATAAATTTAAATATTCATCTTGCATAAATATAAAAACTTAAAATAACAAAAATAATAATATATAAAAAAATTAGAAAATTAAAAAATTTTTTTTTACTTGAACCGGACAGGTCAACGGTCCGATCAACGCTGGTCTGAGCTGATCTGACTAGTTTGACAGTTCAATCAGCGGTTTGACGATCCAGCAGTTCGGATCGGTTCACTGGCAGTTCGTCTGTACTAGTTCAAGGCTGGCTGAAGCGGGTCGTCGGGTCGGGTTGCACGGATCTCGAGTCGGGTTCGGTCCACGCGTGGATCCTCTACGCTTAAAACGGCGTCGTTTTGGTCCTATGCTCAAAATGACGTCGTTTTGCCCTTATGTTTTCTATAAAAATCAGATTTTTTTTTCGTCAATTCATTTCATTTCACAGAAGAAAAAACTTTAGTTCTCTGGCTTCCGCCGAAATCTGGCGCCAGACGTTGTGCCTACCATCATGTGGGTCGCCTTCGGCGACGGTCATCAGTGACCGAAAAAGCGTCAGAAAGTCACCAAAAATTCCTCTCGACGCTTTCTTTCCAGATCTGACATTCGTTTGGCCTGAAAGTGCCTTGATAGTCACGAGTCGATCTTCGAAGTTTCTGATCTCTCCTCTTTTTCTTTTTTTTTTGGGACGGCTTAAATTGATGATTTCTCCTTCTTGTTTCAGGTGGCTGTGGCACTAAGGTTTCTCCCTGTGGGGAGGACTGTGTTTTTTTTGTGTAGATCTGTTTCGTTTTCGATTTGGGTATTTTAGGGGGTTGCTTAAAATTTATTTTTTATGCGTGGGAATGGGGGTCTGTATGGGGGTGTTGAGAGTGTTTTGAGAAAGGGGAGTTCGTCTGAGCTCGAGGTTTTCGTGGGGGTAGATTGAATGTGTATTCTTTTTTTTTCAGATAGCGTCCAAGAGAGCTGAAGGAAAAAAGGGATGGGGATTTTAAAGAGCTTCAATTAAGGGGATCTGGGTGGCTGTAGGTGGGCTGAACAAGGAGCTGGTTAGGGGGCTGGACAGAGGCCGCAACGACGCCGTACCAGCCCCTAGTTTCTGTCTCATTTCTCTTCTTTTTTTTAATTATTGATTTTTTTTAATTATTATATATTTTTTAAAAAATTTATTATTATTATTATTATTATTATTAAACTAAAACGAAAACAGTAGATCGAACAAAATCAGTGTCTACGATTAAAAATAAAAATGAAAAGTAAAACTATCGATTAAAGAAAACCTTGACAAAATGACATTGCAAATAATTTCTCTTAAGCTTATAAAAAATAAATTAAATAAAATAAAGTTCTCCCTTTAGATTAGAGAGCGGTGTATCCTTGCTCTATATATTTGACCTCACGATTAGCTTTTTACCAAATGATCTTGACAAATGCGTGCGCTTAACAAAAAACGAAAAAAAGGTGGCATTGCAAATCTCATAAGCTTACCAAAAAATAAAATAAATAAATAAAAGTTCTCTCCAAACTGTACTATATATAATCAGATTCATGGCCTGCTCGCTTAAAGCTACAAGCAGCCAAATAGCCACATCTTTCTTTCTCCTCTGTAAATGAAAATTATCTTTGCAACCCGAACTCATTATTTCTTCCTCCCTGGAGATAACGTGTTATGTTTGATAATCTTCACAACAGAAAAGATGGATCTCTCTCTCTCTCTCTCTCTCTCTCTCTCGCTTTTGATTCTTTACTGGATATTTAGAAAGGAGTTTTTCTTTTCCTTTTTTTTTTTTTGGATCTAGTTTTGGTATATTAATTTCTATGGAATTTAGTCTCTCGGTTGTTTCTGCTGCTCTAATAACCCTGCTCTAGCTTACCTGAGAATGGATTGGGTTGGCTCCGATCATTTATAGTAATTCATCACACCCTGGACGTTAGGTCGGACCAACATACCAAACCATTAAAACCTAATTATAAATATATTTTTAGAGTTTAAATTCAATCCGGACTAGCTAGAGGTGTAACCTCGTGCGGTTTACCGGTACTGCCACATGGAGCATAGGTTTTAACTTTTGGAGGAGTCATGAACAAGGTTTTCCGTACCGGTGAGCGTTCAATTTTGCTCCTATAATAGTATGTGTCGCTGCCGATATGATTTGGTATGTTTCAGATTTACCAACGTCGTCTAATAACTTTCTATAATATATACATATACAAACACAAAATCAGGGATGGTCGTGGGAGCCGGAGGATCCTTGACTCCGCCATGAAGTATATGTCAAAATTAAAATAAATTTATATTGACCCTTTCAAAACAAAATTGTTATTTATTAATTTTATTAATTTATTTATTGTTTATATCCTAATCTTATGCATTGTAGGTTACGAAGATTTAATATCACAATTTTTTTTCCTCTTTATTGTATCCAGCCATCATTATTCACAAATTTTTAAAATAAATAAACTTTTTACAAATATTAAGTGATAATTCACTTTCTGGCTTTCTTAACAAAACTTGAAATCTTTTTTAATACAAGGATTCTAAATCTTTAACCAAGTACTAAATATATAAGCTAGGAATGATGAAAAGATGTAAAAATAAAAATTTCGTTGATCTAATAATTATAATTTATAATCATTTTCATACTTTATAACATAACTATTAAATTAATAAATTTTACATTTTTGTCATTTTTCATCATTGCTACCAAACAAAGCATTGTTTTTCTTTTTTTCCAATGCAACTTCTCTTCATATCTTTCAATTCTATTCTGTATCTTTGAGATCATTGTTAATGTATTTTGATTAATCAATTAGGTTGTCACTTGACAGTCGCCATTACAAAGTTAAAATTGTTGTTAAAGTTTGTTTTTTAAAATATATATTCTTGTCTTTATATGGGTAATCTTAAATCTTTTGTATTTTGTCAAAAATTAGAGATAATTCTTTCTTAATTTTTTCTATAGTGCCATTTAAATTGATTTGTCTTGATTATGAAAAATTCTTCTTTTACAAAACTTGATACTTTCATTTTTTGAGAATTTATTATGAAAATTAAATCAATAGATTTAAACATTTATGAATCCATAAATTTTATAATTCTATGAGATTTTTATTTTTTTCTAGTACATTGCTTGCATATATGATAAATTATTTATATTAATAAACATAGTAGACTATCACAAATGAAAAAAAGTACAATTTTGATTGACTCTCAAAGCTAAATGTCAATATCTGTTATTGCACATTTTCATGGTATACATCAAATTGTTTAGATGTAAATATAAATTTTAAAAATGATAAAGATTTAATATCTAAAATTTTTAGATATTAAACAAATGAAATAAATATAAATATTAGAAAAATATTGAGTTATCATTAAACAATATCCATAGTATAATTTAATGATTATGTTTTAATTTTGAATCAAATGCTAAAAAATAAAAATAACCCTAAAAGAAAAAGTATTAAGAATTGATTAAGTAAATCAAAAGGATTAAATTAAAATGTTTTAAAAAAAAATTTTGTATCAGTCGATACGAGTATGATACAATATTATTCCTGTAGCATTCTGACTAAGGTGTATTTTTTTTTTTCATGTGAGGTCACTGTTGGAAATATTGACTCAAATCCAATAAGAGATTTGTTTGAGATTTGTTAGAGATTTGTTTGAGATTTGTCAGATATTGCTTGATAGACAAGAAGAATTCTAAGAGAAAATAGATTCTTAATAGGTAAGTTTGACTTGTAATAGAAGAATTCTAAAAAACAAAAGATTCTTAATAGGCAAGTTTAACTTACAGAAGAAGAATTCTAAGAGGAGAGAGATTCTTAATGGATAAGTTTATATGGTTATAAATATGTGAAGTCTCTACAGGGTTAGGTATGAGAAAAAGATGTAAGAGAGTTGTAGGGTTTTGTGAGATAGACACTCCATAAGAGTATTGGAGCTCTACATCTTAAGAGTGTGTATGTTTGTTTGTGAGTGGACTAGAAAAGATTAAGAGGTTCCACATAGGTATGATGTATAGGAGCATATGGGTATGTGTTTGGTTATGTTGAAAGGGTGCACAAGGGTTTGGGTTTGTGTTTGTTTGGATTGAGAATACTCCATAGGACTAGAAGAGATTGAGAGTGTCTTATGAGTATTGATTGTTGAGTGAGGTTGATGATTTGATGTATGTTTGTAATTCTTTACAACTAGTGGATCTTATTTCCCATCCGTGGATATAGGTCAGTTGGAACAAATCACGTTAAATTATTATCTCTTGTGTGTTTGATATATTGTTTGATTTTGCTTCTACTGGTGTGATTGGATTGGAGGCTTTTAGCCCAATAAATGGTATCAGAGCTGTGGTGTTCCCCAACAAGTGGCATCAGAGCTGAAGGTTCGAAACGTAAGAAGAGTTGAAGATTCAAGATGTGGGAAGAACCGATGGTTCGAGACATGGAAAGAGTTGACAGTTCGAGATATAGGAAGAGCTTGGTTTAAGACATGAGAAGAAATAAGCTTAAAGGAGCTTGATTCAAGAGAAGAGTTCGAGTTGAAGTTTTGAAGATTGAGGATTAATTTGTATGAAGCGTGAAGACACAAGAGAAGAGAAGATGATTGTGAGACTTCTATTGCAGGTGAAGCCAAGCATGTCTAGCATGAAGACAGATGATTGATGAAATTTGAGTTAAAGTGGAGATTGTTGGGAATATTGACTAAAATCCAATAAGAGATTTATTTGAGATTTGTTTGAGATTTGTCAGATATTGCTTGATGGACAAGAAGACTTACAAAAAAAGAATTGTAAGAGAAAATAAATTCTTAATAGATAAGTTTGACTTGCAATAGAAGAATTCTAAAAAGAAAAAGATTCTTAATAGGCAAGTTTAACTTACAGGAGAAGAATTCTAAGAGGAGAGGAATTCTTAATGGACAAGTTTGTATGGTTATAAATATGTGAAGTCTCTACAGGGTTAGGTATGAGAAAAAAATGTAAGAGAGTTGTAAGGTATTGTGGGATAGACATCTCATAAGAGTATTGGGGCTCTACGTCTTATGAGTGTGTATGTTTGTTTGTGAGTGGACTAAAAGAGGCTGAGAGGGTCCACATAGGTATGATGTGTAGGAGCATATGGGTATGTGTTTGGTTATGTTGAAAGGGTGCACAAGGGTTTGGGTTTGTGTTTGTTTGGATTGAGAATACTCCATAGGACTAGAGGAGATTGAGAGTGTCTTATGAGTATTAATTGTTGAGTGAGGTTGATGATTTGATGTATGTTTGTAATTCTCTACAACTAGTGAATCTTGTTTCTCATCCGTAGATGTAGGTCAGTTAGACCGAATCACATTAAATTATTATCTCTTGTGTGTTTGATTTATTATTTGATTTTGCTTCCGTTGGTGTGATTGGATTGGAGGCTTTTAGCTTAACAAATGGTATCAGAGTTGTGGTGTTCCCCAACAAGTGGTATCAGAGCTGAAGGTTCGAAACGTAAGAAGAGTTGAAGATTCAAGATGTGGGAAGAGCCGATGGTTTGAGACATTGAAAGAGTTGACAGTTCGAGATATGGGAAGAGCTTGGTTTAAGACATGGAAAGAAATAAGCTTAGAGGAGCTCGATTCAATAGAAGAGTTCGAGTTCAAGTTTTTAAAATTGAGGATTAGTTTGTATGAAGTGTGGAGACACAAAAAAAGAGAAGATGATTGTGAGACTTCCATTGTAGGTGGAGCCAAGCATGTCTAGCATGAAGATAGATGATTGATGAAATTTGAGTCAAGGAGGAGATTGTTGGGAATATTGACTCAAATCCAATAAGAGATTTATTTGAGATTTGTCAGATATTACTTGATGGACAAGAAGACTTACAAAAGAAGAATTCTAAGAGAAAATAGATTCTTAATAGGTAAGTTTGACTTGCAGTAAAAGAATTCTAAAAAGAAAAAAATTCTTACTAGGCAAGTTTAACTTACAGGAGAAGAATTCTAAAAGGAGAGGGATTCTTAATGGGCAAGTTTGTATGGTTATAAATATGTGAAGTCTCTACAGGGTTAGGTATGAGAAAAAAATGTAAGAGAGTTGTAGGATTTTGTGGGATAAACACCCCATAGGAGTATTGGGGCTCTACGTCTTATGGGTGTGTATGTTTATTTGTGAGTGAACTAGAAGAAACTGAGAGGGTCCACATAGGTATGATGTATAGAAGCATATGGGTATGTGTTTGGTTATGTTGAAAGGGTGCACAAGGGTTTGGGTTTGTGTTTGTTTGGATTGAGAATACTCCATAGGACTAGAGGAGATTGAGAGTGCCTTATGAGTATTGATTGTTGAGTGAGGTTGATGATTTGATGTATGTTTGTAATTCTCTACAACTAGTGAATCTTGTTTCTCATCCGTGGATGTAGATCAGTTGGACCGAACCATGTTAAATTATTGTTCTTGTGTATTTGATTTATTGTTTGATTTTACTTCCGTTGGTATAATTGGATTGGAAGCTTTTAGCCCAACAAATGATATCAGAGCTGTGATATTCTCCAACAATCACTTTCAACGAACGTTCATGGTAATTTCATGTCCATCTTCGTGATCAATTGCTTCATTTCTGTTGACTTTGATAGAGCAATTGCTAGATAAACGGACGACTAACGAATTTTTTATTATTATTATTTCTGTTGTTTGTATTTTTTTTTAAAGTAACATCTACTCTAAGTTATCATTATTGATGGTAATCTAAAGTGATGGTTTGTGGAATCTGTCGCCACTTATATTGTCGTATTTGTGTGATACACCAAGAATTTGTTTCGCTTCACTTCTTTTACTATTTTTTTTCATTTTCTATGTCAACATCATCGGTGCTATAGATGATTGTTAGCTTTTTTTATTTTAAAATTCTGATGCTGTAGTTTCGTGAGTGTTCAGTACTCCATAGACCAAAATTATTCATTAGGTTGATGCTATATTTTTTTTATTGATTAAGCACAGTGCAGACAAAGCAAAAATACAGAAAGTGGCAAAAAAAGTTTCGCTGGTAATATCTAATTGCGGCAAAGTCCGCTGTTTATTAGATCCTTGGCAATGCGAAAGTAACCTGCAGCCTCCAATTTTTCATCTATCCGTGTCTTCAATGTTAGCCGTTGCAACAAAGTTGATGTACAAATAATCTTTTATTTCTGTCCTCAAGTATAGTAAATATGAACTTTCTTAGTATTATCCACGAGATAAACCAGGAATTGTTTTGCTTCAATTTTCTAACTTTTTTTTTTTTTAATTCTACTATGTCAAAGTTGTCGTGCTACAGCCTATAGATGATTGTTCCCATTTCTGTTTTGAAATTGTGTTGCGGTGATGCTTATATAATATTATTTCATCTTCTAGAATTCCAATAATGATCGTAGAAGCAATCGTTCGATATTGGTGTCATAACGGTTTTGAGATCGTCAAACGTAAAAGAGTTTTAAAATCGAAGTAAATGAAAGAGGAGTCACCACCAATCTTTGTTAGGATGTGATTGCTCACTCAAAAGTTTATCTTTTTAATAAAACTATAAAAACGAGTTTAAATTTTATCAAAAAGATAAATTTTGATCTACGAAAAAAAATAGATTAAGTTCGAGAGTCGGTTACATGTGGGGAAGGATTAGCACCCCCCACAACGCCCATAAATTGGTACCATTTAATTATGCGTTATTTTCGGTGTTGGATAAAAATAGTTTTGACTTAAAATTTAATACTAATTCATTTCATTTGAAAAAATAAAATTTTGTTAAAGCTCTTTATTTAGGAATTTCGAAAAAATCTTGAAGTTAAAGAATTATTTTAAAATTCTCTAACATCTAGGCAGAATTTAAAATAATTCTTTTCGCTTAAGATTTAACACGATAATCCTTAAAATGAAATAACAATCTTTATAGAAGATAATTGTTAGTGACTCTCTAACATTTAGGCAGAGTACAAAGAATTATTTTCTTCGGAATGTTATTTTTATTTTATTTTATAATATCAAAATTTTTTTTAAATGTATTATTTTTTTATTATAAAATATTTTATCATCAAATAGTAAATTAAAGAGAGAATAATACCGACAATTATTGATGATAACAAGCTAACGTACGTATGCTAATGGATGCCATGTAAAATGAAATGCAATTTAAAAGTTGGGTTCTTAAGTATAATGAGACTACCTCGACTTTTCAACATGTAGGCAGAGTTTAGGTGCGACTGTTTATATTTAAGATCTCAATTTATTATTATACTTTTTATTTATTAATCTTATTATTAATGTGAATTAAGAACTCGTGTGAAAAACTTAATGAAATTGAGTTTCCTAAATACCCTATCATTTAGGTAGCATTCGAGAATAAACCATTTCATGTGAGATTTTCACACGTATCCTTAGGGTTTTGAAATAGATTAGGGTTTTGATTTTACAGTTTGAAGATTTTAGGGTTTCGGTTTTAAAATTTGAGGTTTGAGGTTTTGATTTAAGGGGTTTGAATTTTAGGGGGTTTGGATTTAAGAGTTTAAAGGTTTGGGATTTTGGATTTTGAGGGTTTTGGATTTTAGGGGTTTGGATTTAAGGAATTTTGGATTTTTAGGGGTTTCGAATTTTAGGATTTTGAAAATTAAGAATTAGTGTTTAAGGTTTCATTTTTAAGAAAATGCCAACATTTCTAAAAATCTCCAACATGTAGGCGAATTTTCGAAGCAAGTTCGATTTTTATGATTTTTAAAAACTAATTAAAAATTTCTTTATATATATATTTTTTATGAAAATTTATTAATAATAATTCCCCAGCACCTAGGCGAAATTATTTCTTTAAGAAAACGTTTTTTATTCCCTCCAACATCTACGCAGAAAAAATAATAATAATAATTCTATTATTATTATTATTATTATTATTATTATTATTATTATTATCTTTAGCATTTTTAATATATATTTTTAATTATTATCTTACTTACTTTCATTTTTATTATTATTAAAATAATTAAAAATTTATCCTAACAAATTTAAGAACTTATCATGCATAAATATATAAAAATACCTAAAATAACAAAAATAATAATATATATAAAAAAATTAGAAAAAATTTTTTAAATTTTTTTTTACTTGAACCGAACCGCTGGTCTAGACCGATCTGTTTGATTCGACGGTTCAATCAGCGATTCCAGCGATCAGCGGTTTATATCGGATCGACCGGTTCACTGGCGGTTCGTCCGAACCGGCTGGAGGGTGGCTGAGGCGGGTTGGCGGGTCGATTTACGTGGATCTCGGGTCGGGTTTGGTCCACGCGTGGATCCTCTTATGCTTGAAACGGAGTCGTTTTAGCCTTATGTTCAAAACAACATCGTTTTGCTTTTATGTTTTCTTTATAAAAGTCAACTTTTTTTTTCAGTTCATTTTTCTATTTCTGAGGAAAAAAAAAAGGAGAGAGAGCTCTGGGAAAGGTCCGGTGCTCTCATCATCTGACCGTCGGAGCACCACGTAGGCCACCACCTAGTCCACCGTCGACGACCAAAGGTGGTCGTCGGTGGTTGGAAACTTCAAAATTGATCAAGAGGTTTCGTTCAACCTTCTGAGCTCAGATCTAGTGCTCATTTCCCTGGAAACGGCCTTGATTCGTGTAGATTGGGTTTTGAAGTTTTCAATATTTTTTTTTCTTTTTTTTTTTCGAAAACTAATTGATACCTTTCTTTTTTGGTGCAGGTGACTCGACGTTGGGTTCTTCCCTACAGGAAAGACTGTGTTTTATTTTTTTGTATTTTTGTATATCTGTTTGGATATTTGGGAGGTGTTTGGTTTGCATTTTTTTTGTGTCTGAGAGATTTTTTTGGTGGTGGCTATTGATTTGAGTGTGCATGTTTTTTGGTGTTCTGGTGAGGGGATCTCTGACCGTTTTAGAGAAAGGAGATCAAGTATTTTATAAGATTAGAAACGGTGATTATGTGTGTTGATGGAGTGAAAAGATTGGACGAGGGGTGATATGATGATTGGGGTAGCTTGACAGGGCGTAAGTGACTAGCAGTACCATACACGACACCCGCTGGCATCAACCTTTTCATTTTATTTCTTCTTCTATTTGAATTTTTCGTTTGTCTTTTTTAAAAAAAAATTTTTTTTTAATTTTTTAATTAATTAATTAATTTTTTTAATTATAAAAAATATAAATTCGAATAAAATTTGGTGTCTAGTGACTTTCGTTAGTTTTCCGCTCGAGACTTTCGGCCAGATAGTGATGTTACAGTATATATTTTTTGTGCTATAGACAAAGAACTGAATTGCTTCAATTATTTTACGTACTTTTTTCTTCGTTTTTTATGTCAAAGTCATCGGTGGTAAAGTTGCATAACTTTTTTCAATTTTTAATTTATGTCTAGACGATATTTATTAATACATTAATTTTTTCATCTATTACAAACGAGTCGGTCGGTTTTGGTACACTGTTGTGAATGTTCATCGGTAGACCAAAACTATTTGTCCATATGCGAATATGTTATTTAAATTTCCCCTGTCAATTTTCGCAAGGAGTCGCACGATTTCGAAAGACGTTCGAAAGTGCTCGGGCGATGGAAAGTGCACGATAAAGCAACGGTGGATCAAAACTATTTGTCCATATGCGAACGCAAGGAGTCCAACGATTTCGACAGACGTTCGAAAGTGCACGAAACTGCAACGGTAGACCAAAACTATTTGACCATGTGCGAATATGTGATTTAAATTTCACCTGTCAATTTTCGCAGGGAGTGGCACGATTTCGACAGACTGTCGCAAGTGCTCGGGCGATGGAAAGTGCACGATGAAGCAACGGTAGACCAAAACTATTTGTCCATATGCGAATATGTTGTTTAAATTCATCTGTCAATTTTCGCAAGGAGTCGCACGATTTCGACAGACTTTCGTACGTGCTCGCGCGATAAACCAACGGTGGAAAGTGCACGATAAACCAACGACAGACTTGAGAGGATTCATCGTATTTTATTGCCGATTGAACAAAAAAAACTTATAAACTTTGATTGCCAAAATTTTCTTTCGAACCAAAATAAAAAATCTAAAAAAAATTAAGTGAGAACAAGGTAATTTACTCTAAAAGAGAAAGGGAATAAAGCCAAATTTTGAAAATTTCCAATTAAATTTGGTTTTTCTACTCTTCACCTATCCACTCCTTTACAATTTTTTTAACTCCCTTTTGCTATATGATGGTGATGATTGTTTTAATATTTTATTAATTATTTAAAACTTTATATTTATTATTTTTAAAAATTTACTTTTGATAATATTTAAATTATTATTAATATTATCAATGGACAAAGGGGTTGTGCAATTCGGAGTGTTCATATATTTCATGAAACACAATTGGCCACTTCATCATTGGAAATATTTTAAAAATTTTATTATTTAATAATTCATGATTCACTTAAATGTATATATTTAAAGTCTAAAAATGTATTAAATATGAACTTATTTTTAAAATATAATATTCATCATAAAAACGTGTCATTAATGAAATGTTTATAATTTTTAAAGGTTTAATCAAATATTTATAAACTCACGTTTATAATTTTTTAAAAATATTTTAATTTGTTGCTTGGCAAATGTTAACGAAATTGTTTTAAGGACACGATTAACTCTTGTTCATAATCAATTTTTTTTTTTGTAAAAAAAACCTGTAATCATAAAAAAAAAATTATAAGTGTTAAGATTTAAATTTTAAATTTATTTAATATTATTTTTTTAAAAAAATTATTTAAATTAATTGAATTTAAATTTAAATTTATTATAATAAAAATTTTTGAACTCAGATTATTTGCTCTTAAAATTATTTTTTATATAACTATTTATCTAATATTTTTAAATTTTTTTAATTAGTTAATTCTTGTATTTATTGCGAGTTTCGGATAGGTGTCTTAATTAGTATTTTCATATAAGAGCAGCTTTTCCACTTACCGTAAATTCATTTTAATAGAAGTCGATTACAAAATATAGAACAATCGCAAATTTATTGCCTTAGCAGACCATCAGGTCATTAAAATTTTGAATTTCAATGGGCAATCAATTATTTAACTGTCAGAAATCAATACACTCTGGATGAAATAAACTATTTCTGCGAGATTTGTGAATTTTTCGAAGAAAAATAATTTTTTAAAAATATTAAAATTAAAAAAAAAGTTTTATTTTGAAAAAATTACATTTCTCTTGCTCAAAGAGATTTTTTAGTGAATAAATAATAGTATTTAGAGTTTTATTATAAATTTTTTTATTATTATTATTATTTATATTTAAAAAATTTTAGTGTGTGTGAATTACATTCAAAAATCAAATTTAAACTTGATCATTGATTTTTTTAATAGAATCAGTATCGAAATTAATATTATAAATCAAATAATTATATAAATTTTTTTTTACAATTTAAACAATTTCTTTTTGTATAAAATCAAAATTTATTGATTATGTAAAAAGTTATCAATATTTTATATATATATATATTTTAAAATAACCAACTTATTAAAAAATTTTTAAAAATAATTTAAAAATTAATGAGAGAAACTCAGCTGGCAGACATTAATCAAGATCCTGATCAATTAAATCAAGCAAGCAAGAAATGTTCCTCTCCCAACAAATGCCAATTCCAGTCAAGAATAATAATGATGAAACATGCAAAAACTCTGCATTACGAAATCATCAAATCTTAATGCCCTCGAGTCTCAGCTCAAACAGATAGGAGACGAATTCTTATTCAAAGATCTTATACCGGAGAAAATTTACCACAAATAGATCTAACAGCACTGAATTTATTGTTTCAATACTAAAAAAGATGAAATTTATGGAACAAATCAAGAACCAATTTTTTCCAGACATTCAATCCAATCTGAACAATATCCAAGGATAAAAGTCCGACCAGGAGCATCTTTCTGTCAATGTTAAGTCCAACATCAGCAAATAAAAAATACTGTATATATCGTGTCATCATAAAGAAATTGCCGACATTTAACTCAACCAGAGTTTACTTTTGTTAAAATTAACCTAACCCAGGTTAATCTTTGTCTATAAATGGACTCTTAGGATAGAAATGAGGCACAGATTTGACCCTGGATCTTCACTTTTTTCTCCCTATCATCTCTCTTCTATCCAACTACCATCCTCTCTCATTGTAGAATGTCTCTGCATCTTGGAATGCTTTAGGCAAGCAGCGACAAAATATGGCCAAGCTATATTTTGAATTTTTTAAATTTGATTGGAATAAGAATCAAATTTATTGTGAAATTAAATTATTCTGAACTGAATTTTATTATTTTAAATTGGTTCATCAGTTTTAAAAATTATATTTAAAATTTTTTTGCACTTTTTTATACTATTTTTAATAGATTTAAATAAATTTAAATATAAAATAAGTATTTTAATTTATAAAATTTAAATTTTATGTAAAACTAAAAAAATATAATTGAATTCCACTCAAATATTTTTAATTTTTTACTTCATTATCTAAAAATCCAGCCTAATCAAATAAAAAAATCAATTTAAATCAAATCAAAATACTATAATTTTGAATTTATTTTTGATTTTCTAAATTTTTTCTTTGGACCTTTTCAACATGGTCAGATCCTAATCGAGCTCTCTGAGTCTATCACAATTTGCGAGGGGCTGACCTAGCCCAGGCTATTGCAAATTGCAATGGCCATAACTTGTCGCCCTTTATCGGCCTAACTTTTCACCCACCATTGATAAAAATTAGTGTAAATTACAATAAACCATACCAAAATAATAAAACAGTCTTCGAATTTTATTATTTTATTTAAATAAATTTTTATATTTTTATTATATTTAAATAAAATTTTAATCTGTAATTTGTATTTAAAAATCATTTAATATTTAACTTATATTTAAAAAATTTCTGAATTTTTAATTTATATTTAAATAAATCTTAAACAGTTGACATAAATAAATATTTTATTTAAATAAAAATTATTTGAATACAAATCATAAATCAAATATTTATTTTAATATAATAAAAATATATAAATTTATTTAAAAATAAAATAATTTAAAAACATTTTTATTATTTTAACCTTCTTTTAATTATGTAAAGCTTTTGTAGTTGTCTTGAAATTGAGACTTTAGACCCGGGAGGATTATTGGCAAAGTGAAACTCTTTTTTTAATAATTTATATATTTATTAGATTTCAAATTTTTATTAAGTTTGACTTAAATTACAAAATAAATTCAAATTTATTCATTAAACTTGATTTATAAAATAAAAAATTAAAAAATTCTTTCTTAAAGAATAAAATATAAAAATAAAATTATATATATACTTACATAATTATAATATTTTAATTATATATTTTATTTGGATCTAGATTCAAACTTTAATTATTTTATTAAAAATTTAACCTAAAATTTAATCAAATTTAAAAATTATATTTATATTCATTTAACAAATTTTAGTTTTTTATCTAAATTTTTTTCAAAGCTTAAACGAACTTTCGAATCTGAATAAGTATTTTAACCCCTAAACAAATTTATTTCCTCTATCCAATCTCAATTAAATATATATACTTCTTTATATATATAATACAAAATTTAACAATAATATATTTTGCTATTGTATTTGAAATTAAACAGAAAAATGTACATAGGTTAGATAACTTTCCGAAGCAGAGTTGAAATCACACCGATCAAACAAAAAAAAGTTCAAACTAAATTTTTACTAAATTACGAGAGAGTTAAAAAAAAAAATCATATCTACATTTAATTTCTACCATACACATTTGAATATCTGACTATACTCCAATCTTTGTGCAGGTTATGCGAGAACTTGGCCAGAAAAGTCTTCGTCGTCGCTCGGAGTCATGACAAATCTAGGTGAGTATGAAAGGTCTCCTTATTTGCTAAAAAATAATAAAACAATAATTAGTGTTATCATAAAGTAAATTATCCAAAGAAATAATTAAATATATTTTTTATAAATGCCAAATTTTATTCATTCAAAAAAAGTACCAGACCTGCTACAAGATAAACCTGGCTGCCAAAATTACAGTCAGTCAAAAACAGAGTTACAAGAAAACTGATAGTAAACTTTATTAATCCATGTAGCACTAAAATTTTTTTTTTTGAAAAGCAAATGTAGAGATATATTCGAATAGAATATAATCGATACAGTGATAAGTTTAAGTTCGACTCATAACTCGTGGTTCGATATTCGGTTCGAACTTGATCAAATTATATTTTTCAAGTTTGAGCTCAATTCATGATCGAATTCGAGCTATTCGAGCTCGTTCGATTAAGCTTGATTAATATGTAAAAACAAGTTCGATTTGTATACTCGACAAGAGTTTGATTATTTATGCTCGAGTTCGAACTCGAATTTGAAATATTTTATTAATTAAAATAATAAAAATATATTTAAATAAAAAAATTCGATTAAGCTCGTGAGATACTCGAGTCGGATATAAAAATACTCGAATTTGGCTCGATCGATAAGTTGAGTTACTTGAGTTTGAGTTCGACTCCATAATAATCAAACCGAATTTGAGTTTTTTTCGAATCGAACTCGAGTAGCTTATGAGTACTAATGTATCATTTACACCCCTAATTGTGACATCTGACCTCATTTATTGTTTGTCCTTTGTTGGTCTCAATTTTTGTTTTAATCTCATTTTTAGCATTCAGCTTTTTTAAATTATTTACTTCGACCTTTAAGTGTTTTCCAAAGTTTTTCTTAAATACTTGTAAATTTGTTACTTTTCATCAAAATTCTCTTTAACTAATCCGTTTAGTCTCATTATATAATATAAATTTTCATATAAATAATAAGTTTTTTTTTTCTTTTAGTGAAGCTATTTCCTTATATGCAAATTT
This sequence comes from Durio zibethinus, assembly GCF_002303985.1. Next base: position 11,195,092 of record NW_019168004.1, read on the forward strand.
TATGACAGGAAAAAAGCACAATAATCATTTTGAGTAATTTTAATGCATAATAAACGAAAATGTAATTATAATATTCAACATAAAACTAAATTTTAGCTATATATATATAATTTACAATGTTAATTGTAAATCTGCTATAAAGAAATCAGGTAATAATTTTAATGGAACGCAACTATCCATATAAAAAATAAAATCAGCGAGTTTGTGTTAAAAATTTTTACATGATTTTATATTAAATTTTCAAATTAACTCATGTGATGTTTAGGCCATTAGGGCCCCCTCCACATCAAACTTTGGCTCCGTCCTTCCTCTTATTTAATATGAAAATTTTTTTTTGGCGAACTATTTAATATGAAATTGGAACGCATGTATAAACTAATTAGAACAAATAATGTAAAAAACAACTGTCTATCTTTTTGTTTGACATTTCAACATTTAGTACATCCTTCTCAAACGAAAAAAAAAAAAAGAGAAAAGAAGAAAACCATAGATATCGGTCAAAATTACTCACAGAAATTTGTTGGAAGTTATTGCCCTAGCAAATTCTTCACTCTAGCAATTATTTCTTCTATCTCACTTAAAATGTCATTTGTTAGCCGTCCAAATAAAAGGAAAAGGGAGAAGCAGCAGATCAGTTGTTCGAAAAAAACTGTACAAATCAAGCATCCTGGTATATATGGTGTGATTAATTATTGTTATATATATAATTTATAAAATAAGAAGTTTATTTATAGTTTTAAACATTCTTTTGTCTGTCCAAGCAGAAAGCAAAAGAAACTCTTCGGGTTAAGACGATGAAAACTGGATTGGCAAATAAGATACAGGAGAAAAGGGTCATGGCTGAGTCACTTAAGGCAACCATAAAAGATGCAGCAGAAACTGAAACAGAATATAGGTTACTGAAAATGAGAAGGAATGAGCTGAGGGGTGAGCTGATTAGTGGAATCAAAGGCTTTGTGAGATTGCGGGCAACGGAGATGTTGCTGATGGAGGAGCTCGATTTACTTTGAAGCAAAGATCAATAACCCTATTCGAGAGTTTGACAAATAAAAAAAGCTTACTGCGCTTTTCCAGGATTGATGGAGATTCGAGTAGGGCTTAAAAAAAAAAAACATATTATATATATGTTTGATGTGATTGCTTGCCTTGTCTCAGTTTGCTTTTGCCCTTTGTCTGAAAAACCGGTTGGTGGAATGGCACCATAAATAAAACCTCTTTGTTTTGGAATGCTTAACTTTAAAGATTATCCAGTTATTGGGTGATCATATACTCTGGGTTGGGCCTTAGTAACGCAAATCCAAAAAATTTTGGAGCACCGGCTTGGCCGAGGAATTTCTCTCTCTTCAATATACTTAGTAAGCAAAAGAAACTCTTCGGGTTAAGATGATGAAAACTGAATTGGCAAATATGATAGAGGAGAAAAGGGTAATGACGGAGTCATTAATGGCAACCTGAAGAGATGCCGTACAGACTTAGGCAAACTCTAGGTTGCTGAATATGAGAAGGAATGAGCTTAGGGATGAGCTAATAAGTGGAATCAATGACTTGGTGAGATTGCGGGCGATGGAGACTTTGCTGAAGTTGGAGGTGGCTCTCCTTTGAAACAGCGATTTTACAGTGTGATGAATACAATTTACTGCTTTTCCTGGATTGATCGAGATTCGAGTAGGCTTTAATAAAACTTGTATCAATGTTTTTCTTGCTTTGTGGTCGCTTGCTTGTTTTCATTTTTTTTTTTTTTTGGTATTTGAGACATCGGAATTTGATTTAAGACTTACCAACAGATCACATACCTTGTTTTAGTCTGATGTACCTTCCATCCAAAAGCTTTTTGGTGTAAGTCCTAATGGCACTATGAAACCTCTTTGTTTGGGGATGTTTAAATTTAAAGATGGTCTCCCTAGATGAAAACAAGTCAAAAAAATTTAAAGAGCAAATGTCAATTAATCAAGCATTTGTTACAGATATATTGCTAAGCAAAAAAGAAAAAAAAATCATAGCAAGATAATTTCCCACTCCCTGGCTTGCTCCTTGGTTGAAATGCATTTTTCTATTAAAAGGCCTAAGGGTATAATCAATCATTTGCATTTGAGTATTGTCTACCGGCGCTTGGGGTTAAGTCACAAACTGCTTGGGAACTTGGTTAAGCTAATTGAGCCGAGCTTAAGTAGACTTTTCTTTCTTTTTTTCTTTTGTAAAATAAGTTTAAGTAGACTTTTCAAAGCCGGAATCGCCGTTGCTAGTTAAAGATCTAAAAAAGGTTGGACAAAGAATATGAAGTTTAATTCAACAAATTTATTCAATTATTTTAAAAGATATTTAATGAGTTTAGATTCAAATTTTAGTATTTATAAATTTTCTTTTTATTTCAAGTTACACCAAAGTAAAAAATTATATTATTTAATAATCCCTTCGTGCAATACCACTATCCTATAAATAGAATGAACCAAGTTCAGAGCTCCGATGTTAAAAGACTTCTTTATTTGGGGGGCCAATGGCGATCCTAAGAGACTTCATGGTTCAGATACTAGGACACTCTGGGTATGCAATGGCTTAATCGGCATGCTTCATGCTTGCTAACCGAAAACGGCATCAAATTCACCTTAAGTTGATTTGGCAGTCATTCATGGTTGATTTTCCATTTTGTAAATTATATATGTTATTTCTTCGTACTTACAACTAGCATTTATGTTACATCCTCCTCTTTCCCATTAGGATAGGAAGAATAATCACGACCGCTCCTTAGTGTATTTATCAACGGAAAGGCGGGGAGTATTTCTCTCTATGTTTTCGAATTCTTTCCTACATGTTTAGAGGGGAGTTTTTCTTATTTTCTTGTCTAGTTATGGAAAATGAAGTTTGGTGTTAATCTGGCTAGACAGTTAGATATCTTGAGCCTGCTGAGTCTCCCCGATTTGGTTTCCATCCTTTGGATGAACCATCCTGATCAGTATTGAACCCAGAACTGCTTTTTCCTTTTACCTTTTTTATTGGCTGTTAGCATATATGATTCATGTCTTCGTTGGCTACTTTCTTTTGGTAAGTAGTGGGATTATATACCACTACCTTCCTCAGAAATTTTATGCCATCTTTGGTTTTGAATGAGAGAATTAACCTTTTTCAAGCTTTATCTGAATAATAAAATTGTATAACAATAATAATAATAATAATAATGTTATTTGATCATTAATTCGAAAGTATATAAAAAAATTATTTATCAATGAAGAAGAGAAATAATAATGGCTAAGATAAGACTTTTGTGAACTTATCTTGTAATTACGCCTAATAGATCCAAGAGTTGTCTTACTTCAATTTTCTTACTATTATTTTTTCTTTTTTATGTCAGTGTCATGGATGCGTCTGTGGTTAAAATTTTGTCACCATCTAGACTTTTTGTGAACTTTCTAAGCATCACCATGGGATCGATAAACCAGGAATTGTTTTGTTTCAGTTTTCTTACTACTATTTTTTTTTAACCTTCTATGTCAAAGTTATCCAGCTACAGCCAATAGATGATTGTTCCCATTTCCGTTTTGAAATTGTGTTGAGGTGATGTTTATTATAATATTATTTATCTTTTGAAATTGCTTCAATCGTTCGATATTGGTGACTTTCGTAAGTTTTCCTCTCGATAAACCAAAATTATTCGGCTAGATATGTGATGTTACCAATTTTTTTCTTCGTTTTCTATTTTAAATTTATGTCTAGACGACGTTTATTAATACATTATTTTCATCTTTTACAATTTCAATATTGATCGCACAAGCAGTCGCTCGGTTTTGGTGAAAATTTGTGAATTATCACTCGATAACCAAAATTATGTCTAGATACGATGTTAGAATTTTTCTTTTTGGTGCAAGAAAGAAAACAATAATGGTCTTGCTTCAATTTTCTTACCAACTATTTTTTTTTGTTTTTTTTGGTTGTTGTTTTATACGTCAAAGTTAAGGTTACGGATGACTATCATTCTTTATTTTAAAATTCTGCTGAAGTGATGTTTATCCCATAGATGACCTGTGAAGGTAATATACGCCCAGGACCCAGCTATCTTCGCGAGCGGACGTTCGATTTTGGCTTTTCTTACCAGTGTTGATCTATTGACAGACGATCGTTAAAGGTGATGTATGTGCTCTATTTGGTCTACTATAGTACGCTGGTGTTTTTTTCCCCTCTATTTGAGTTTATTCAAATTTTCTTTTGGACAGTCTTGATTTCAGTGGTCGAATTTTGCAAGAAGTCAACCAATTTTCATAGACCAAAGATAGTGTGTTTTGACTAACAACATACCGTTTTATCATTTGATTTCAGGCAAGCAACTTTTTCAACAAACAAATTCCAGTAAATTCAATAAAACCGACAAGAGTAGAAACAGCAAAGAGCTGCTACATAGCTCAGTTAAAAGGACACAAAACATCTATAAAACGTACGATATCTTACAAAACCAACTTTAACTCCCAAACCTTAAAGATTGGACATCAAGTGAACAAACCAAGGTTCAATTTCTATCTAGCAGCTAGATATGTTTACTCGAGTTTGGCCCGGCTCTAACCGTGTTCTGGACATGAGTTTTAGATTTCGGACATATATAGCGACTTTCTCTCGAAGTTTATTTATTTATTTTGTAACCAAAAGCAAATTAGACGTTGGTGATAATGAATGGCAATTGTCGCCAGCAATCGCACGATCATGACATGCTGACTAGTCCAAACGCGCGACATCGCTCGATAACCCGATTTCTTCACCACTGGATTTTGTTGCCTTTCGACTCTCTCTCAATAGTCAAACCAATGAATTAAGCCATCTTTTTTAAATGTTACTAATTGTTCTTTAAAAATTCAAAACAAAAATATCCTTGAGAAAAAAATTAGAAACAAGAAATAACAATTGTTTCTTTCTTCTAATTTGTAGAAAATAACATTTTAATATTTACATTGAGAACAGTGGCCGATTAGCTTTATTACTTTTTCTTGTTGAAATTTTCATCATCTTAGAATGAAAAAAAAAATAAAAAAGATGTATTAAAGGATTTATTAATGTTTGCCTTCAACACACAATACAATATTAGATTTGTTCCTTTAAAAAAAAAAAACCATAAATACCAAATAGTACATTAATGTTGTAACAATGTTCAAGGAGTTAAAACTCAAGTGTAATAATGTTCAGAGCAAAGATAGTAATAATTAGGCTTATAATTTGAAAAGGTAAGCAAACCATGTTAATTAAAAGCTCTCATAAATCCTTGAAGGGTATAGTTTAGCCAAGTTTTCAAGAGTCAGGGAAGAGGGTCAGGGGCCTCTGCCACCCCCCAGATCCTCTCTTCTCACTCTCGTATGGTCCTACTTTGCTCATTCGAGGAGCTGAAAGCAATGGATCATAAATGGAGAAGCTGGTGTTGGTCAGGAGCTAAAACTCGCAGCCCAGACAAGTTCGGAGACAATTTTACAAACGGTTTGATGAATAAATGGGGAGGATATTTTTGTTAAAATTTATACGGATATTCAACTGAAAATCAATTTACATAAATAGAGATCCTTATTATATTTGCTTGCTCAAAATACTTCTAATTTAACCGATGTGAAATTATTTTAATCATTACTCTAATAGTATTAGTCAGGATTAAGAGTTAAGTCTGATGTAAGATACTTTTTTTTTTTTTTAGAATTTCATCCAAAGACTAGAGGCATTACAGAGACCAAATAGCATTACTATTCATTGATATTGTCTATGTGGAGCACTAAAAGCAGTCAATGGTTTTTATTTTTTAGAAAGCTTGATTTATCAAAAACTTTATTTGCAATTAAATTTACTAAAATATTTAGCATTTTTGGTAAGTTTAATAAAACATCTTTTCTTGAGATAAAATATCTATAAAAAATAAGATTTTGATTAAGCCTTTTATAGTTGATTGCCATTCGAGTTTTTTTTTTCTTTTTTGTTCAGTATAGTTTCTTACCAAAAATGCTGGATTAGAATGGGGACTATTGGTTGGTTCAATAAACCCTTTTTGAAGTAAATCTAAAATTTAATTTCAAATTTATTTATATCCTGTTTGGTATAAATCATTGATTTAACTCTAATAATCTTGGTGGGATCAATGATTTGTAAAGTACAATATTTAGGACTTCTAGACCATAATTTTAAAGGTTCTTTGCAAAAATTTTTTTGCAAAATTTTGTACAACCATTGATTTTCACTGATTGCTTTAATTTCAGCTTTGTTAGTTGATTTTTATTGAAAACTAGAATCACAAATATGTTTATGATTTTTTGCTAGAGGTATATCTATAGATTGTTTATCTATTGTCAAAGTAACTGAATCAGGATTTAAGCTAAAAGGTAAATAATTATAAAGAAAATTATTACCAAATAGCATATCTTCATGCATAAAAGGAAAACATAAAATTTTTGGTATCATGAATTTTTTTATCATAATATAAATAGGAATATTTTTGGCTTTAAAACTAATGACGGTTTCTTTACCATCAGTACCTCTTACTGCTAAATGATGCTTCATAGGTTCTCATCTGTTTAATAGTAAAGCATTGCTTCTGCAACTAGAGATTGTTGCCCTAATATCTAATAATACATATAAAGAATATTGTTTATATTTTTTAAAATGAAAATCAGCTTGAATATAATTATAAAACCTTTTTGGTTGGTTTTTTGAAAATGTAATAACTTCATTATCTCAAATTTTGTATTGAGTGATGATAGCTAAACTTTTGTTTTCAATTGTTCTGTTTGAAGAGTTGATTGAATAAAAACTAAGTTTACTATGTTATAGACTGAAGGTTGAGATTGTGATTGGTTATCAGTAGGGAAAATAGGAATATTGACACTATTTTGTCTAGAAAAACTAGAAAAAGAGTTTCTATAAGGAGTAGCAAAGGATTGATTGCTACTAATACTTGTAGTATCATCTTTTTTATTAGAAAATAATGAAAATGAGGGAATTGAAAAGGGAAGTACTAAATTAGGATTAGAAGTAATAGCTTTAAAATTTTTAAAATGCAGATTTTTTTTCTGACACACAGAATTCTAAAGAATTTACTCTAAGATGTGTAGATTTTGATTATTCAATATCTTCTAATAACCATCTAGTAAAAACTAATAAATCTCTAAGATTCATCAATCTGGGTTTGATTTCAACTTGGTTCAAAATTCTCAATGATTTTTAGATCTATTTGTTTAATATATGTTGTAGCAATATTTGTGAATTCATATATTGTAGTTCAATTTATAGAAAGATCATGCGTATTTTCTTATAAATCAAAATTTTTTGTTTTGATTTGAAGGCGCAAACAATCTTTTATTAGGGGATCTTTAATAGAAATAAAATAATTTCATTTTACTTTAAATCAAATAGCTCTTGAAACTAAATTGGATTGGATACCTCCAATTATAGAATTTATAGGATTTGTTAATCTTTTATCCATTAAAACAGCTAAAATAGAAATGTCTTTACCTGAAATAAAAAGAGGTTTAGTGGTTATCATTATAACCCCAATATGTATATATCTAATCTACAGGTATTTTTCAAAAATTTTGAAATTTTTCTTTTGTAAATAAAGAAATATCTACTGATTCTTGTTTAGAATTATTTGTTATTGTATTGCCATTGATTTTTTCAACGTGACATTTTATCTAAGGTTGGAATTTCTTGAAAGAATCATTTTTATAAATATCATTTTTTTTATGATTTGCATTTTTAAAATTTCATCACCTGTAAAATGATGAGTTTCTTTGATAACATCTCTTAAAGAAGTCATCTGTTGTGTTTCAATAGAATTAGTAGTAGAAGATGTTTTTGATACTTCTTTTTGGTTAGAAATAGTATTTATCATAAAAATTTATTATGTTTCATTATCAAAATTATCTTATTCAGATTCAAAAAATAATTCATAAAAAATTTCTTCATCAAATAAATCTTCTACAAAACATATAGATAAATCTTGTTGTTTGAGAGTTTTAATGACCTTTTTTGCACTTTTCCCTTTTTTAGGGAACTTGTTTGCAATGTGACCTTTGTCTCAACAGATAAAACATTTGTATTTTTGTTTAGAAGTTTTTCTTCTAACAACAAATTTTTTGCCTTTGGTAACCTTGTTTTTTAGTTTCCATTTTTTCATAATGTAACAACAAATTTTTTCCTTTTTTTGAAAATATTTTTTTAAACTATTGTTTAAAGCCAAATTCAAATTCAATTTGTAAAATCTTAGTGCATTGTTTGTCACTAAGTTTGCTTTTGACTTATTTTGATACTTTTTGTTAAAGACAGTATTCAATAACCTGTTTTTGGATATAGTTTATTATATTTCCAAGGGTATCATATGAAGAAATATTACTACAACTACTAGTTGTAGTTGTAGATTTTTTTATACATAATTCTAAGTAAGTAGAATAATTTTGCAAACATAATTCATCCCATGATGAGGAAAGTTTGTGAAAATATTGTTCTTTCCAAAATGCTAAATGTTCTTAATCCAATTTTTGATATTCACTCATATATGTTTTTAAGTAATCATCTAAATTTCTAATTTTACAAAGTTTTAATTTTGACAAAATATATTGAGCTTCGCTGTTTGGATCAGCTTCATCCATTCTACCACAAAATTCATTTTTGTAGATTTGGGTTAAACCCTTTAATAATTCAGGGATAGTAGTAATTTGATTTAGGAGATTCCCTTTTTGGGTTTTTCCTGAATCAAAGTTTTCTCATTTTTTGAGAAATTGTAAAACATTACCCTGCCAAGTACCACAAAAATAATTTTAAAATTTTTCTTTTGTCCAATTATCTTTGTAGTGGGTTACTACAATAGACATTAATTGTGCGAAATCATCTATAATTTTTCATATTCTGATATAAGAGATTTGGAAATATCTAAATAAGTTTTTCCTGTGGCAACATTTCTCTTGTTTAAAGATTCTATTATTGTTGATGCAGAACTTTGGGTTGTTTGCCCTGGTTCCATTTGTTTATCTCATCTTTGTTTAAGAGAGATGGTTGATGTTGTTATAATATATTTGGTTTAGACATATTAGAAAATCTAAGTAAATCATTAGTTTATGGGTTAGAAACTTCACCAACTTTTCGTTTTCCTCGATTAACTTTTTGTTGACTAGGAATTTGTTCTTCTGTTTGTTCAGAAGTTTCAAATTATGTTTCTATATCCGTGTTAGATACATTTTCTTCTTTAACTACTGGGTTAGTAGTTAAAATATCATCAAAATTACCATCTAAGCTTTCATCATTGCTTTCATCAGTGGTATCATAATTAAACATATAATGATAATTAAATTTTTTGAAGATTTCTTTGTGTTTTATAAAGTTCTTCTATCATATTTAGATATTCAATCATGTTTTTAGGATTGTAGGAATTTTTCATCTTGTTTTTCAAGTGTTCAATCAGACTTTTGTAAGATTAAAAATCCGTTTGCTCTAGTTAAGAGAAGTTATTTGGATTTGATGATGAGGGTTTGTCATCATTGAGTGTCATAACAGAATTTCCATAATATAAGGACCTAAATCATTTGATTGTGATTTTTGTTCTAATTTAGTACTAATATTATCATTTTTTTTCAATTTTATCAATTTTTACAAATAATTTTTTAAAAAATGAAGCAAATAAATGAACCAAACCATTTACAGATCTACTTATAGCAATAAGTTGGGTTTCAACTGTTGGATTTATAGGTAAATGATGATTATAAAGATTATCTGAACAAATACAATTATCTTTTTCAGATTGTTTCATGTTTTAGGTGCCTAAAACTGTATTTTTTTCATTAAAGGTTTTCTTAAAAGCCAATTAACAAAGTTTAACCGAGCATAAATACCAATAAACAGAAACCAAAAAAGTAGATATATAGGCTTTAAAACAAAAAACAACTTAGATAAATAAATAGCAGAAGTTTAGTAACCTTACAATATAATAACTTTGAGATCAATAGGAAATCAACTTTATATATATATATATATATATATATATCTGAAGCAAATTACACAATATAATTAGTAACAAGCTTTGATACCATTTACAAAAAAAAGAAAAAAGTTTATAAAAATAAAAGAAAAAAAGGTGGAAGAGAGTTGAAAAGAAAGTGAAAGAGAGTTGATAGAAGAGTGAGAAAGGAATTAGGAGAGAGAGAAGCTCCTAGAAGACTTTGCCCCTAAAAATAGAGGTTTCTTCTATTTATAGACAAAATATAACTATAGTTTAACTTTGGTTAAGTTTATTTGTACAAATTTATTTACTATAAACTTTTACTGTAGCTACAGTTGATAACTGTTTTCTTTTTAAAAAGTTGTTGCTGGTTTGTCTACTACAGTGATTGAGCTATCTTTCAGTTGTCTGCCAAGTGCTAAGCTATTTGTTTTAGTGGCTTGATGGCTTATCCTTATCTTTCTTGAATATTGTCCTGATTAACTAATTATTCATTTTTTGGATTAAAAGATTATGAAGAATTTGTTATGGATTTATTCCATAAATGCCATCATTCTTGATATTGAAAAAGTAGATTATAAGGATAATATAAATCTACCATTAGAGATAACTTTGTTAGTAACTCTAATGCTTCTGGATTCAAAAAAGAAAAGTTTGATCTTAGGATAGAATAGGTCTTTTGTATAAGGATTCTTTTGCCATCTATTTGAACTGAAATTTTTGGATAAATAGGACTAGTTGCTTCATTAACCAAAAACTTTGCATATTGCATCATTAAGACTCTTGCTTGGAATCGGTATAAAGTTTTATTATAGTATTTTTGAATACAATTGGATAATTTTTTTGGGTTTTTGATAGGATCTAATTGTTGTTCAATTAGAGGTCCTGACAAAAGTTTTTATACTTCTCAGATTTGATATGGTTGAAAAAAATTTTCTTTTTGAAAGATTCTAAGAAGACTTGTAATTTTGAAATGGATGTAAAAGAAATATTGATCATTTTTTACAAACTCAGTGAATTTGGATTTAATAAATGCAGGAAAATCTTTTAAGTGTTGAAAAGAAAATTTTTGGATTACTATTTGTTCAACAATACCCATTTCAATACTTGTTATATCAAAAGGGTCATGATCAAGTTTGAACTTGATTTTTGGATATTCATCTCCTCTTTCTTGTTGTTCCAGATAAGAAGAAAAATAATATTCTTCAAATTTTTCTTGTAATAATTTTTCTATTGCAAGAAGAATTGAATTATTAATTCGCAGAAATATTTCTTTAGGTAAGAAAATTGCTGCATTTTCAAATAGTAAAACTCTTTTTAGTTTTACCAATTGTTGTAACGATTTTGTGTTCGTTCGACGAATTTGGAAATGAAAATAAAAGAACAAAAAATGAAGTCGCCACCAATCTTTTTTGGCTAGGTGCGATTGGTCACCTATTAAAATTTATCATTCTAATAAGATTTTAAAATTAATTAAAATTTATTAAAAAGATAATTTCACGATCTGTGAAACAGTCTAAGTTCAGGAGTTGGTTACGCGTGGGGAAGGATTAGCACCCCCACGACGCCCGTTTAAAAATGGTACCACTTAACTACGTATTATCTTTTGATTTTGATTAAAAATAGTCTCATTCTCGGTGTTTGAAAAAATAATTTTCTTGATTTTTTCTGAAAATTGGTTTGTTTGGTTTTATTTTTAAAAAAATTATTATTCAAATTTTATTCGAGAAAAATAAATTAGAACCTTTTTATTGAAATAATTCTCAAAATACTCTAGTACGTTGGTAATATTAGAAGAACTCTTTCTCACCTAGAGATTTCTTAGGCATCGCTTCTCGGAATACCTAAGAATCTCATTCTCGGAGGTCCGAATTTACTTTTCATAAAAATTATATCATGCATGCAATGCAAATAATAACATGATACACACACATTTTATTTTTTTATTTTTTAGAAATTTTATTAATTTTTTATTATTATTCTTATTTAAAAGAAATGAATAATAGAGGAATTTTTATTGTATTGAAGATTTTTTATAAATATTCCAATACACTGGTAATAATTAAGAAAAAATCTTCTCACCTATGAATTTCTTAAAGCATATTTACTCGAAATACTTTTGGAATCCCATCATCGGACAAAATTTCCTTTTTTCTCATTTTTTATTACCTATTTTTAATTTATTAGTTAATTCTTATTTAATATTTTTTTATAGCTAAAAGAAAATTTTTATTGTATTGAAAATTTTTATATAAATACTCCAATACGCTGGTTGTATTTTAAAAAAATCTTCTTACCTTAAGATTTCGTAAGCATCACTACTCAGAATACTTTTGAATCTCATCGTCGGATAAAAATTTTTTTTTCTTGCATTTTTATTATTTTGGTATTATTATTAAGTTTATTTTTTTATTTTTAAAGTTCATTTTAAAAATTAACAAAATTATAAAAAAAATATTTCATCATTTAATCTAACAAATATAAATATTTTAATATGCATAAATATTAATAAAAAATATATAAAAAATAAAAAATAATTTTTTTTACCTGAACTGGACCGATCAATGGTCTGATCAATGCAGATCAGGTCGACTCGACGGTTTAGGTGCGATTTAACGGTTTGACTCGATCTAGGAGTGGTCTGATTGGTTCAGCGGTTCGGTACCGGTTTGGATCGGTCTGGGCGATTCAGTTCCGGTTCAGGCGAATTGCTCAAAAGATTGATGAAGGAAACGAGTTGTGAGTCGGGTGCGCAAACCTCGGGTCAGGTCACGGGTTGGCGTGCTAATCCTTAGGGTTCAAAATGACGTTGTTTTGGGCGTTTATTGAAATGGCATCGTTTTAGCTATTGATAGCTTATATAAAAGCAAAAAAAAAAAAAAATTTCAATCATTCTCCCCTCTTCAGAAAAAAAAAAACTCTTTTTCAACTTTTTTTTTTAGGTCGACCTAGGGTCGGTGGCAGTCCGTCACGACGGCCATCGTAATCCTCGTTGGTGGCGAGCTTCGACCGTTTTCGCTGGTGTCAAAAAATTCTAAAAAACACCCACAAACTCCTCTTGACCTCCTGAACACAGACCTGACCTTTTTTTCACCAAAAAGAATCATCAATTCCTTAGATCTGCTCTTGAAGTTTTGGTGAAATAATTTTTTTTTGTATTTTGGCTTTTTTATTTTTTGTTAAAACTGACTTTGTTTGTTTTTTCTTTGTGTAAGGGCTCTTGGCACTGGGTTCCTCCCTGTGGGGAGGACTGAGTTTTTTTTTGTATTTTTTTTTGCAGAATCTGGTTTTTTTTCGCAAGGTTTCCTCTTTTATTCTGTTTTTCTCCTTCATTTTAGGATTTGGCTAGAGCTTTATTTATAGAGTTTCGACAGTGCCCTGTGCCTGAGGGAGTGGCACAAGGCTAGTCATGGGGTTGCAAGCACGAGCCCCATGCATCTTTTATTTTTTTGGCAACATTCGACAGTGGTAGGGTTAGGTAGCGGGATAAGTGATCAAAGTATGGGTGGTAGGATAAGGTGAGGGATGAGTAGTAAGGTATGGTAGCAGTGGTGCTAAGGAAGGCACCATTGCCATCCCCTATTTTTTTTGTTTTATTTTTTTTTTGGTATCTTGTACTTTGATTTTTTTTTGTATTTTATATTTAATAATAATTATATTATTATTATTATTTTATCGAACAAATTTGATGTCCACAGCTGCCCTTCTTTGCACATTATTGAGAATCAAGAATAGGATAAAGACAAAGACAAAGACAAAGACAAAGACAAAGACAACAATTTTATCTAGAATCTGAAAAGATATTTTTTTTTCTTTTCTTTTTGTTTTTTTTTTTAACATAGACTATTCAAAAAGTTTTTTTTTTTCAAATTGAAAATGCTCTTCTCATTTGAGGCTCAACAACTTTTGAAAATTTAAAATCTGAAAAAGACTTCTATCAGCAGAGGCTCAACAACTTTAAAAATTTCATCTTGAAAATGGCTCCTCTCAGTAGAGGCTCAACAACTTTAAAAATCTCATCTTGAAAAGGACTCCTCTCAGCAAAAGCTCAACGACTTTAAAAATTTCATCTGAAAAAGCTCATCTTAACAGAGGCTTAACAATTTTTAAAATCTTATCTTGAAAAAGCTCATATCAGTAAAGGTTCAATAACTTTAAAAGCCTCATCTTGAAAAGGGCTCCTTTTAGCAGAAACTCAACAACTTTAAAATCCATCTTGAAAAAGCTCCTCTCAGCAGAGGCTCAACAACTTTAAAATTTTTTTTAAAAAAACTCCTCTCAACATAGGCTCAATAACTTTAAAAATTCTCTTGAAAAAGCTTATCTCAACAGAGGCTCAACAACTTTAAAATCTATCTTGAAAAAGCTCCTCTCAGCAAAGGCTCAACAACTTTAAAAATCTTATCTTGAAGAAGCTCCTCTCAACAGAGGCTCAACAACTTTAAAAATCTCATATGTTCTTCAAATAGAGTTCTCATCTTTGAACAAGTAAATTTTTCTCTTTTGAAATCTTTTGTTTGATTAGGAAATAGAAAGTCTATGTCCTCATTATTCATGGATGCATGTACTGAGTGCTCTAAATGCAATGCATGTAATGCAATTAAAATTATTCATTGTGGTAAAAAAGTTCTTGAAATCTCTTACTTTTTGCTTCTTTTATCAGAATTCTTAATAATTGCCATATGATCAATCTGTTCTTAATATTTGACCATTGAATTCTTCCCTACCAATACTTTTCTTCAAAAGTCTACAACACCAATGTCTTGTCATGCTTTTCTCTTCCTTTTTCATTTGCCTTTGTCAACTTTTTAAAAAATAATGCTAAGATCTTTCATGTTTGTTTTTCTTTTCATTATTTTAAGTCCAAGACCAATAAAATGCAATCACACATTTCTTTTATTCATATGACGGACAAAAAATGAGAATAAAAGAATCGATAGGTGTTATTTCCAAAGGAAAGATAGCATATTTTATTAGACTGGTAACAAGTGCATGGTAAAGTATTTGAGTTGAAATAAAAGTGCCCAAATAATGATCATAAGATAATCATGAACAAAATATTCCCATATTTTTTTTTAAAAACTAAATTAGATAACTTCCTTGATCCTTCAAAGTTCATCAAACTATATTTGCCCTGTATTGTGGAATGATGCTTCCTCTTGCATCAAAACTATTTTTTTCAAGGGTTCAGCTTAGATGAGTCATTATTTTTCATTTTTTACTTTTTTTTTTCTAATAAAATATTTTTTCACAGCATCTGAGTTTATCGAAGTAGGTAAATCACTTTCGTCCATTTCTGTTAAAATCAATGCCCCATCAGAAAAAGGGCTTTTTCACCATTACGGGCCATCCCAATTTGGTGTCCATTTTTTTCCCTAAAGCAACAGGGATGAATTTTCTCGTCAAGTGCTCTCATCATCCTTTTTTGATATAATTGACCATGACAAAGTGTTATAAGTATTTTTTCTTCAATGAGGTTCAACTGCTCATAGCGATTTCGAACCCATTCTACTTTCTCTAATTCTACCTCCACCAGGACTTTCAGCAAGGAAATTTTTATTTCGATCGGTAACATAACTTCTATTTCATATACCAAAGAGAACAAGGTGACCCCAATAGATGTTCGGACTGATGTTCTATAAGCATGCAAAGCAAAAGATAACTTTTCATGTCAATCTTTATAAGTATCAATAATTTTTTTCAAGATTCTTTTGATATTCTTGTTTGCAGCCTCCACTGCCCCATTCATCTTTAGACGATATGGTGTCGAATTATGATGATGAATCTTGAACTGAGTGCAAACTTCATTCATCATTTTACTGTTCAAATTTTTGGCATTATCAAAAATAATTATCTCTGGAAGCCCATATCTATATATTATCTCTCTTTTTAGGAATTTACATACCACAGATCAGGTCACACTAGCATATAATGCGACTTCTACCCATTTTGTGAAGTAATCAATCATCACAAAAATAAATCTATGTCCATTTGAAGCTTTTGGAGTTATAGGACCGATGACATCCATACCCCACATAGAAAATGGCCATGGAAGAGCCAAAATATGCAATGCTATTAGAAGAGTATGGATCTTGTCAATATAGATTTGACACTTATAATATTTTCTAGCATAATCAATACAGTCACTCTTTATTATCAACCAATAGTATCCAGCCCTCATAATTTATCTAGCCATCATATAACCATTTGCATGTGCCCCACAAACTCCATCATGCACTTTTTTAATAATTCTTTTCGCTTCAGCTGCATTCACACACCTTAAAAGTACTTGATCTCAACCACTTTTGTAAAAGACATCTCTATCAGAAAGAAACTCATAGCCAACCTTCTAATAATTATCTTATCATTTTTTGTTACATGTTCTGGGTATTGCTAGCTTTTAATGTATTGCATGATGTCATGATACCATGACTTTCCATCAACTTCTTTTTCAACACTTGAACAATGTGATGGTTCATCCTTCACATCCAGCTTGATGGGTTGGATTTCAGTATTTACATCTATTTTAATCATTGTAGCTAGAGTAGCCAGTGCATCAGTAATTTGGTTTTCCTCTCTAGGCAAATGCTCAAATTGAACTTCTTCGAATTGTTTGACTAATTGAGAGATGTACTTATGGTATCGTATCAACTTGAAATCTCTGATTTTCCATTCTTCTCGCAACTGATAGATGGCTAAAGTTGAATCTCCAAACACATTTAATACTTTGATTTTCTTTTCAATTACTGCTTGTAGACCCATAACACAGGCTTCATACTCAACCACATTATTTGTGCAATTAAAATTTAACCTGGCTATAATGGGATAATAGTGCCCATTAAGAGATATTAAAATTGCCCCAATGCCATGACCCAAAGCATTAGCAGCTCCATCAAAATACATCCTCAAAGACTCTTTAACAAGTTTATTTTTTTCAATAGCCATCACATCTTCATCAGGGAACTTTAGGTTCATTGGTTCATAATTTTTTGCAGCACGATCAGTAAGGAACTCGACTACGATAATTCTTTTTATAGCTTTTTGAGTCACATAAATGATATCATATTTTGAAAGCATAACTTACCACCATGCTATTCTTCCTATCAATTAGGGCTTTTCGAAGATATACTTAATAGGATCCAACTTTGCTATAAGCCAAGTAGTGTGATAAAGCATGTATTGTATAAGCCTTCGAGTTATCCAAGCTAATGCACAGCATATCTTCTCTAATGGTGAATATTTGGACTCATAATCAGTGAATTTTTTACTCAAGTAGTATATTGCTCATTTTTTTCTATCAATTTCATCTATTTGTTCTAGCACACATCCCATGAAATTTTCATGTACGGTTAAGTATAAGATCAAAGGCTTTCTTGGAATAGGTGGTACCAATATGGGCAGATTTGATAAGTATTCTTTGATTTTGTCAAAAGCTTTTTGACATTCATCATTCAATTCTCTTGGATCATATTTTTTAAGAAGCTTGAAAATAAGATCGCACTTGTAGGTGAGTTGAGAGATAAAACAAGTAATATAGTTCAGTCTTCTTAGGAAACCTTACACTTCTTTTGGTGTATGAGGATGAGATAAGTTTTGGATGGCTTGTACCTTATTCAGGTCTACTTTGATTCCTCTTTCATTGACCACAAAGCCCAATAGTTTTCTTGATTTGGCACCAAATGTACATTTAGCAAGATTCAACTTTAGCTAAAATCTTCTCAACCTGTCAAACAGCTTTTTGAGATTGACTACATGATTTTCTCCTTCACGAGATTTTACAATCATATCATCCATATATCATCTCTATTTCTTTATGCATCATATCATGAAAAAGAGTCACCATTACTCTTTGATAAGTGGCACCAGTATTTTTTAACCCAAAAGGTATGATTTTGTAACAGAATGTCCCTCACATAGTCACAAATATAGTTTTTTTCATATCATCTCGAGTCATCTTGATCTGATTATAGCCTGAGAAGTCATCTATAAAGAAAAATATGGAATGCCTAGCAGTATTATCCATTAGAGTATTAATATAAGGTAGAAAAAAGTTATCCTTAGGGCTTGCCCTATTCAAATCTCGATAATTGACACACATTCTCATTCTTCCATCCTTCTTAGGAACTGGCACTATGTTGGCTACCCATTTAGGATATTTTACCACTTTCAAAAATCTAACATCAAATTGCTTCTTCACTTTCTCTTTAATTTTTAGCAGCATCTCTGATTTCATGTGCCTTAACTTTTGCTGCATCGACTTAAATCTTGATTTTAAAGGTAATTTATGCTCTACAATATCAGTGTTGAGTCCTAGCATATCCTGGTAAATCCACGCCAACACATCTACATATTCTCGGAGCAGCTCTTTTAGCTTCTATCTTTCAGCTAGTAAAAGAGATATACCAACTTTAACCTCTTTTCTGTTTTCACCATCTCTCAAATTCACTAATTCGATAATTTTTTTATGGGGTTCAATTAGCTTATCTTCATGTTCTATTAATTTTAACAAATTAAGAGGCAGCGTATAGTTTTCTGAATCTTCCTTATTATCAAGTTCATCAACATGAATTAAGTTTTTGAAATCAAATCTGAGATTATTGTCATGATTATCTTCGTGTTCATTGTTTGAGACCCTGTAAAGGGTAAGATGAAAAGAATATTGGCACACAAAAATGGAATGGTAAAAAAATGATGGAAAGAGAGAATGGAAAGCAAAATGAAAATAAAAATAATAGAAGAAATACAGATGCATTTTTTTAGTCTTTTATTAAAACGACAAACATAAACACACCATAAAAGATCTTTTAATACTCGTAGAAAGTAATTAGAGATTTAAAGTTTCACAGTACATTATTTTTCTAAAGTTTTAAAGATAACAGGCAGCTCTATAACTTTTTAATTATCCAGCTTAAAATTTAGAGGATAAGGGTACATGAACAGCTCTCCACTTCGACTTTTTTTTCTCCATCATCTACCATTTGAATGGCTAGCTTTGAAAATTCTTTCAGGAATCCTGCACTTAAGGCTCCTGATAAATCTGAATAAATATATCTTTCTAAGTGAAAAAAATTATAGAGGTATGAAATGACTATAGGCTCTGACTCCGGCTCATATCCATTAAGATTAGCTATCATTTTATCCTTTTTCTCATTTATTATTCTTATTCTGTCCCATTTTGTTAGCTTATATCCCTAGCCAAATCTATCTCTCTTTTCATATATGGTCAATGACTTCGTGATTCCTCGCAAGTTCTTTCCAAGTCTGACTTCAGGTCATCATCCCATCTTGATAAGCTGTTTGACTATCATTTTAGTTGTCTATAAAAGCATTCCAAAGTTTTATCTGTTGATTTTACATAAGGAGTATTTATCAGTTGAGTTACCAATAAATCTTATTCTCTTATCACACATGTTAGCTTTTCTTCAACAATGAATTTGACTTTCTAATGTAATAAGGATAGAACAACACCTATCATATGGATCCATGGTCTACCCAATAAACACTATCATATACTAGATGTCATATAAGATCCATCAATAGGAAGTTTTGTCAGAGTAGTCATAGGTATAACATTGATAGATGGGTCATTATCAGTCAAAACTTTAACCATTATATGACCTTTACATTTCACAGTAATGTGAAGAGCCTTGGTACTTTTTTGACCTTCAAGAGGAATCGCTTCATCACTAAAAAGGATATAATTTAAAATTATCAGATTGCTAACAAGCTGTTTTACATATTTAACAAAAGCATTGTGAGATACATATACTTGATTTAGTATATTCAGCAAAGCATTATGGCGTGACTCTGAACTGAGCAATAATGACAATAGTGAAATTCTAGCTGGCATCTTGTTAAGCTATTCTACCACGTTATACTCGCTATGTTTTATTAACTTTAGAAATTCACATGCTTTACTCTTAGAGACTGATTTCTAACATTCTTTTTCTGGGGCTACATCAAGATCACTCTAACTTTCTTTTTTTCTCCTACCTTGGCTTTCTCCTTTTTAGCTTTTTTTAGAGCCTCTGGGGTATAACACCTCCCACTTCGAGTCATGCCTCTTATGCCCTTTATGTTCGTAGTATCTGGGTAGACTACAATATCACAATCATACTTTCATGATATTACTTTATCATTCTGATATGAAAAAGAGCTAGGAACTTTAATTATCACTATTGGTCAGGAGGTGAGTTTTTCTGGCCTCGGTGTTGACTTTTCATCATAATAAATTGTTATCGGTCTACGCATAAATTTAATATTTAAATCAATGGTAGACATTTTAGCTTTCATCAAATCTTCTCTTTCTTCGTAAAACTCTATTTGACCCATATCTATCAACTTTTACACCTCTTAACAAAATTGATGATAATTCTCGATAGAATGCCCCAAAGCACTTTTATGAAAGTCACATCTTTCAATTGAGTTAATTGTTTCGGAGTGATTTTGAAGCTCTACTAGTTTTAACATGTCAGCTTTGACCAAAGCTTCAAATACTTTACCCATCGAAGTTTTAACTTATTTTACCCGTTTCTTCATAGAGCTTGCTTGCCCATCAATCAAAGCATTTATTGATGGTTTAGTGTGATTCGATAGAGGGTTTTCATTAACATTTAGAGTTTTTCATTGGCTGGTATCAAAGTGTAACACCTCTTCTTTGATTAACTCCTGCACTTTACGTTTCAAAGCAGTATAGTTCTCATTAGAATGACTTGGATTCTCATTGCGATAATCACAATATGCATTGAGATCATACCATTTAGGAAATGAAAGTTTTAAAGACTCAATAATAACATGCGCTAATAAATATTTATCGACAAGTTGAAGGTACAGATCTGTGTATGTCATGGGTATAGGATCGAACGTGGTTTTTTTTTTAGGTAGTTCTCGAAGCTCTCAAAACATTATTAGGATTAAGTTTCCATTCTGGTCTGATAGGTGTAGCAAGATGATTATAGGTGAGTGTTTAAAAGGATGGCTGAAAACAGGGTAGATAAGCTGATTGTGGTAATCGCTGGTATGATTGGTATGGATAAGAAGTGGATGTAATATTATTTATGGAAGGGTAATGATTTTGGTAGACTGGTGTAGGATAAGGTGTGAAACTTTTGAATTGTTACCCCACATAGTTTACTGCTTGAGCTTCATTCTCTTTTTTTTTAAAAGTTTCACTTTTTCTTGCTTCACTTGTCTCTCATGCATCGAGCTTACCATTTTTATGGCGTTTTCAATGATTTCACCTGATATCACCATATCTGTAAAGTTCTTGGTTGCATTGCCTATCAATCTCTCATAGTACAATGCTTTTAGGGTATTCACAAATAAAACAATTATTTTTTCTTAGTGAGAGAAGGTTGAGCTTGTGCAGCCATGTTTCTTTATCTTTGTGCATATTCTTTGAAGCTCTCAATTGCTTTCTTTTCCATACCTTGTAAAGATAGATGATCTAAAGCTAAATCCCTGACATGCTGATATTGTGTAAAAATTACCCTTGTGAGCTCTTATCAGGAATGAATACGAGTGCTATCTGGTTGGACATACCATCTAGCTGTAGATCTTGTAAAGTTATCTTGAAATATGTGCATCAATAACTTCTCATCACGAGTATGTGCTCCTATCTTACGATAATATATGGTGATATGAGTCATTGGACATTTCGTGCCATCGTATTTTTTAAATTCAGAGACCTTAAATTTTGGTGGAATGATCACATCTGAAACTAAACAAAAGTCAGTCACATCTGTATAGCCATAAAAATTTATTCCTTTTATAGCCCTAAGCCTTTCTTCCAATAACTTCATCTTCTCCCGGGCACTGGTATCTTTCACTTTTTCAAGTATCTGTATCTCTAGCTTTTCTCTTTCCATGGGATCATCCAAATCAGGAACTAAGATTGACCCAGGTGGTTTTTCCATCATAACGGGATTAACAAAATTTTGAAATTATCCTAGAGCAGATGTGATGTCATTCTTAGATAAGGATTGGGATATCCATCGAAAGTAAAAATTGGCACTCTAGTTCCTTTAGAAGGTAGGGTCAGTCGTGGCTCAAACCCTGGAGGGTAGACAGGATCTATCATATCTGGCGATTACTTTTGAAAGCTAGGATTTTCTTCCACTACTTTTTCCTTGTCGAGTTTTTTGAGCATATCCATTATTGTACTGAGATCTCCTCTTAGTTCTTCTTAAAAATTTTCTATTCTTTCAAATCGACTGGCCTGTTCTTGCTCCATGATTCTTGTCTGAGTCCTGATATTGTATGAATGATGAGTAGGTTAGGTCAAAATTTTTGATGGGCGAGCTATTCTTGAACCTTTATTACCACAAATGTTTTTTTTATTTTGAAAAAAAAGAAAAAAATTAGAATGCTATGTGTTAAAAATTTTATTTTTCACTTATTTTATGAAAAATGATGTACATGATGTATGAATGCAAGTGGAAGATATTTGCTCTTGGATGAATTTTAATATTAAAAATTCTTATTGATTCTATATAACTTTTATTACATGGGATTTACCATCCTAAAGTTATATCTATAGAAATGTTTGACTTGTTTATAATGGTCATTTGCCTCATCTAGAAAGTTCACTAGATGTTGTCCACATTTTCCTATGGGATTGACTTCTCTTCTTAACGCTTCTACCTTTTCAACCATCTTTCATGCTTTTTTCACTGCCTTGCAAACTTGATTAGTCAAGTGTTTTATTTACTGTTACCTCCCTAAGCTTTCTACCTTTCATCTCATGTAAGCATCCCTTTCTAAATCATATGTGAAGATCCAATCTTTTTCCTTTCTATGCCACTCATCTATTATTATTGAAATATAGCTCTTGTGGTCTTGTAGTTGTATCTCTAACCCTTGGATCACCTGGTGAAGTGATTCTTTTTCATTCAGTACTTCAAAGTACTTTCTTCTCTCTTTTACGAGCATGACTTTCAACATTTCTTTTTCTTTTTGACATTCCACCAATCTTGCTGAAGTTGTAAAGTATAACCCCATCCAATTTTGACATTCTTGAGAAATTCTGATGGTCTTCTCTTGCTTTTCTTAAGCTTCACCCTTTCATTGGTTCATTTTCTTTTGGAGCTCATCCATTTCACATTGCCGACTAAAGCAAGACTTGATGATTTTTTTCAGTTTTGAATTGGACTCGTAACCTCTTATTTTCTTGGTGTAGATTTTTCAAATCACTATTGACCAAATCTCGTTCTTTTATGACTTTTTCTAATCTACTCCCTTGTATCTCTATTTCATATTTTAATTGTTTTACTTTTTCGTGAAGTTTTAAATTTTTTGTTCTTATTTCTTCTTTTTCAGCTTCTAATTTTTTCTTGACAAGCTCAACTTCTGATAATTGCACCTCTTCTGAAAGATTAACTAATTGCTATGAGCTGTCATTAGGAGGGAGTACTATGTCTCTAGGTCGCCTTGCTTTTCAAATAAGGTAATCAGAAGTGACTTTGTCGATGAGAGGCCCTAAAATTATTCTTCGTGTTCTCTTCCATGCTTAGATAAACTGCTCTGAGGTTTTTGATGGATTTGGTTCCCCATAAATGTATTCTACTTGGACCAGGCCATGAGTAACAAGAACAAACTACTTTGTATCAAATTGCCTAAGCACCATTAATGGAGCATAACTTATAATATCCCATAGCCCTAATAACGGTATCCATGACTCGTTTCCTCTATGATGCAACAATGGCACACGAGGCATCCAAGGCGTCATCCATTCGATTTCATCCCTAGTAAGCCTTCGTAAAAAAAAGACCCACTCTTTTTTAGTCTTCAATGTTGGCCATTGACTTTTGTAAAACTCTTTAATTAATCATTTATTTTGTAGATACGACTTCGAAAATACACTATTTCCACACTTGAAATGACTTCTAACCCATACATATAATAGAGATGCACATCCTATGAATCGTTCTTTTCTATTTCATCAATAGAAATTCAATGACCTGATGGTTTCAGCTAAGACTGCTGGAGCGGGATTAATTGCTTGGGTTTCAATTTGTTCAAAAAAATCTACCATAATTATCTCAATATAACCTAAAGTTTTTGAAAAAATTACCATGCCATACAATGTTAGAGCAAACATAGCCATACCTTAATCATCATTTAAATGCCCCTGAATGAAGTTTCGAAGAAAATCCCAACGAATGCTGAGATGTTCACCTTTAGGCTTCACAAAAGAATAAATGGTTTCTACTTTAACCCCCATAAGCTTGGCTAACTTTTTACGATAACCTAATTTTGGCTTTCGGGTAAATACTTTATCTGAACATTGTAGTTTTATTCCAAGCAAAATCGAATACTCTTCTATAGTTCACACCAAATCTTTCTGATTAAAAGTGAAGCATCTATAGGATGGATCTCAAAACTATATAATTGCCTTGACCAGCTGTTCATCGATCAGTACTGAAATGAGGGATACAATTTGCTCGTACTTTTTACAAAAGCTTTCTTTTCTTTCTTCACTTAACTGACCCCAGACAGTAGCTAACTCTTTTAAATCATTCTATGTGAGATCTAAATGCACTTTATCAGGTAATTCAGACACATTATCGGTAGGCAAAAATTTTCATTCTTTTGTTGAGCTTCTTTCGACTAAACATGTACTTCATTATACGACTCACATGGTACACTGACTGAGGATGAGCAAATTTGTAGTTCTACAAGATCCATAAAAACTTCTTGGAAGAAATATGTCATAAAGTAAATATCTCGATGCATAACTGTATGATATGATTAATGCAAAAAAAAAAAAATTGAGTTAGTGTGAGGATGTGGTTTAAGAAAAAAACATTTTTTGTTTTTTAATTTTGAGATTTTTTGTTTTATTTTGTTTTGTATTATACACAACTTTTTTTCTTAGGTATTTCTTACAAGCAGGTTTACCTAAGGCTGGTTTCTTAGGCTTATTACATGCTGGGTTTGGATTGACACGTGTCTAAAGGTTCCCAAATTGTTCCTTACTGTCATCCACGCTGGACTAGTGAGGCACCCCAATCTTCACCCATTACAGACTACGAACAAAAAGGGTTCAATTCGAGTGGAAGTATTTCGCTTGTCGTTGCGAAGGTTATCACCTTATGAGAGCATAGGTACTTTACTTCCTCCTATAAAGGACGAAGCCAGGGTGTAGAGCTCATGCATGAGATACATCGTGCCATTGTGTGCAAACATATCCTAATTTATTGAGAGTAATATATACAGAAAAATAAAACATAAGAGGCATAGTAAAAGAAATGTGTGTGAATTTTTTTGCTTTTTATTTTCAATTTTTTTTACCTTTTTTATTGAAAATGAAAAATAAAAATCTAAGAAATTGATTAAGACTATTTAAATCAAAATTTGAGGATAACAAATAGTTAATTTTGGTCTAACTCTTGAAAATAAAAGGCAGTACCCAGTGGTGTTGCCAAGCTGTCGTAACGGTTTTGTATCTATCTGACGAATTTGAAAATGAAAATAAAAGAACAAAAATGGAGTCACCACCAATCTTTTTTGGCTAGGTGCGATTAGCCCCTATTAAAATTTATCCTTCTAATAAGATTTTAAAATTAATTAAAATTTATTAAAAAGATAATTTCACAGTCTCCAAAATAGTCTGGGTTCGAAAGTCGGTTACGCGTGGGGAAGGATTAGCACCCCCACGACGTCCGTTTAAAAACAGTACCACTTAACTACGTATTATCCTTTGATTTTGATTAAAATTAGTCCCATTCTCGGTGTTTGAAAAAATAATTTTCTTGATTTTTTTTGGAAATTGGTTTGTTTGGTTTTATTTTTAAAAAATTATTATTCAAATTTTATTCGAAAAAAATAAATTAGAACTTTTTTTATTGAAATAATTCTTAAAATACTCCAGTACTTTGATAATATTAGAAGAATTCTTTTTCACCTAGAGATTTCTTAGGTATCGCTTCTCGAAATACCTAAGAATCTCATTCTCGGAGGTTTGAATTTACTTTTGGTAAAAATAATATCATGCATAAATGCTGGACTGGAATGTGGGCTGGTAGTTGGTTCTATCAGACCTTTGTCAAGCAATTCTGAAATTTGAACTTCAAATTTATCCATATCCTGTTTGGTATAGATCATGGGCTTTACTTTAATAATCTCTTTTGAAGAATGAAAAGTAAGTTCACAGTATCTAGAACTGTGTTTCCAAAGCTTCAATGGGTCTTCACTAAAGTTTTCCTGCAAAATTCTATAAAGCTAATGTTTTTCATTAATAGCTTTGATTTCATAAATGTGTTATTTCTGGTCGAAAACCATTATCACAAACATGGTTATGTTTGGATAAAAGAGGAACATCTAGTGATTTTTTATCAATAGTAAAAACAAGATAATCAGGATAAATAAAAAATGATAAATATTTATGTATAAAATTATTTCCTAACAGAATGTGTCCATGCATATTAGGAAAACATAATATTTTGGGTATAATGAATTTTTTATCATTTAAGGCAACAGGTATATTTTTTGCCTTTAAGCTAACAATGGTTGCTTTACCATCGATACCTACTATTATTATGGGATGCTTCATGGGTTGCCATTTTGTTGACGGCAAAGCATTAGGTCGACAGCTAGAGATTGTTGCTCCGGTGTCAATCAAAATATTTAAACTATAGGGTTTATAGTTTTGAAAATAAAAATAACCTTCTATATAAGTATAATATCATACCTTATTGGCAAATGATATTATTTTCTGGCACTTGTTGTGTAGAAATATGAAAATTATTAATAGAATGAAATATTTTAATATCTTCATTTCTAGATACCATTTACAAGGGGGTGCGAAAAGGATCTATGTATAAAAGATTACAAAAGTTATATATATATATCTGTAAAAGATAATAAAGAAAGAAAAGAGATGGAGTGATGAGAGAGGTAAAGAAGAGAGAGGATTGGGTTTCTCAAAAATTTTCTCCTCCTCGAGCTTAGATACGATGAGGCTTTACATAGAAAAATTTTAACCCATGAACAGTAACTCTGTACAATTGCCGCTACAATGTACAGTAAAATTTTTATCTATAGTACCGTTATAGTAACTTGCTACAGTGTCTTTTGTAGTAGGTCTCTGTCTTTTTCTACTACAGTGACTGCTACAGTGATGTTTTATCTATCTGCTATAGTTGATTGCTATAATGTTTTCTGTTTGCTAGTTGTTGGCGTCGAATGGAGTTTTATCCTTTTGTGTTGACTGTTGGTTCTGGCTTATCCTGGATTAGAATATGCATAGTTTATCCTTTCATAGCATTGTTTAAGTTATGAAATTCTTCATCCAGTGCGTTAAGGGAATGAGGAGATTGAAGAGATCCGAAATGTGATTTGTTCCACATCTGCCATCCTTCTTGATACTGGTATAGTAAATTGGTAGGATGATCAAGATCTTTCATTTTTGATAATTTTTCCAAAAGTGCAATTGCTTCTGGGCATTTTCTTTATCAAGATCATCATGTGGTTTCAGAAATCTGATAACAAAAATACGTCTTTCATCTGTCTAGCAAGCTATTTTTGGATAGTTTGGTTTGGTGGCTAAATGGAGAGAGAATTTTGCTTTGTCCATGAGGTTAGTTCCTGTTTGGAATGGTGGGAGTTTGGGTGGTATATTTAAGAGATAGTTTTCGTGTTAAATCATCTGAAAATTCCGGATATGGCTATAGGTGGATTAAGTATATTTAGGGGTTGAAGAAATATCCACCGGATATGGTATCAAATTCTCATATTTGATAAGGTTGGTAAAATCTTTCTCTTGAAGGCACCTAAAAACGTGTATATAGTAAATATGATAGTAGAAAAGGTGTTTTGACCAATTTTACACATTCAATAAAGGTGAATGCTTATAAAAGCCTGAAAAAATTCTTTTAAAAGGTGAAAAAAGTAATTTTGTACAATTATTTGTCCAACTAAACCAAATTCAATGCTTTTTACATCAAAACTTTCCTGGTCAAGTTAAAACTTAAGTTTAGGTATGTATTCACCAAAAGAAGTATTATACATATACGTAGAAGTATAATAATCAAAAAAAATTTTTATCAACAGGTTTTTTGTTGACTGCAAAATAGAAGAATTAATTTAATGAAATAATTCTTTGGTTAAAAATACCACAGCTTTTTTAAAAAGAAAAATTCTTTTAACCTTATTTAGCTTAGAAGAAATATAGTTTTCTTTTTCAAAATATTCACATAAATTCAAGAAATTGTTTATTTCTTGAAGACTGTATTGATTTTTTTCCAAAGCAAAGAAATCAATATCTTGCTGTTTTAGCATATTTGTTGATAGAAGGCTTTAGAAAGCTATTTTTTTAAAATTCTGAAATTTTTAGCCTGGTTGACTAAGAACTCAGCTAAGTTGGTCATCCCTTTTCGAAAGCTGGATTTGTTTTCTGAGAGATGGGATTTCCAAACTTTTGTTTAACAAATTGTAGACTTATGGTTCAAATCTAGGATTGTAAAAATCTTTAATCTCTAGGTTAAAGAATTTTATTCTTTCAAGCAGTTGTTCTATTGAAGAAACTATTTGAGAATAACTTATGGGTGTCAGTCGTTTGGATCTTGAGCAAACTATGAGTATTCTGGTTGAATCCTCATGAAATGAGGTCGATAAAGAAGTTATTGGTAGAGATATAATCCTTGGTTAGGATTATTGTAAAAGTTAAATCCTGGGTTAGGATTTGTATAGATCAGGGGTCATGGAGAAGAAGTAGAAAAAGAGGAGGAAAAAGAAGACTTTTTACTTGGTTTCTTCTTGACGGTTCTCCATCCACATGTATCATGGATAGGTTGTTTTCCTCGATCCATGTGGTTGACTTAGGAAGTCTACAAGGAGGTTTTTGTCTCCGTTGATGAACTCTACCTGAAAATGATAAGAACAAAGAAAATTGTACCACCTAATTCACTTGGGATTATCAAAAAGCTTTCTATTTTAGAGAAAGTTTTTGATTGCTTGGTTATCTGTTCGGATAACAAATATCTCCTGGGTTAAATAGATGTGAAATCGTTATACATCATTTTTTATGGCTAATAATTTTTTTCAAAGATAATATAATTTATTTCGTTCGGTTTGAACTTACCGGAATTGTAGCCACAAATCAATTCATCTTTTTGATGTAGATTTTTAGCTTTTAAGACACATCCCTAATGTTCATCACGGGCATCTGTCTCTAAAATAAGTAAATCTCCTTGTTTAGGTAAATAGACCTTAGGTATAGTGGTTAAATCTGATTTGATCTATTTGAAAATATCAGAATCGTTAGGTGTCCAGACAAAATCATATCTTTACGTAATTTATGCAAAAGATAGCTTTCTTTTTTGAAAAGGTTTTTAAAAAATTGCCTGCCATAATTAAGTATACCTAATAGCTGTTGTAGCTGTTTGACATTATCTAGTTATTCTGGAAAGTCCTTGATCTTAGAAATAATATGATCCTATAGGTTTAGTCCGTTTGCAAAAAGATTAAGACTAAGAAATTCAATTTCAATTTTTTTGAGTTCAACCTTTTTGGGACTCAAAATAATTCTATGTAAAATAAATTCTTGAGCAATAAGATTCAGGTGTTTCTTGTGCTCATCTAAAGTATTTGAAAATATCAAAATATCATCGATATATACACAACAAAATTGCTTATATTTGCTGAAAATGCTATCCATCCAACGCTGAAAGATTTGAGGGGCGTTGCATAGACCAAAAGGCATAACAGACCATTGGTAATGGCCTGCTAGTGCACTAAAAGCAGTAAGGGATTTAGAAGTATCATTTAGCATGATTTGCCAAAAATCGGATTTACAATCAAATTTAGAAAAGTATTTAGCATTTTTTTCTAAATTAATTAAAACGTCTTTACGAGGGATAAAATAGCCATCAAAAACAAGATTTTGGTTTAATTTTTTGTAATTAATAACCATACAAGGTTTACCTCGTTTAATCTCAGAATGGTTTCTTACAATAAATGCTGGACTGAAATGTGGGCTGGTAGTTGGTTCTATCAGACCTTTGTCAAGCAATTCTAAAATTTGAACTTCAAATTCATATATATCATATTTGGTAAAGAGCATGGGCTTTACTTTAATAATCTCTTTTGGAGAATGAAGAATAAGTTCATAATATCTAAGACTGCGTTTCCAAAGCTTCAATGGGTCTTCACTGAAGTTTTTTTGCAAAATTCTATAAAGCCAATGTTTTTTATTAATAGCTTTGATTTCAGAAATATGTGTTATTTTTGGTCGAAAACCATTATCACAAACATGGTTATGTTTGGATAAAAGAGGAACATCTATTGATTTTTTATTAATAGTAAAAACAAGATAATCAGGATAAACAGAAAATGGTAAATATTTATGTATAAAATTATTTCCTAACAGAATGTCTCCATGCATATTAGGAAAACATAATATTTTGGGTATAATGAATTTTTTATCATTTAAGGCAACATGTATATTTTTTGCCTTTAGGCTAACAATGGTTTCTATACCATCGATACCTACTATTATTATGGGATGCTTCATGGGTTGCCATTTTGTTGACGGCAAAGCATTAGGTCGACAACTAGAGATTGTTGCTCCTGTGTCAATCAAAATATTTAAACTATAGGGTTTATAGTTTTGAAAATAAAAATAACCTTCTATATAAGTATAATATCGTACCTTATTGGCAAATGATATTATTTTTGGCACTTGTTGTGTAAAAATACGAAAATTATTTATAAAATGAAACATTTTAATATCTTCATTTCTAGTTTTTCTAGAAAAAAAGGTGTGTGAATTAATCACAGAATTAACAAAATGATAATGGTTTTGGTTATCACCTATACCTTACTGAGATGGATTATCTCTTGTAAAAATAAAAATTTAAGTATTATCAGTATTACTTGATTGGCGCATACTATTTGCTCGCCTGAGGGCTTCTGTACTGTTTGTACTATGAAAACCTAAGAAAAAACTTTAATAAGGAGTACCAAAAGATTGATTACTAGTTATACTCTCTGTATCATCATCTTGTTGATGATCAAAAACATTTATGGGAGGTAAAACCAGGTTTGGATTAAAACTGGTTAATTCATTTGGATTTTTAAAGTAAAGATTTTTTCCTGATGAGAAAAATTCTAAACTTGGTACTTTCTATTTTTCAGAAGTATTTGAAAGATCTTTGAGACACCATCCTTTTGGGATTGATAAGTCTACGAGATTGACTAATTTAGGTTTAATTTTTTAATCAAATTTATTTGGTTCAAAAATTTTAATAATATTGGAATCTATCGGTTTGATAGAAGTATTAGCAGTATTTGTAAATTCATAAATTGCTGACCAGTTGATTGAAAGATCATGCGAAGTAGATTTGAAATCAGAATTGAGTATTTTGATTCGAAGACATAAACATTTTTCAATGTTTTCATCAAAAATAGAAATAAAATAGTTTGGTTTAACTTTAAGTAAAACTACTCCTGCTGTTAAATTGGATTGAATTCCACCAATTACAGCGTTAGTAGGGTTTTGAAAATGATGGTCCATTAAAACAGCTATTATCTTTGAAAAAAAATTATTAGCCATAAAAAAATGGTGTACAGCAATTTCATATCTATTTAGCCCCGAAGATCTTTGTTATCCGAACAGATAACCAAACAGTCAAAAACTTTCTCCAAAATAGAAAGCTTTCTGATAATCCCAGGCGAATTAGGTGGTATAATTTTCTTTGTTCTTATCATTTTCAGGTAGAGTTCATCAATGGAGACAAAAACCTCCTTGCAGACTTCCTGAGTCGACCACATGGATCGAAGAAAACAACCTATCCATGATATAGGTGGATGGAGAACCATCAAGAAGAAACCAGGTAAAAAGTCTTCTTTTTCCTCCTCTTCTTCTACTCCTTCTCCATGACCTCTAATCTCTACAAATCCTAACTCAGGATTTAACTTTTACAATAATCCTAACCAAGGATTATATCTCCACCAACAACCTCTTTATCGACCTCCTTTCATGAAGATTCAACCAGAATACTCACAGTTTGCTCAAAATCCAAACAACTGGACACCTATGAGTTATTCTCAAATAATTTTTTCAACAGAACAACTGCTTGAAAGAACAAAATTCTCTAACCCAGAAATTAAATATTTTTATAATCCTAGACTTGAACCACAAGTCTACAATTTATTAAACAAAGTTTGGAAATCTCATCTCTCAGAAAACAAATCCAGCTTTCGAAAAGGGATGACCAACTTAGCTGAGTTCTTAGTCAACCAGGCTAAAGAATTTTAAAATTTTAAAGAAATAACTTTCCAAAGCCTTCTATCAACAAATCTGCTAAAACAGCAAGATATTGATTTCTTTGCTTTGGAAGAAAATCAGTACAATCTTCAAGAAATAAACAATTTCTTGAATTTATGTGAATATTTTGAAAAAAAAATTATATTTCTTCTAAGCTAAACAAGCTTAAAAGAATTCTTCTTTTTGAAAAAGCTGCGGTATTCTTAACTAAAGAATTATTCCAGCAAATTAATTCTTTTATTTTACAGTTAACAGAAAACCTGTTGATAGAAAAATTTTCTGATTATTATACTTCTACGTATATGTATAATACTTCTTTTGGTGAATACATACCTAAACTTAAGTTTCGACTTGACCATGAAAGTTTTGATGTAAAAAGCATTGAATTTGGTTTAGTTGGACAAATAACTGTACAAAATTACTCTTTTCACCTTTTAAAAGATTTTTCAGCTTTTATAAAGCATCACTTTATTGAATGTGTAAAATGGTCAAAACACCTTTTCTACATTCATTTTTCTATATACAGTTTTTTGGGTACCTTTCAAAGAGAAAGATTTTACCAACTTTATCAAATATGGAATTTGATACCATATCCGGTGGACATTTTCTTCAACCCCTAAATATACTTGATCCACCTACAGACCATATCGAATTTTCAGATGATTTAAACAAAATCATCTCTAAATATACCAACCCAAACTCCTACCATTTCCAAATAGGAATTGACCTCATGGACAAAGCAAAACTCTTTCTCCATTTAGCAACCAAACCAAACTATCCAAAAATAACTTGCTGGACAGATGGCACACGCATTTTTGTTATCAGATTTCTGAAACCACATGATGATCTTGATATAGAAAATGCCCCAGAAGCAATTGCGCTTTTGGAAAAATTATCAAAAATGGAAGATCTTGATCATCCTACCGATTTACTATACCAATATCAAGAAGGATGGCAAATGTGGAACAAATCACATTACAGATCTCCTCAATCTCCCTAGTTCCTTAACGCACTGGATGAAGAATTCCATAACTTAAACAATGTTATGGAAGGATAAACTGTGCATATTCTAATCTAGGATAAGCCAGAACCAATAGCCGACACAAAAGGATAAAACTCTATTCAGCGCCAATGACTAGCAGACATAAAACGTTGTAGCAGTCAATTATAGCAGTCATTGTAGCAAACAGATAAAACGTCACTGTAGCAGAAAAAGACAAAGACCTAATACGGAAGACACTGTAGCGGTACTATAGATAAAATTTTACTATATACTGTATCGGCAATTGTACAGAGTTACTGTTTATAGGTTAGTCACACCCTTCACGTCTGCTCTTTCAAACCCAAGATGTTTAATTGGACTCTAATCCAAGTCTTTATAGTTGAGATATCCCTTTGCAGACCAACTCTTTTTTAAGTCTTGTGACTTCATAAAGGCCCAATTAATTCCCCGGTGATTGCCAATGCAAAAATAATAATTTCTCAACATTTTTTTACAGTTTTATCTTTAAGTCCAAATTCAAGAAATCTTATGTAAACCAAAAGTAATTTAGACATAAATCAAACGATAATACCAAATGCACTAAGAGGAAGGAGGGATTTGAACCATATTCTTTGAATAAATAGAATAGGCATCAATCATTAAGTCAAATATTCATAACATTGTGCATTTATTAACTTTGACAATAAATCAATTAAGTAAATTACACCCTAATTTCTCATAAGAGATAAAAGGTTTTCGTAATTGACATAGATTAATTTCGATGAGTAGTGCATGTTATAATATAATCGTATGTGATTACTGTTACGTTGTTGATGAATAGTGGTTTTTTGGTAATTGATATTATCCATATTCGATAGATTTATTCGCTTGCTTTTCAATTTGTTCCTTTTTTTTTTCCTTTAATTTTGTTAATATAAATTTATAGTAGTAATAGTTTTGAATTTTTTTTGCTTGCCAAATCAGGATGCACCAAATGTCCGTAAGACTGTAGGAGTTGAATTGGCAAGAAAGAAAGCCGAGACTAGACGCATGGCGAGTTGGCTAAGCTCAAGGAAACTTGCAGCTAAATGGAAGCAAAAGGAACTGCAGAGGATTAAGAGAGTGAACAAAATGACAATTGCAGTGAATAATAGCATGCAAAAATTGGTTGATTTTCTGGTTGTGGCTGAAGCAGAGAATAATGATCCCGAGAGTGCAAAGATATGGACTGAGAAAGCTATCAGGGAAGTTGTCGAAGCAATGAATGCTCTCAACCTTGAAGGAAGTGGTATTGTTAATGTGAACCATGTTCAATCTTCCCGTACCAATTATAGCGC
Organism: Durio zibethinus; assembly: GCF_002303985.1. The sequence continues at coordinate 11,229,621 of NW_019168004.1, forward strand.
TGCTGATGGCGGTGGTGCTCAAGGCCGCGGACGTTGGCCATGATCAGTACGTAGAGCGATATGTTACTGTTTCTAATGTGAATTTGGTTGTAGCAGCTAATAATGGTGCAATTTGCTGTGTTTGAGTCAAATGGTAGCTACTATCTAGTGTTACTGTTTCTTATGTGAATTTGGTTGTAGAGTTCTCTGACAATGCTTTTTTATCGGTGTGTTAATATAACCAGTTACAAGCATCAGTCAAAGTGTTATCAAATTTAAGAAATATGTTTGATAAATAACATCTTAATCTGGTAAGCACTTGTTGATATTTTTTTGTGGTTGATACTTTTTGTTTTATCCCATTATTTATCAGTTTTTTAAAATGTCCTAAAATTATATTCTCTTTATTTTTTGAAATATCTAAAACTTTTTTTTATATTTTAAAATTATTTTTTATGATTTTATTTACTTTTTGATATTAAAAATTATGAAATTTTAATTTTATAAAAAATTTAAAATTTAATATTAAATATATTAACATCAATTTAAAAAAAAAATTTGTGAAAATCAATAACATCTAAATAATTTGGGACAGATGGAGTATTATTTAGATTTCATTTGATTGAAGCTATAATTATTATTTGCTTTTTAATTTTTGAACCCAAAAATAAAAAAACAGTGTTTGGTAAAATTTTACTTTTTACATTAAAAAAGTAAAACTATAAAAAAAAATAGGTAGCAAAAAAGTTTTTGGGGTACATTCAACTAGGTAGCTTATTAATTATATAATTAGTTCAGTAATTGAATGATACATAATATAATAGGTTCATAAATTGGGGTGATTAAGTCATTTGCAACCAAAAAAATAGTTCAAAAAAATAGAGCTTTGTTTGTTAAAGTGGGCTTGCCTCTCTCCTTTTTCTTTTTGGAAATGCCAGCCGTAGCCACAAGCTTACGAACTTGAACTTGTTTGTTAAAATAGAGTTTTTTTTTTTTTCATTAATATAGAACCACGGATGATATACAAAGATGGAATTCAGGACAATACCGATTAAAATGACAAATTGGTGAAGATCAAATTTATAGAATAATTTCGAATGATCAGATTGCAATTCAAACATTCAAACTGAGTTTAGGTACGTAATTCAAATATTCTTTGCTCCACACCTGAGTGTTTAACTAAGTGATTGGTACAGGATTTCCCTAGTTAAAAAAGCCAATTCTTACTTATCCAAGCCACACACTCCTTATAGATCAACGCTTGGAAAAATAGATGTGAAAGAAATCATGGAATGGCAGAGATAAAAATAAATAATTTTGGTATGTTTAACCCATTGTATCAGGAGCATCAGCCAATTAGCATCCTTTGTGATTATTCAAATCCTATTTGTAATCCCAAACACCAAAATGACAAAAACAAATAAATAAAGAAAGAAAGAAAGAAAGATGAGGCCAAGTTGTGAAAGAGCCAATCCAACTTGATAATTAAGAATTGCGTTAGGTTAAACGATGCTTTGCCTTAGGCCACCTGGTATACTTGAAGAAAATGACAGGAGGGTTGCTCTTATCGCAAAAGAGTTGCCCAAAGTCCAAACAATTCCTACCCTCTAACCTCTATAAATTCAATCTTATTTTTTGCAGGAGTTGCTTGTATCCTATTCCTTCACCTTTCTTTCCTAACACCTTACTCTTCTCAGTACATCTCTCATTTTTCCATTTTTTTCTTTGTATCAGACTCTCCAATATTTTTGACTCTCAGTTCTTTGAATTTTTTTCTCACTTGTCTCCATATGAGAAAGAAATTGAAAGAGTTAAGCATCAAATTAAAAGAAAAGAAAAGTGAGAGCATGATTTCTCTGCATTTTAGTTTCAGTATCCCTTTTTTTCCGATTATCAACAACCTGAAACAATCAGTTTGACACAAATGATTCATCAAAACATAGAAAAAAAAAGATTCCCGAATTTAACATTGAAGGTTAGGTTTTAATTTGCAGGTTAACTATTTTGCAAAGCTGTTTTCCTTTTTCTGTTACCATCAATACTTCGGATTGTTGCTTGTTGCAATGCGGCAGCCTATCAGTTCTAACTTCTAAGTAGTTTGGTAAGTCGACCTGCCCACAGGATTTGAAGGCAGGGCTTGGACCAAATACATAAAAATCTGAAACTTGTTAATTTGGACAAATTACAAAATCACTTCTTATCATAATAATTTTGAAGTCGTCCGACGAATTTGAAAAAAAATAAAACAATAAAAAAATTAGTCATCATTGATTATTTTTTGATTATGTACGATTGGTCACCTATTAAAATTTATCATTTTAATAAAATCTTTAAATTAATTAAAATTTATTAAAAATATAATTTTAAGGTCTACAAAACAATCTAGGTCCAGGAGTTGATTATGCGTGATGAAAGATTAACACCCTCACAGCGTTCGTTTAAAATAGAACCTATTAATTATGTGTTATCCATTAATCTTGACAAAAATAGTTCTAATTTTGATGTTTAAAAAGTAATTTTCTTGACTTTCTTTATTTATTGTAGTTTTGGTTTTTCCTTTTATCAATATTGTTATTATTGTTCTTCGTTTTGTTCGAAAAAAATAAATTAAAATATTTTTATTCAAATAATTTTTAAAATGTTTCAGTATGTTAGTAACACTAGAAGAAGTTTTTCTCATCTAGAGATTTTTTAGGTATCACTTTTCGGAATACTCTAAAATCTCATCTTTGAAAGTTCGCATTTATTTTTTGTAAAAAAATTATGTCGTGCATGCAATGCAAATGATGTTGGTGCACATATTTTATTTTTTCCTTAAAAATAATTTAGTAGTTTTTTGTTTGAATTTTTGAAAAAAAGAGGAATTTTTATCATATTGAAGATTTCTTATAAATACTCTAATATACTGGTAATATTTTAAAAAATCTTCTTACCTAGGGATTTCGTAAAGTATTACTACTCAGAATACTTTTAGAATCCCATCATCAGATAAAGTTTTCTTTTCTTTTCTTTCGTTTTTATTAGTTTTATTAGTAATTTTCGTTAATTTTTATTTATTGTTTTATAGCAAAAAAGAAAACTTTTATTCTATTGAAAATTTTTTATAAATACTCCAATACGTTGGTAATATTTAAAACAAATATTCACACTTAGAGATTTCGTAAGCATCACTACTCGAAATACATTAGTTTCTCATCATTAGATAAAAATTTCTTTTCTTACATTTTTTATTTTTTATTTTTGGTTGTTTTAATTTATTATTTTTTCCAAATTTAAAATTTATTAAAACTTTAGGAAACTCTTTTTTGTTGTTGTTGTTATTATATTTTTTTATTTATTATATTATTTTATAAGGTTTATTTTAAATTATAAAAAATTTAAACTATTTTTTTTCATTATTCACCTTTACTTTTTATTAGTTTCATTATTATTATTATTATTATATAAAAACAACAAATATTTATCCTAACAAATTTAGAAATTTTAACATGCATAAATATTAATAATAAAATTTAAAATAACAAAAATAATATATATACAAAATTAAAAAAAATTACTTGAACCAGACCAATCAATGATCCAGTCAATGCCGATTTGGTTGGACCGATCAAGGGCGATTTAGTGGTTTAGAACTGATTCAACTAAATAGATGGGGGCTAGGGGGTGTTGGGTCAATGGATCTAGTGCGCAGACCCCAGGTCAAGTCGCGAGTTCATGTATGAATCCTAGAGTCCCAAAATGGTGTCGTTTTGGACCCTTTTAAGTATATATAAACCAAAAATTTTTTCTCAACTCATTTCTTTTCCCCTCTAAAAAAAAATCTTTTTCTCTTTCAAACAAAACCCAAAGGGGCTGACCAATTTTCAAAAGCCAGTCACATGTAGCTACGTTGACTGCTGCTTTTTCATCTCCAACGATCACCGATAATCATACTGATCATCAAAAAAGCCCAAAACTCACCCAAAATCTCTTTTCGCCTCCCTCTTTCCAAATCTAGCCTCCTTTTCACCAAAAAGAGTCTCAAATGACCTAGATCGACCAAAGTTTTGGCCAAACCTCTTTTTTTTTTTGTTTTCTAACTTGATTTTTTTTTATGTGTGTGGTGCTCTGGTTCCAGACTCGATAGGACTATGTTATCTTGTTTTGGTTTTGTGTTTTCTTTTTTTTTTTGGTTTTCTATATAGCCGAAATTTTTTTTGGTTTGACAAAGGCCTTTTTTGGTTTGTAGCTCTTCTTGCTTTCCTTGTTTTGTAGGGATTTTTTTTTTTGGTTTTTAGTTTCTTCGATAGGTTTTTTTTTTTTTTTGCTATTTTCTAGCAAAGGTTTTTATAAAGTTGGTCAGGGTGGTAACTGGTAGAACAGGTGGTGGCTGATGGGTTAGCTTAAGGGTGGTTCATGGCAGATGGTTCAGGTGGGTAGGTTTGCAGGGTGCAAAGGGCTCAAGGGTTTCAGGGTAACTTAGGGGTTTGGTGAGATTCAGGAAGGTGCTAATAAGGAGTTGGTGCATAGGGCTCTGATGAATAGGGCACAAGGGGTGGGTGACTAGTGGTGCCGTGCATAACACCCACTGGTACTAGCCCCTTTATTTTTTTCTTTTTTTATTTTTTATTTTTTGTTTAATTAATTATTATTTAGAATATTATTGTATTTTGATATAAGTAATAAAATTAAAATTAAAAAATAAATAGTGGGCCCGAGCCTAGAAAAAAAAATCGAGCCTCAGCCCACAAACTTGTTAGAATTGAAAATTTTAAATTGAAACCCAAACAAATTTGATGTTTATAACTACCCTTCTTTGTGTATTGCTGAGAATTAGGAATAAGGCAAAGACAAAGACATCAATTTTGTCTGGAATAATGATTTCAAATTTTTCAAAAGTTTTTTTTATATTTTTTGGATTTTTCATTTGACAACAAAATTGAAAACTCTTTTAAATAAAGACTTAATATCTTTTGAAAATAAAATAGGAGATCACGTTCGAAAGGTCTTACAAGTCTCAAAATTAAAATAAATTCAGTTTGGAATACTTATAGATCTTACTTGAAAGACTTAGAGATTGTGCTCAGAGGTCTTATTACTTTTCTTGCTTTTCTTGTTTTGCAGAGATTTCTTTTTTTTTTTTTTATTTCTTTAACTAAGCGCTCAAGGGTTCAGGGTAACTTAGAGGTTTGGTGGGATTTAAGAGGGTGCTAATGGGGAGTGCGTGTATAGGGCTCTAGTGAATAGATGCATAGGGGTTGGGTGGCCAGAGGTGCCATGCATGGCACCCACTAGCACCAGCCCTTTTGTTTTTGTTTTTTTTTTTTTGTTTTTTGTATTTTTAGTTTAATTAATTATTATTTGATACATTATTTTATTTTGATATAAGTAATAAAATTAAAATTAAAAAATAAATAGTGAGGCCAAGCCCAGAAAAAGAAATCGATTTTCGACCCATGAACTTGTTCGAAACCGAAAATTTTAAATAAAAACCTAGACAAATTTTGTGTCTACACTTCAAAAATATAATTTTTTTTGACTGAATAATTAATCTCATTAATTAGTCTTCTTTGTTATAGTAGACAATAAGCTGGCCTATGGCATCTTCATATATATCGGTTCTAGGTTTAATTTATCTCTAATTCTTTTTGGTAATTCTTGTCTTAACTATGAATTTATAATTAATTTAATGTTTAAGCTTAAAGTAAAAAAAGCTTGTACTTACTTGTCCCATTTCTTTTGTTTAACATTCTTTTGGAGATTGTTCTAAAATTATGCTTTTTTTTAAAACAATACTCTTGTATGATTTATATTAATTTTTTATTAAAAAAATTAAATGTAAATCATAATATATTAAAAATTAAAGTAATAAAAGTGAATTAATTTAATATTATAGGTTGGAATCTTAATGATTTGTTCATTGTAAAAGAAAAACCAAAAGAAAAGATGGTATTCGATTAGTCTTAAAATTCGTTTTGTTGCCAAGTGATGTTTGGAAATTCTTTCTTGACTCTTATAATATTCTTGCCACCCCAATAAACTATTAACCAATAAATGTTATGGATTCAAATTGCATTGCTTTGTGTTGTATTGATTCTTAGAATTTATCTCTGTTATTTATGTCTATGTGACTCTAGTCACTAGAGCATGTTTCTAATCATTATTATTTTTGGGCCAATAATCATTCTGTAATTTCTTGACAGATAAAACATATTTCTAATCATATAAAAATCTTTAGGGAGTTATCATCAAACACATCTCCCAAGAGACTTACTTTATTGTTGATAGGCTTGTTCAAGCTTGGCTATCTTGCTCGCATGATATGATAGCTTACTATAAACGCTTCGCTAATGTTTGGAGTTTTGTTCCTATTTGTACGCTTTACATCAGTAATCCTGTTTTATGCTCCTAAACTTCTAATTTCTTTCTGTTTGTAATTTAGAATATGATATATTTCATAGAAAAATCATTTATATATAGTTTAAAAGAAATTATTTGTGTTGTTTAAGTAATTAAATTAAGTTTTGAAATGGCCCAAGTAATTTGGGCTTATTAGGAATTTTCTTAGGAATTTAGGCTTAATATCATTTTTTATTCTAAATAAATTTATTTGAACAAAAAAAATGACTATATGGACTGTCATAATTTTTAAGCTTATTTGAACAAAAAAATATAATTATATAGACTGTCATAATTTTTTAAATAGAAATTTACAACTGTTTATTTATTATAAATAAATCTTTCTACATGACCAATTTTAATGATTCTAATTTGGAGAGTTTTAGGTTTTGTTGTATCTTATAAGCATAATTACCATTAAGATAATGTTTTTCATGCTTCAAAGCCACATTTTTATTTTTTTTTTTTTTTTATTTTCTCAAAATTTTTTAACAATTTAAAAGCAATTATCATAACTACTATATCTACTATCACCATTACTATTATTGATTTTGAATCAAGTAAGAAAGTTCATTTTTAGAATCAAAATGTCATCAAACTTGATCGTTTCAATGGATTGAACTATACTAGATGGAAGGACAAAATGGTTTTCTTGTTGAATGCATTAAAGATGTTTTATGCACTTGATCCAAATTAAATTTGGAACCAATTCTAAAACCAACTCCTAAAGACTCTGATGATGTTAAGGCAACAAGAAGCAAATATGGAAAAGATGAACTAATCTGTTGAGGTTACATTTTAAATTTACTATTTGATCATCTATATAACCTATACAAAAATATGAAAACACCAAAAGAAATTTAGATTGCTTTGAACACAAGAACATAAATGAAAATAAATGTACTAATAAATTTTTGGCCTTAAAATACTTCGAATTTTCTATAATTGATGACAAACCAATCATAGACTAAGTGCATAAGTTGCAAATTATGCCTTATAAGTTAAGTGAGCTAGAAATTAAGATTCTTTATTCATTTCAAGTTGAAGCTACTATGTCAAAACTTTCTCCTTCCTGGAATGGATATTGGAAAAATGTCATGCATTCAACAAATACTTTCATTATTGAAGAATTTCAGACTCATTTAAAATTGTAGTAGAAAATTGTGCAAAATATGCATTCTTCTTTGGAAGTTCCAATGTGAATTATGTAAGTGAACAAAATTCTAGAAAAACTCACAAGTCTTCTAAAAAAACTCAAAACAATTTTAAAGTCAAGAAGAACAAATTCAAGAAATCTAAATTTAACAATAATAAAATGTGTTTCCATTATGGAAAGAAAGGATATTTTAGTAAAGATTGTAGATTTAAAAATGTTGAAATTAAGATTGGTTCTAGATCTAAAAATAAGGCAAATATGGTTGAACAAGAAATCAAAGAACTTGTTGCAATGTGATCGACATACAAATCGAAATGATCACCAAAATTCACATGGCTATTGCAAATAAGTCATCTGATTGGTTGCTAGATTCTGGTGTAAGAATTTATGTTTGCAACAACAAAAAGTAGTTCATGACTTATGAAGAATGCAAAGGACTAAAAAATATCCTTATGGGAAATCATATCCCTGCCAAAATGATTAGAAAAGGAATGGATGAATTGAAATTCACCTCAAGATAGAAATTAACTTTACTTAATATTTTTCATGTTTCTGAGATTAGAAAGAACCTTATACTTGCAAATCTGTTATGCAAGAAAAGTTTTAAGATTGTATTAGAGTTTGATAAAATTATAGTGTCCACAAATAGTGTATTCATTGAAATAGAATATTTCAATGATGGCATGTTTAAACTAAGTATTAATGAAATATATAATATTTCTACTTGTATTTTTTAACATTCTTCTTTTTTTACGGCATGCTAGATTAAGACATTTAAATTATCAATATATGAATTATATGTCTAAACATTATTATATAACATACTAGAAAATTTTTGATATTAAATGTTAAATCTATGTCAAAGCAAAAATGACAAAGAAACCTTTTTCTAAGGTAGAAAGAAATATAAAATTATTAGAACTTGTACATTTTGATTTTTGTTAGTTAAATGGTTTATTAAGAATGAGAGAAAAAAGGTATTTATTAACGTTTATAAATGATAGTTCTTAAAAAGCGCTAAGACCATTATTTATTTCCCAAATCCTTTTAATCTTCTCTATATAGAGGAAAAGAACCTTTCAACTTTTTGTTGAGCTTAGGCAGTTAGCAAAAATTCTTTTAATGGGTCAAGCTATTATATAAAACCAATTCTTCTTATGAAGATGCTTTTTCATCATAAAAAATTTCTTGAATAGAGGGACGATGGGGACTAAATCTAAACTCTATAAAAAGAATAATAAATCCTACTATATATCAAAAAAAATTTGGGGTAAGTTGAATGATAGATAAATTATAGGATAAAAGAAGTTCCACAATGAAAAAATATAAAGGGAACTTAAGGTCAACCACTATAAACTCCTAACACACCAAAATTTTATCAGAGTCTAAGGATGTGGTAATTCAACCATCGGAGGTCGATGTTATTATGTTGTACCTCTTAGTGGGAAAGTCAAATTTAACTTTCACTAAGAAAATATGATGAACCGAGCATAAGTTAAGGTAGTCTTCAGGATTGGCCTTACCTTTCAAGTTTTTTATCACCTTTTTCGAGGTTATACCTAAAGGGCCAGAGGTATAGAATAGGGGAAAGTCTTTATCATCATTGTTGTTGGCAACTTTTGCCTCTTCTTCACCTTTACCCTCCTTTTTAGCCTAGTCGAATCCATTTATTGACTCAAAGCTTTGTGCTAACTTGGTTTCAGAAGCCTCATTGCTTGGCTGCTCAGCTTCTAAAAGAGGAATAGGTACCTGAATCTACACAGGGGTGGGGACTTCCACCACGTCAAAAAAAGAACAAGTTAAAAAAGAGTCAAAAGACTCCTCAAACTTAAAAGACAAGCTAGAGTCAAACTTTGAACTTGGATTATTGGATTATTAGAAGAAAAAAAAAAGGTAACAAAAATGAGAAGGATAAGGATTATCAAGAGGATAGTAGAAGAGGAGGAAAGAAGATCAATCAGAGAGGCCATAGTAACCATAATTATTAGGATTAGTGGATTCTTGAGGTCAAAATCAATTGCAACAAGAAGCTTATCCAATCCATGATAAAGTCATTCTCCCTTTGTTTAGGCATTGTCTTCAATATATTTTTAGCCTTCAGTAAACATTGGATTTAACTAGTAAGTAGCTCAATAATAGTCCTTTCTTATAATGACAAAAAAAAACATGATCATTCGAATAAAAAGCTCTATAGCCGAGCTGACCTCCCCTTACTTCTACTCTAAAGTTATCAAGCATGCTAGAATTAAAAGACATAATGAAAGGGAAAAGAAACATACCAAAAAGTTAGAGAATAAAAAGGTTAGACAACAGGGGCGAGAAATATTAGAGGTAAATTAAATCTAGTTGGCTTGAGAGCTATAAGTCTATAAAATGAGACATTGAGGTCTCAGAAAACCCCTTATATAGCTAACTCAGAGATCAAATGAACATCTTAAATTAAGTCACATCATCATAACGATTATCAAGGATAACTTTTCGCATTCTTAGCCTTTATACACTTAACTGCCAAACTTTTTCTTTTATAAAAAATACAAATTTAGAAGAAACTATATGAAAGGCACATTAGTCATTTCACCATAAAATTCATTATACATAATCCATTCTACTACTATGCCACATCAATTGTACACTTACAGTACATCAAGTTTCTTGTAAACCATTGTGAAGGACAAACATCGTATAGTGTCATGTCAGTAATTGATATCATGAGAGGACAAATTAGCTTTGGATGTTACAAATATGATGTTGGGTATACCATTATATGTCGGTCACAATGGACCTACGTAATGCCATATCTTGTTTACATCAGCACTTGCCACTTATCACTTTGGCTAGGTAAGGTTAGAACAACTATTCTATAAAATTTTTTAAAGCTTATGCTCAACTAACTACTCAATCATGCCGAGGATGTATCGAGTCTGTCTACCTCACAACGTCAGTCTAATACCTTAAACTACTTGTTGAGGGAATAGAATGTTAGAAGTATTTTTAGGTCTAAAGGGCAAAATAGATTTTTTTTTCTATGTTAATATAAGTGAGCTAATAATCAGATGCATTTTAGTCATTTTGATCGAGTTAACGTATTAGGTTGATCTGAATTTATAGATCTATGTCAACTTGACCACCTCAACAACCTATATGTTAGACCCCTAAGATGCTAACTTGTCACATCTTAAGTGGGTAGTCAACTGCAGCTCAGCTTAGGCCTATTAGGTTATTTCTAGCCTTTAGGGCCAACTTCGAGTAACCTAGGCTATCCAAGACCCCTTGCCTACCATGGCTCAAGTATCTTTTAAACTACCTAGCTTTTACCACTTTCTCCTTCTTTTTTTTTACTTTTTTTTAGATCAATCTTTAAATTAAGTGTCAAAATATAAATATTAGGATCATCTTTAACCTTTATTATTAATCGTTCTCTCTTTTATAATTTCAAAGTTTTATCTCTCGAAGATAAAACAACACAAATAATTATTTTATATTTCCCATTTATTAGGTATTATTGTTACTCCTCGTACCTCAGGTCATGCTTTAATGACTTGATGCAATTTTTTTATTTTTAAAATAAATAATTAATAAAAAACTAGAATTCAGTTAGTACAAAAGTACATAGCGCAAGATTTGAGTATCAACATTTCAAGGCTTCATTGTAGCAAATAGTATTTGGTAAAAAGAATGGGCTATGAAAAATCAATCACTAGATTAGCCAACCAACGGCCGAATAATAATTATCTGCAATTGTGGGTTCATTATCAACATAGCAAGGTCTGCTTGTCATGATTGAATTTAATTTCCTGGGTGCTTATTTCCATAGGCCCCAAACCCAGCCCAATTTACTTGCAAGCAAGAGTTGCATAAAAACGGATGTGAACCCTTGAGCCTTGACTTTGAAAGTTGAGAATATCAGCCAGTCGCAATCTTTTGTTACCTGTATATGGGCCATCCATCTCCTTAAAAAATTAAAAATAATAAATCCGATGTCATCATGGACCATCGCCCCTTACTTGTTAGCGACCTACCAGTCAAAACCATTTTAGCATTGTTACTTTCACCTATTTTTTGTCAGGAGCTCACATCCTGGTCCCACGCCCCCCCACGCCCCACGCCCTTCTTTCTAAATGTTCAAAAACAGATGCTTGCTCTTAGTCTAAAAGAGGCGCTCAAATAACTTCTCCAACTATAAATAAAATGCACCGGCACCTTTTCATCCCCTTACACGAATTATTAGAAACCTCCCTCTCTCTGTGTCTCTCCTCTCAAACATCTCTCTCTCTCTCTCTCTCTCTCTCTCTCTCTCTCTCTCTCTCTTTAAACCAGTTCTAGACTCTTTTGATCTTTCAATATTTTCTTAGATGGTGAGGCTTCTGTCTTTAATTTTGTAGAAATTCCTTCTTTTGCGTTTGGTTATTCTGGTTGGAGCAATTATTTTATTTTATTTTACTTTTTTGGTTGCAAAGGAGGGCTAGTGCCAAGGGGAAGGGGGGGGGGGGGGGGGAGATGGCGGGATAGAACCCACGCCCTACGTGACTTTAAACTGGCCTCTTGGCTAAGAGGGGAAAGTCAGCAACTATTTTATTTTTTGCTTTCAATCTTGGATATTTCCGTATAGTTTGGTTATTTTTGTTGGATCTGGAATATCTATTTGTGTATAGTTAAAACTGTTGTTGGTGGAACTCAAAAAGGTTTTTTTTTTTTAGTTTTTCCTTAATTTTATTGAGAACTGAATATTAACATTTTGTATCAACTTTTACTCGGGTTCCTGGATACTTTAAAATTAATGAATACCCAACTGTTTCCATCCCAGGCCTCAGCTTAGACCAAAAGTTTAAAAATTATTTTATATAATTTAATTATCTATATTTTTTGATAAATTTTATTTAAAAGAAATCTTATTTTTACTTTTTATGTTGGTTAATATAGTATCTATCAAGAATTTTACTAACTACTGCCCAAAATATCGTTTTATTATGAAATAGTTGACAGTTAAAGTAATAGTTCTCGATACAACTGGATACAATGTTTCAAGTGAAAATTGACTTGCTATTTATTTGTTTAGTTGTTGTTATTGTTTTTGCTTTTTATTTCTTATTTAATTTTTTTAATTGTTTTGTTATTTGCTATTTATTTGCTTTTTTTTTTTATCTTTAATATCAAAAGCACCAATTAAACATCATCCAGTATTCAAATAAAGTGGTAATTCCATCATTTATTTGAAGGAGCCAATGTGCTTATTAACTGTTGATTTACATAATTTCAACCGAAGGGGATAGAAGTGTTGAAATTTACAAATTTTTTTTTTTAGTTAAGAACCTTACATAGAAGGTATTAACAGAAAACGCTTGAGATTTGAAAGGAAGAGAATTTCTAAAATATTTTTGGTACATGAATTTCTTAATTAGTCTAAAAAACAATTACTCAACAAAAATAAATTCCGAAACAATTTTTTAGATGATTTCTTTCCATATAAGGAAAACCAAAAGAAAATTCAATCGAAATACCCATTAGATTTTCTCCAGAACATGGAATATCGAACACACAGATACACCTTGTGAGAGTGTGGGGGCATAATTTCAGATATAATTAATTGATTTGTCTCCAGAATGTGATAATGGTCAATTCTCATCTTTATATTATGAGAAATACCAATGTTTTTTCCTCATAATTTAGCTAAACCCCAAAGTTACTTCTGACGTAGGTGAAAAAATGGAATTTGAATAAATTTCAACTGAAATACGCCTAATTATCCATTTATCCAATCCTTTTATAAAGCCAAAATAGAGATTTAACAAAGTTTCCTCATAAGTTGAATTCGAAGAACTCCAAATTTACAATCTTCAAATTACCCATGCTCTTAAATATCCCTTGTGTCACACCCATCACATCCAAAAATTTAATTGGAGACTGAGCTCAAGTCTTAATAGTTGAGATATCCTTTTGGAGACTAACTCTTTTTGCTTTTAATTTTAGGAATATATCAATGATAATTATTATTGTATAATTAATCAATTATAATTTAATATTAGATATATTCTATTAAAAATTATGTGAAGCCCAAATAATTTTCTAATGATTTTCAATGCGAAAATAATTTCTCAGAATTTTTAAAATTTTATCTTTCAGTTCATATCCAAGACATTACATGTATAAAAAAATAACTTCAATAAAAATCAAACAATTCGGAGATCCTTAGTAATTACCAAATGCAATTTTTTTTATTTATTTTGGGAAAGGGGATTTTAACTCTACTCTGAAATCAAGAGAATATGTAACAATCACTTAACTAAATGCTCGGGATTTAATACATTCATTAACTTAGACTACAAATCAATTAAGCAAATAAATACAAATTTCTTTTGGCCAAAAAAGAAGGTTTTGGTAATCGAATTATCTATTCAATAGATTTATTTGATGACTTGTGCGTATGTAATATACTCGTAAAGTTGTAATAGTTTTGAATATTATGTTGCTTGCCCAATCAGGATGCACCAAATGTTCTTGAGACTGTGGGAGCTGAATTGGCAAGCAAGAAGGCCGAGACAAAAAGCATGGCAAGGAGGCTAAGGGCAAAGAAACTTGCAGTTAAATGGAGCAAAAGGGAAATGCAAAGGATTAAGCGAGTGAACAAGCTAAAGATTGCGATGAATAGACGCATGCAAAAATTGGTTGACGATTTTCTGGTTGCAGCTGAAGCAGAGAATAATGATCCCGGGACTGCAAAGATATGGACTGAAAAAGCTATGAGGGAAGGTATCAAATTAGGAATGAATGATCTCAACCTCGAAGGAAACAATATTATTACTGTGAACCAAGTTTCATATTCCTGTACCAGCGGCAGCGCTGCTGATGGCGCGATAAAAACTGAGGGTATGGCTGTGGTCACGTCGTGGACGCCATGACCAGTTGGGTGACGTTGGAGCCTGTTACCGTTAGTTTAGACGTAATTGTCGCTGCCCTTATGGCAGCAAATAATGGTGCAAGTCTTTAAGGTTAGAGTTTCAGTAATATGCCGTGTTTGAGTCAAAACCGTTGCTATTAGCAAGTGTTACTATTTCTTTTTGTGAATTTGGCTGTTGAGTTCTCAGACCATGCTGTTTTACCAGTGTTATATCCAGTACAAGCATCGGTCAAATAAGTGTTACCAATTTTAATAAAGTTCTGATAAATATCAAGTCGTTGAAGCTTTTTGTTCTATGCAAAAAACCATATTAATGACGAGGGCAAGATTTAGGTAAAATACTTTAGCCGAAGACCATAAAATATTCCATTGACCATAAAAATATACATATACATGCTAGCTAGCTAATTAATAGGTCTTGGAGAAATTAAATTAAAATGATATTGTCTTGTATGTAAATTTAACGAAGATCTGCCTAAGAAATGACCCTTTTAACCATCTTGGATTTGGATTCTGAATTGGGTTTTCTCTAACAGAATGGAAATCCAAGGCTGCCTTGCTTTGGGCTCGTCATTTTGATTAGTGAATACTTCCTATATTGTCTCATTATTGCTGCGTACTTTCTCTAGGAAAGAGGCCCACATTAAAGGCCCATTCTTAGTTTCCATGCCGGCTTCACGGTCCTCGTGGAACATTTGGAAAAATAGATGTAAAAGGAATCAGGGAATGAGAGATAAAAATAAAGTATTTTTGCATTGTTTAGTTCTCACTTCTCACCCATTATTTTACCAGGAACATCAGCCATTCAGCTTCATTTTTAAATTTGAATCCAGATTGTCCATTTTCTTTTGGATTATTCAATTCTATTTGCATTCCCAACCACCCAAAGGAAAAACAAACAAACAAATTAAGATGAAGCCAGGCTGGTGAAAGAGCCAAAGTCAGTAACCAACTTCATTCTAATCTCGTATAAGGATGTTTAGAATATTTATTATGATATATAAATAGATATTTAAATTAATATTTATAAAATATTTTTTGTAAGATAAAATCTTAAGATTTTTTAAATAAAACGGATAATATCTTACATGTTGAGTGTGAATTTTTATAAATAATAACAAACCGGTCAATAATAAAACGAAAACTAAATATTACATCATGAAAATTATCTTCTGAATTTCTATGATGTTAAATATTACATAATGAAAACTGCACTGCCACTTTTAAAAGTCAATATCTAAAATAATTTTGATTTTATATGTGTTTTACGTTGAATTTGATAAGAACGTAAAGTTTTAACAAAAAAATTTGTGACATCTCAATCTCATATTTTACATCAAGATATTTCAAGGATTTATTATAATATATAAGTAGGATTTAAATACATTTCTGAGATATATTTTGCAAAATAGATTATAAAAATTTTGGATAAAAGTAAATAATACTTGATAAATTAAGTGTGAATTTTTACGGTAAATTTAAAAATTTTTTTACGTAAAAATCAGATCATGCCTTGTCTTATCTAGGCCTCCTCTTACTAGAAGAAAATGACTGGACGGCTCTTATGCCAAAAGAGTTGCCCTAGCAACTCATACCCTCTAACCTCTATAAATTGAACCCCATTTCTTCAGTAGTTCTTCACCTGTATCCTAACACCTTCCTCCTCTCAATAAATCTATCATCCATTTTTCTATCTTTTCTTTGCATCTGGCTCTCCAGTATTTTTTACTCACAATTCTTTCAATTTCTTTCTCACTTGTTTCAATTTCTTTCTCATTTGCAGGCGAGTGAGAAAGAAATTGAAAGAGTCAAGTATCAAATTAAAAGAAAAGAAAACTGGGAACATTTCTTTGATCATGAATTTTACTTTCAGTATCTTTTTTTTCCTTTATCAACAACCTGAAGCAATCAGTTTGACACAAATGATTCATCAAAACATAGAAAATATAGGGTTTCATAGATTTAACATTAATGAACGTTTGGTTTTTGCAGGTTATACGGCAAAGCTAGCATATTTCAGATTGTTGCTTGTCAGTAGACAGGAGCCTATCTGTTCAAGTAGTTTGGTAACTCGACCTGCCTTGTAAGCCCACAGGATTTGAAGGCAGGGCTTTAAAGTTGGACCAAAATCTTGAAAGCCTGAAACTTGTTAATTTAAACAAACTACAAAATCAGTTCTGAAATTTATATTTTATATTAATTTTTAAAAAATTATTTGATACATTGACGGTTAAATTTTTTAACTTCACAAATAAGATTAAAATGTTGACATACATCTTTTAATATATTTAAAAATATTAATTTAAAAAAAAAAAGATATGTGTTGCCATCTTAATCTTATTTATAAAATTAAAAATTTTCATTATTAGTGTATCAAATCATTTCTTTTAATTTTATATTTTGACATAAAAACTCTTAATTAAACAATTAAATATTTGATTTATAACATATTAAAAGCTAAAGTTCCTTTTTTTTCCTTAATTGATCGTTTTAAGTCAAATATGAGAACTAACGATTACAAGGAAGATTTCTTTTTGAAAATAATGATGTATTGAACAAATAAAAGATATAAATATCCATTGTAAAGTTGGAAAAATAAAAACCATCCCTAATTAAACAAGAATTTATTGAAACAAAAGTGGCATTCCTAGGTATATACCCTCATCGATCAGAGCTTGATTAATTCAATTTGATGATGAATTCATTTCTTGTGGAGCTTGAGAAGATAAAAAGAAAAAAAGGGAAAAACATGCATTTCTTTTAACCTAAATTTTGGTAAAAGTATTTTTACAACGTCAATGATGATGAATTCGCCATTAATTTAATTTAATTTAATATTTTAGGTTGGAATTGTAATGCTTGTAAAAAAGAAAGATGGCATTGGGTTGTCCTAAAATTGTTTGTCACCATGTGATGTTTGGAAACAACGTACCTCTTGACTTTTATAAAATTCTTGCAACAAAGCCTCTTCCAAATAAACCGTTAACCAACAAATATTATCGATCTAATCACAGTGATTTGTTGTTTTGCTTAAATTTATTAGTTTTTTTTGTAATGTCACTGTGTATTGAAGCGTACATGAGCTCCAAATCGTAGAATCCAAGAATGAGAATGCATTTTCTATATAGAAAAGAACCTAACGATCGATGAGAATAGATCTTTTTTATTTACTACTTAAAATTTGAAGATTTATGACCTCGTACCCTTTTTATATATATATATATATATATATATAATTTAAGAATATAGAAAAAAATAAATTCAATCTTAAATATAAATTTAATAATTTAAAATACGATATAATAATACGATACGTATAAAATATATAAAAATAATATGACTTAAAATTTAAAAAAATTATAAATATATTTAATAAAATTTTAAAAATTATATGTTATATTTTTATTTTAATATAAATTATGATAAATAATTTTTATATAAAATATAATATAAATATAATATTTTATATGATAAAATTATACGAATTATGTTAATTGGTTGTGATGTTATGCCAGTGAGTTTCTAGTTTATTACTACTGTCTTCTATATTTTTTATAATGTGTCGTAGTCATTTAGTTGTGTCAGCAGAATTCAGACTTACTCGACTCCTGATTCATTGATTCTGGGCTTCTAGCTAGTCAAATAATCCTTGGTTTTTTTTAGTTTCTTTTTTTTAGAAAAAACTTAATGTGATACGTGTGAGGAGACTTTTTTTTATTATTTATTTCAAAGTTAGGATAAATGACACGATTGAGAGACTGGTTTTATCTTAAATTTTTATATTATTCATTGAAAGAAATTAATAACGGTAAAAAGTGAATCTAAATTTTATAAATTAATTAATATTTAATTTTATCAACTCAATTAATTTTGATTTAAAAAATTAAAATCAATATTTATATTAAATTTATAAATAATTCACTAAAAATAATAAAAATCAAATTTAATTTAAATCTTACAAATAAAATAAAATTTCTACCAACCCAATCGATCATAACTTAAAAAAATAGGAATCAATTCAAGGAATTGAACCGGACGTGAATCGAATACCTTATGTTCTGATGATTAAGACGGAAGATCTTTTGACTTTAACTAATTCCACGTCGGATGAGACGCGCGATCCTGTCTGCGCCAAAAACTTGTCCAAACCCGAAAACTGTGAAATGATGGGCCCCACCTCTTATATTCTAAACCACAAAAGCATCCAAAGCCCTGGGGTTTCTTTTAAAACCTCTGTCACTCCTCCCCTTTGCTTTGGCTTGCAATACTCTCCGATTACTGGATCGGTTCTTTGCTGCAATCTTTCTGAAATGGTCAGGTTTCTATTTCTATAATTGACTATATATAGATATATTTTATTTTTCATTTATTCTGGATCAAATTTAAATTCTCCAATTTAATGAGGCCTTAAATTCTATTTGAATATGGCGGCTTCATATATTTTATGCTAGTGGTAGTATTTAGTTACTGTTGCCTTGTTTTTTTCTTTTTTAAATACAAACTCGTTCAAACAGGATCGACGAGGACAAGATATCATCGAGTTTATCCTACGCGTTTTGGAAATTGAGTTGGGGAGGGAGAGAGAGAAGACAAGGCTTATGGAAGAGTCGCTAAGGGCTGATCGAGCTGCACTGGAAGCGAAGGGGAGAGAAAGATGGATCCTTATGAGAGAGAAGGATCGAATGCTCGCAGTGAAGGAAGTCGAGGAAAAATTGGTTGCTGATTTCCTCGAAGCTGAAGCTAACAAGAATTTTGATGATCAGAAAGCTATGATTGACGCTATTGTAGCTTTGATGAGCCGTGGCGCCGGTGAGGGAAACAACGCTGGCGGAGTTGACGGCGGTTACGGTAACAAAAAAAAAAAAAAAAAGAAGGAAAATTAATCAATGTTTTCTAGAAACCAACTCCGCTAAAATTGATAAATGATTTTATGGTGGTTTTTGGAGCAGGAGGGGATATTAACTACCTTATCAACACTCAGAACCTGGATGAGGGAACCGTGATGGCGGCTATTGAAGGAACGAATGGTGATGGGAAATGATATAGCTAGCACCAACGGTGGTGGTCCTGGTGGATACGGCCGCGGTTGCAGTGCCTAGCACTGCGAATACGGTGATGGTGGATATGTCCCTTATTTTTGGCTTTCACATGAAATAACAAACCTGGGTTTTAATTTGTTTTCAAATAATGGTGCAAGTCATTAAGGTTAGAGTTTCAGTAATATGCCGTGTTTGAGTCAAAACCGTTGCTATTAGCAAGTGTTACTATTTCTTTTTGTGAATTTGGCTGTTGAGTTCTCAGACCATGCTGTTTTACGGGTGTTATATCCAGTTACAAGCATCGGTCAAATAAGTGTTATCAATTTTAATAAAGTTTTGATAAATGTCATTTCGTTGAAGCATTTTGTTCTATGCCAAAAACGTATTAATGACGAGGGCCAGATTGAGGTAAAATACTTTAGCCGAAGACCATAATATATACCATCGACCATAAAAATATACATACACATACTAGCTAGATAATTAATAAGCCTTGGAGAAATTAAATGAAAATGTTGTCGTCTCGCAGGTAAATTTAATGAAGATTTTGCTTAGGAAATGACCCTTTTAACCATCTTGGATTTGGATTCTGAATTGGGTTTTCTTTAACAGAATGGAAATCCAAGGCTGCCTTGCTTTGGGCTCATTATTTTGATTAGTGTATGGTTCCTATATTGTCTTATTATTGCTATTCACTTTCTCTAGGAAAGAGGCCCACAAAATAGGCCCATCTTACTTATCCATACCGGCCTCATGCTCCTCATGTAACACTTGGAAAAGTAGATGTAAAAGGAATCAAGGAATGAGAGATAATAAATATTTTTGCATTGTTTAGTTCTCACTTCTCACCCATTATTTTACCAGGAACATCAGCCATTCAGCTTCATTTTTAAATTTGAAACCAGACTGTCCTTTTTCTTTTGGATTGTTCAATTCTATTTGCAGGCCCAACACACAAAGGAAAAACAAAGAAAGAAATTAAGATGAAGCCAGCTGGTGAAAGACCAAAAGTCAGTAACCAACTTCATAATGTTATATTCTAATCTATGTTTTAAATATCTATTATGATATATAAATAGATATTTAAAGTAATATTTATAAAATATTTTTTATAAGATAAAATTATGAGACTTTTGATATATAATAAATAATATCTTACATGTTGAGTGTAAATATTTATAAATAGTATTAATATGAATAATAATAAGATGAAAACTTGAAAACTAAGTGTTATACCATAAAAATCTCTTTTTGAATCTCGATAGAGTTAAATGTTACACAATAAGAGCTATATTGACATCTTTAAAAGTTTTAATATCCAGTGTGATCTTGATTTTATATATACTTTATATTGAGTTTGATGAGGACGTAAAGCTTTAACAAAAAAATTTGTGACATTTTAACTTCATATTTTATATCAAGATGTTTTAAAGATCTATTATAATATATAAATAGAATTTAAACACATTTATTAAACTTTTTTTGTGAAATAAATTATAAAATTTTCGGATAAAAATAAATAACACTTGGTAAATTAAATGTGAATCTCTAAGATAAATTTAAAAATTTTATTACGTAAAAATCAGATCATGCCTTGTCTTACCTAGGCCTCCTCTTACTGGAAGAAAATGACTGGAGGGCTCTTATGCCCGAAGAGTTGCCCTAGCAACTCATACCCTCTATCCTCTATAAATTGAACCCCATCTCTTCATTAGTTCTTCATCTGTATCCTAAAACCTTCCTCCTCTCAATAAATCGATCATGCATTTTTCTATCATTTCTTTGCATCAGGCTCTCCAATATTTTTTACTCTCAATTCTTTCAATTTCCTTCTCACTTGCAAGCAAGTGAGAAAGAAATTGAAAGAGTTAAGTATCAAATTAAAAGAAAAGAGAACTGGGAACATTTCTTTGATCATGAATTTTGCTTTCAGTATCTTTTTCTTCCTTTATCAACAACCTGAAGCAATCAGTTTGACACAAATGATTCATCAAAACATAGAAAATATAAGGTTTCATAGATTTAACATTAATGAAGGTTTGGTTTTTGCAGGTTATATGGCAAAGCTAACATATTTCAGATTGTTGCTTGTCAGTAGTCAGGAGCCTATCTGTTCAAGTAGTTTGGTAACTCGACCTGCCCTGTAAGCGCACAGAATTTGAAGGCAGGGCTTTAAAGTTGGACCCAAATCCTGAAAACCTGAAACTTGCTAATTTGAACAAACTACAAAATCAATTCTGAAATATGACTTATTTGACTAAATGATCTCTTTAATTAGTCTTCTTTGGTAGCAGAGAATAGACTAGTTGTCTCTAGGATCTTCATATAGGTTTTAGGTTTAATTTATTTATAATTAATTTTTTTGGTAATTTTGGCTTAAAAAACACTGATGGGCTTATAATTTTTAATTTAATGTTTATGATTTAAAAAAGTGTTGTATTCTCTCTATCCCATTTTTTTAAAAAAAATTTAATTATTCTAAAATTAGGTCTTTTCTTTTATTTTTTAATAAACAATATGGTTTTATATTGTATATTAATTTTAGAGAAATTACTTGATACATTCACAGTAGAATTTTTTAACTTCACAAATAGAATTAAAATGTTGACACGTATCTTTTAATATATATTTAAAAAAATTATTTAAAAAAAATGAAACATATGTCATCATCTTAATCTTGCTTATGAAATTAAAAAAATTCATTGTCAGTATATCAAATAATTTCTCTTAATTTTATTTTTTTTACATTTAAAACTCTTAATTAAACAATTAAATATTTTATATATAACATATTAAAAGCTAAGTTCTTTTTTTTTTAATTAATCATTTTAAGTCACATATGAGAACTGAAGATTACAAGGAAGATTTTTTTTTTTTTTTGAGAATAATGAAGTGTTGAACAAACAAAAGATATAAATATCCATTGCAAAGTTGGAAAAATAAAAGCCATCCCTAATTAAACAAGAATTTATTGAAACAAAAGTGGCATTCCTAGGTATATACCCTCATCGATCAGAGCTTGATTAATTCAATTTGATGATGAATTCATTTCTTGTGGAGCTTGAGAAGAAAAAAAGGGAAAAACATGCATTTCTTTTAACCTATATTTTGGTCAAAGTATTTTTACAACGTCAATGATGATGAATTCGCCATTAATTTAATTTAATTTAATATTTTAGGTTGGAATTGTAATGCTTTTATCTTTGTAAAAGAGAAAGATGGCTTTGGGTTGTCCTAAAATTGTTTGACACCATGTGATGTTTGGAAACAACGTACCTCTTGACTTTTATAATATTCTTGCAACAAAGCCTCTTCCAAATAAACCATTAACCAACAAATATTATCGATCTAATCACAGTGATTTGTTGTTTTGCTTAAATTTATTAGTATTTTTTGTAATGTCAATGTGTATTGAAGCGTACATGATTGGTCACGAGCTCCAAATCATAGAATCCAAGGATGAGATTGCATTTTCTATATAGAAAAGAACCTAACGATCGATGAGAATAAATCTTTTTGATTTACTACTTAAAATTTGAAGATTTATGATCTCATACCCTTTACATATATATATTTTAATAATATAGAAAAAAGTAAATTCAATCTTAAATATAAACTTAATAATTTAAAATATGATATAATGATATAATATGAATAAAGTATATAAAGATATTATAACTTAAAATTAAAAAATCATAAATATATTTAACAAAATTAAAAAATATATATTTTATATTTTTGTGTTAATATATATTATGATAAATAATTTTTATATAAAATATAATATAAATATAATATTTTATATGATAAAATCATACGAATTATCCTAATCGGCTGTGATGTTGTGCTAGTGAGTTTCTAGTTTATTACTACTGTCTTCTATATTTTTTATAATGTATCGTAGTCGTTTAGTTGTGTCAGCCGAAGTCAGACTTACTCGACTCGTGATTCATTGATAATAGGCTCCTAGCGACTCAAATATTCCTTGATTTTTTTAGTTTGCATTTTTAGAAAAAATTTAATGTGATACGTGAGAGGAGACTTTTTTTATTATTTATTTCAAAGTTAGAATAAATGACACGATTGAGAGACTGGTTTTATCTTAAATTTTTATATTATTCATTGAAAGACATTAATAACGGTAAAAATTGAATCTAAATTTTATAAATTAATTAATATTTAATTTTATCAATTCAATTAATTTTGATTTAAAAATTAAAATCAATATTTATATTAAATTTATAAATAATTCACTAAAAATAATAAAATCAAATTTAATTTAAATCTTACAAATAAAATAAATTTCTACCAACTCAATCGATCATAACTTAAAAAAATAGGAATCAATTCAAGGAATTGAACCCGACGTGAATCGAAAACCTAATGTTCTGATGATTTTGGGCGTTAGATGATTAAGACGGAAGATCTTTTGACTTTAACCAAATCCACGTCGGATGAGACGCGCGATCCTGTCTGCGCCAAAAACTTGTCCGAACCCGAAAACTGTGAAATGATGGGTCCCATCTCTTATATTCTAAACCACAAAAACATCTAAAGCCCTTGGGGTTTCTTTTAATACCTTTGTCACTCCTCCCCTTTGCTTTGGCTGGCAATACTCTCCGATTACTGGATCAGTTCTTTGCTGCAATCTTTCTGAAATGGTCAGATTTCTATTTCTATAATTGACTATATATAGATATATTTTATTTTTTTCATTTATTCTGGATCAAATTTAAATTTTCCAATTTTAATGAGGCCTTAAATTCTATTTGAATATGGCGGCTTCATGCATTTTATGCTAGTGGTAGTATTTAATTACTGTTGCCTTGTTTTTTTCTTTTCTAAATACAAACTCATTCAAACAGGATCCACGAGGACAAGATATCGTCGAGTTTACCCTACGCGTTTTGGAAATTGAGTTGGGGAGGGAGAGAGAGAAGACAAGGCTCATGGAAGAGTCGCTAAGGGCTGATCGAGCTGCACTGGAAGCGAAGGAGAGAGAAAGATGGATCCTTATGAGAGAGAAGGATCGAATGCTCGCAGTGAAAGAAGTCGAGGAAAAATTGGTCGCTGATTTCCTCGAAGCTGAAGCTAACAAGAATTTTGATGACCAGAAAGCTATGATAGACGCTATTGTAACCGTGATGAGCCGTGGCGCCGGTGAGGGAAACAACGCTGGAGGAGTTGACGGCGGTTACGGTAACAAAAAAAATGGGAAAAATTAATCAATGTTTTCTCGAAACCAACTCCGCTAAAATTGATAAATGATTTTATGGTGGTTTTTGGAGCAGGAGGGGATATTAACTACCTTATCAACACTCAGAACCTGGATGAGGAAACCGTGATAGCGGCTTTTGAAGGAACGAACGGTGATGGGAAGTGATATAGCTGGCAACAACGGTGGTGTTCCTGGTGGATACGGCTGCGGTTGCAGTGCCGAGCACCGTGAATACGGTGATGGTCGTTATTTGCCTCATGTTTTCCTTTTACAAGAAATAACAAACCTGGGTTTTAATTTGTTTTCAACTGCTTGTACTTCACTTTTGTGTTAGACATTGAAAGCATGGTTTGTGTGTATTTATCAATCTAGAAGTTGCTGCCGAAACAAATTGGGATTGGGGAGTGATTACTTAAAAATATAAATGCAACTTTTTTTTTTATATGAGATCTTTTGATATTCAATAATTATTTTGAATTTTGATTAATTTAAAATTAAGGTAAGGTTGAATTCTAAAAGAAGGACAAATTTTTCCAGCGTTTATTTTATCCATTTACAAAATTCAAAACTAAACTCTTACTTAAAATAATTAATTTGCTTAACCACTTATATCAACATAAGTTGATAGCTAATCTCTTTTTAGGAGTAAAAAATTGATGCTCGTAGAAATGGGATGGTGTTGGATTGGATTGAGTAATGAAGCTAGGGTCTATTTTAATTGATTCCAGGTGAACTTAAATGAGATTTTTGTAGCCTGATTTTTGAAGTAGTTATTTATTTGGGTTTCATCTGTTATGAGTTACTAAATAGAGGGAAAATTGAAAATTATTTGGGTTGATGATCGGCATAGTGGAATTGTATGATTAAATTGATAGGAAAGGCTTTGGGATTATGTGAAATTATAAATGTAAGAAAGGTTTTTATTTTTATGGTATAAAGAGGTCATACTGAGGCCATGAGGATAGGGGGATGGATTAAATCTGGATTAAGGTCAACTAAATCCTCTCTTTCCCAAAGCCCCCCTCCCCCCCAAAAAAAAAAAAAATCCTCAAATTGGCCCTAGGGATGGATTAAGGTGAGGCATGGTCATATTATCTCCAATGTCACATGGCCATCAATAAAGATTAGATTCTCTATTGGTCTGAAGAAAAAGAATAGAAATAAATGGTTATTTTATTTTGTTCTTTTATGGTTGGTTATTTCATTTTCTGTTGCACCAAAGTATAAGAAAACTATGGTTGCCTTAACATTAACTTTGGTCATATCTCGTGAAAGATGTGAGTTCTTTCCAGGATTAGTAAAATTGTCAACCACTTCAAGTATATAATATAGTTAAAAATAGTTGGAGTACTTAGTGATATAAAGAAGATAAATCAATATGTAATTAAGAATTGGTGGATCCCAATTATAGACTGAAAAGTTTTGTCCGTGTTTTTCTGTTTTGGAAAAGGACCATAGGAAATCCAACAAATCAAAGGGGAAGAAATTAAGCAAACCAGAGGAGACCCAATCAACGAATCTCTCACAAATCATGACACGATTCTTTTTTTTTTAATATAATGTTTTAATTTCAATCCTAAAATTGAAATAAATTGGTGATCAAATAAAGGCAATCTCACATATCATGTACTGTGTATACACTGGTGGTTAATGAAAACATTTTTAAACATAAAAAAAAAAAAAAAATCCAACTCTTATAAATATAATAAAGAAAATTTAATTTAAAAGAAATATATATTAACCAAAACCTATTGCCCCAATTAAGGTGATGTTTAGACTCGATTGGGTGCATATTTAGTTGCTGAATGGTATTTTTAGTTTAATTAAATTATTAATTTTCACTTATTTGAAATATAACTATTATAACGTATCGGTTTAAAAACTTAATAAATAAACGTAATAATCAAGAATTGCTACTAATCTTTTTAAGTATGATTGTCCATCGATCTCATATTTAGATAAACCTTAAAATTAATTAAGATTTATTTTAAAAAATTTTATAGTCTACGAATCAAAATTAAATTTGAGAGTAAGGTTACGTATGAAAAATGTTATAATACCTTCGTAATGTTCATCCGAAAATAGTACTAATTAATTATGTATTATCTATTAAGCTAACAAAATTTCTCAAAACTATTTTCAAAAGAATTTAATATTTGAAAATTATTCTTAAATTATTTAATAATTTAGTAGAAATTAAAAAATATTGTCTTACTTCAAGAGTATTGAAGATATCTATTGATACTCTTGAAAGAGCTTCGTCATTGGATTTTAAAAAAATATTTTTTATTAGTTATTTTTTATTAAAATCTTTGATGTTAGACAATTTTTTAAGTACTTTAATATTTTAGTAGTATTTAGAAAATAATATCTTCCCTTAAAATATGCGTAAAAATTATTATTGCAACTTTTTAGTAATTTGCATTACAACTTTCTAGTAATTCTATCATTAGAAGATCCAAAAATTTTATTTTTAGTTTTTAGGAAAAATTAATATTTCATTTTTTCCTAACATTGTTTTTAAAATTTATTATAAGGAAATGTTTATATTAACTTTTTCCTTAATCGATTTTGTCTATTTTATTTTATTTTTGAAGAATATTAGAAAAAATTGATGTTTCAATTTTTCCTAAATATTTTTAAAATTTCATTCTAAAGGAAATTTGATATTTTAATTGTCTCCTTAATTTATTTTTTTTTTATTTTATTGTTAAAGAATTTAGAAATGTTTGATATTTCAACTTCTTCTTAAATATTTTCAAAATTTTGTTCTAAGGAAAAATTGATATTTTAATTTTTACCTTAGTATTTTTTTCAAATTTATTTTATTTTTCTAACAAAGTTCATACAAAAATAAAATAAAAATATACAAAAATAGAAATAATAATAATAAAAATATATTAAAATTTAAGTAAAAATTATGAAAAAAATAAAAAATTATGAAAAAAAAACACCCCTGGTCATTGGTCCAAAGGCAATCCGACAGGTTCAACATGTTTCAGCTATTTTGAAGTAGTTTAGAGTAGTTTGGTCTAGTTTAAAGTAAGAGTGTAATCGATCGAGTTTAAGCTGATACAACATTAAGCTCGAGTTCAACTCTAAATTTAAAAGTTGAAACTCGACTCGAGTTTGATTGAGTTTTTTTTTTAATTCGAGATAAAAATCGAGTTACTTAAACTTGTTCGATTAAATTCAATTAACATATAAAAATAAACTTAATTCTTATATTTGATAAAAGTTTGATTTTTATATTCGATGAAAATTTGATTATTTGTATTCGAACTTAAACTTCACTTAATAATAAGCGAATCGAATTTAAATTTTATTTAATTTAAATCTAAATAACTTGTGAGTATTAATATATTATTTAATATATTGTTTATATCTTTTGTTTAAGATAATATGGATCGATTTTGGGATAAGTTTTCGAGTTGATAGCATGGATCCCAAGTCGGGTTGCCGAACAGTGTGTAAATGCTTCCCCTAGACGCCATTTTGCCTTTTTTTTTTTTATCAAATATAAAAGTTAAAAAAAAAAATTTTCATTTTTTCTTTTTAACTCTCTCTCTCTCTCTCGAACACTCTCGTTCTCTCTAAAAATATAGCCAGCTAATAGCCTTCTATCATCACGACCGCTGTCGTCGACGCAGTTGATGCCGTCGTCGACGCAGTTGATGCCGCCGTCAACTGCCATTGTTAGTGGTCGAAAATTTTTAAAAATTACGTCTTTGCCATTTTCAACACATTGAACACAAATCTGACCTCTGGTTTGCAGAAATTAACCTGAAACAATGTAGATCAGGTTTTAAAATTTGGGCCAAAATTTTTTTTGTATTTATTTATTTTTACTTGTGGCGACGTGGTTCCCGTTTGGTTATTGCTTTTTTTTTTGGGGGGGGGGGGGGGGAGAGATGTTTTGGTCTCGGGTAGTTTTTTTTTTTGTTTTGTAATGGCAGTGTGATGTGATGGGGATTCAAAACTACAAGGGATTTGGAAAGCGGATTTCGGCAATGAGCTTCAATTTTTTAAAAAATTTTCGTGCTTGGCAGGCAGGTTTTCTTCTGGGTTCTATTTCCCCTATTTTGCTATATAAATTGAAAGCTTAGTTTATAAAGCCAACTGAGTTTCCAAATCTCATGTTTTAAGGGATCATAAAGGACTTTTGTGGTTGATTTTGCTCTCAAAATTTTGGGCCCAAAGTTTGGCAAGGAGGCTGACAGGTATTCAGTGTTGGAATTCGGTACAATTAATGAACTGAAAGTTTAGGGAAGACTTTGGTGAATGGGAAGAAGAAAAATAGAAAGACGATAGAAGAAGGAACAAAGAAAAGAAAATGACAAAGAAAATAACCCAATAAACCTAACTAAAATATTCCGAATGAATTCAAATAAAATCGAGAATTGATTCGTATTGATTTTGACCCAATGCTTGGTTATCCAGACAAAATAAATGTCTATAATAATAATTAAAAATTTTTTGAATGAAATCTAGTGTGTATATTACTTGTGCTATTAAATTGGTTAACAATGACAAATGATTATTAATATTGCCAAATAAGATACTAATATGTAAAAAATTTTAAAAGAAAAATTTTAAAAATTGCATTTAATTAAAATATTATGGTATGAATTTTCCTAATCAAATCCCCTTTTCTATAATATCTCCCAAAAAAAAAAAAAAAACACTCTTTTATCCGAAACCATCACCAATTTTGCCTATTGCCATCAACAACTATTGTTTCTAAATTGCCTACATGGGACTATCACTAACTCCACCTCACCATAGACCCAAAATCTCACTTTACCATTAAAAAAAATCCCAAACAATCACCATGCGCCATCATATTCTAAAAAGTAACAATTGAAACGAAAAAAACAAACTAACAAAAAACTTAGCAAAAAGTTTTCAGCATTTTTCTCATTAAGTAAGAGCAACACAATATATATATAAAAAAAAAAAAAAACAAAAACAAAAAAAATTCATAGGAGAAAATGGAGTTTTAAGATTGATATTTCTTTTAGGTTAAAAATGGTATTTGGAAAGTTAAAAAGAAAAAGTCGACAATAAAGATTCATTGCGACAGTAAAGTTGGCTCCTCATGACGACAAAAATTTTGAGGTGTTGAGAATAGTTATTCAAATTTCACTAGAGATTTGCTTGAGATTGCTTAGATATTACTTAATGGATAGAAAAACTTATAAAAGAAGAATTCTAAGAAAAAAATTATTCTTAATAGGCAAATTTGAATTCAATAAGAAAAATTCTAAAAGAAAAGAGATTTTAATAGGCAAGTTTATATACTTATAAATAAGTGAAATTTTTATGGAGTTAGATATAATAAAAAGATGTAAGAGGTTATAAGATTTTATAGGATAAAACACCTTGTAAGATTACTGAATATATTATATCTTCTGTGTATGTTTGAATATTTGTGAATAGATTAGAGAAGACTAAGAGAGTCCATATAGGTATGATATATATGTGTACAAGAGTATGTGTATATTTAAGTTGAGAATACTCTATAGATTAGAAGAGATTGAGATGGTCTATAGATATTAATTATGAGTGCTTGATTTAATTGTATTGTTTGTATTTAATTACATAAGTGGATCTTTTTTCTTATTATAAATATAGGTCGATTGGACCAAACTATGTTAAATTATTATCTCTTATATGATTAATTGATTGATTATTTTATTTCATTTTCACTTGTGTGATTGGATTTAGACTTTTTGACCTAACCAATAGTATCAAGTTGTGACGATCCCTAACATAAAGAAATCTAAACTAATTGAAAGGAATAACTTGAGGAGGGAAATAACATACTAAAAATTAGGATTACTTGAAAGGGTGAAAGTCAGAGTTTATGGGAAAGGAAACTCATGGCTATAGATGTCGATTTAGGCTATTAAGAAGTGTTTTTGAAAAATATATTTGGAGATTAAGAAAGAGGTGGTTGAGAGAAGTTTGCGGTAAAATTTTAGGTTCAAAATTAAAGACGTCGGACAATGGTCGAGCATCGATGGCTCACTTCATGGCCGACAACGGACTAGAGAAAGAGAAGGCATGAGTTAGAAAGAGAAAAGGAGAGCTGAAAAGAAATAAGTAGGAAGAAAGAAAAAGAATGAAAAAAAGAAGAAGAAAAAGTAAGAATAGAAAGAAAGAAACGAAAGAAAATAAATCTAAAATTAAATATTTCACATCATTCAAAAATTACACAATTTGTGTTTTAATGGTGCATATATATAGTATACATGTCAGATTTTATCTAATTTTTTTTTAATTATTACATTCAAATGAATTAAATCCTTAATTGTTAAAATTAAAAAAAGTCAAATACAGATTTGAGTACTTCTTAAACGTTGAGAAGTAAATTAAACATTTAGCTTTATACCTGTCAACTTTCTGTGGTCCATTATATTTTGTTTTTCTCTCCATTTAAGTAAATGTTTTCTTTTGAACAAGTCTTCATTTTGTTTGTCGTTTTTTCAAAGTCGGCCAGCAATCGATTTCTAGAAACTCAAAGTAAGTGTTCACACGATAGGCCGTGCAGTTCTAACAATAGATTCATGGTGTTTTTTGGCTAGTGCAATATTATTGTTTTATAAATATATATTATATCCTAAATCTAATGCATTTTTGTCGTAATAAATAGCTTTTTATTAGGAAAAAGAAAAGTAGTGTGGTCTCAAGAAAACTGGGTCTTTAACGTTGTCAATTAGTTGTGTCTTTATAATAAACCATCGATCGTGTTTCAAGGGTTCAAATTGTCCTAGGATTTTTTGGGTGTTTTATGATTACGGTGGGGCATACAAAAGCTCTTTTGTCTTTAACTAAATCCTGCGTACGCCAAAAACCTGTCGGAACTTAAAAACCCTTTCAGAAATGTGAGTCCTTTCCAGGATAAATAAATTTCCACCCACTTCAAGTATAAAACATATTTATATGCATTAAAAAATAAATTTGTTGTCGCATTGTCACATGGTTTAATCACTAATTATAAACAGATACATTACAAAAAAATAGGCAACATTAGTATAAAGATCTCTAAACCCACACAAACACTCCCAAAAGTCCAAATACTCCCCGCTTAACAATCTCTCACAAAAAATAAAAGCTCTTCTTTTTTAGTTTATAAATTTTTAAAAATAAAATAGAATCATAAATCAAACAAAGAAAATGAGGTATTTTCAGCTCGAAGACTAAACATATCATAAAAGCCAGGCTCAATTAATCAACACCTCAAACTAGAAATGGAGAAAGGAATTCCAAGAGGCATGTAATTAAAATTCAAACTATTTTTTTTTATCCAATTATAGTCACATATGAATGAAAATTTTAAAATACCTTATTTCAAATTCCAAATGAGGACAATACCAATAACAAAATAAAAAATAAAAATAATTAGATGCTTTTATAAAATATCAACAATGCCACTATTTTTACTATATATTTTATTTTGTGAAAACATTTTTTATTTTGAAGTTAAAATTAAATCTAGGACACATAATAGAATTCAGGATTTGAATTTCAATAAATACAATTTGTAATTAATAAAGTTGATTTTTTTTTTATGTTAAAATGCGGAAATCTTTTATGTTTTTATAAAATAGTTTTTCTTTTTACAATTATAAAATATATGGTCAAAAATTTATGGCATTGTTGGTATTTTGAATCTAATTATTTCTATTTTATTTAATTATTGTTATTACTGTTAGTTGGAATTTGAAACATAGTTTTTTTTTTTTTTTTACTTTTCCATATAATAAAAAAAAGTTAATTGAAATTCTTAATAGAATATTTTTTAGTGTGAAAGAAATATTCTATTTCCATCCATGAATAACCATAACTGTATAAAAATGTAAGAGGATGGTAAATTGCATTAAAAAAACAAGTAGAGTGAAAAATATAGAGCATCCAATCTAATATAGTGATAAATTTTATCATTTTTCCTTAAAACTTTAAGAGTACAACTATAAAAAATTGAAATTTTACAAACAAACAGAGTTTTTTAGTGGGTTTATTTAACCTATAATTTTTATTATAATTTTACAATCATTCAATTTGAATAAAGAATTATGCATGGATCTGCCACTTATAAGTGTGAATTTCATATAACTTTTGATGAATCTCACTTAACTTTAATTATAATTAATTAATTATAGTATAATAATAATTATAGGTGATATGCAAACCAACAAGACACAAAGAAATCCCAAAAGTGAAGTTGACTGTAAAAATTAACAACTAAATCCTATCCATGAATGCCATATATTTAGAATAATTAATAAATTCGTATAATAAATTCTGGCAAAAAACTTCATATAATAATAAAACGATACGAGATCATAAAAGTCTTTGATTTTTATTTGTTTTTGGTTGTATTTTTTAGATAGAAATGGGATTTGGGACGAAATTTGGATCTATGATGGGATTTTTTGTTCTATTTTTTTTCTTTTTTAGCATTTATTTTTTTAAAATCTTATTATTCTTTGGTTATAATTTTTTTACAGTGTTTTTTTTTTTTTGGTTATAGATTTAGATTCCATTTTCTGTACTTATGGACTTATTAGTGTGGGAAAAAAAGAGATGGAGCAAGTTTTATATTGATGGGGTGAAAAAAATATAATAATGAACATATAAAATTCAGGGACTTGTGTTTCATAATCTTGAGAGAGGTGAGGCCAAATTTTATATTAAAGGACCCAAGTTTTATACTATAATAAGAATAAATAAATAAATAAATCATATTCTCAAAATTTTGGGAGAGAGAAGGGTGGATGGGCCCTAAATTCATTATATACAGCTGCTGGCTTTTGTGAAAATCAATTTTACGAGGTTTGTTATTTCTGCGTCCATATATGTTAGGAACAAGAAAGCTTCTATCAGGCCTGCTCTTCGTTTGCAAAAGAAGCGCCCAAATAACTATTTCTCTTTAAATTCGATTACAACCCCTTCCGATCTATTCATCAAAGAGCATTTTCCATCCCTTCACTCTCCCGTTTGTCTCCCTCAAACTCTCAAATCCAATTTTAGACTCCTTGATCTTTCAATATTTTCTGAGATGGTGAGGTTTCTATATATAATTTTGCAGACATTCCTTCTTTACGTTTGTTTATTCCGATTGGAGCAACTATTTTATTGTTTATAATCACATTTACTCTTCTCGGTTGTTTTAATATAAATTTATTCATAGTCTTTTTGCATGCTCAATACAGGATGCACTTGAGGCCATGAAAGCTGAATTGGCAAGGATACGAGAGGAGGAAATATCCATTAAGGCATTGCTAAGAGCTGCGGAAAGTGCACTCGAAGATTTGAAGAGAGTGCTTTTAGAGTTTAATAACACTAGAGCAAGTCAGTTCATAGGCATCAATTATTAACTTTTCTTCATTAAAGAAGTCTATTATTGTATCTCGAGCACCTAGCTCATCTATAGTTAGGGGGTTGACCTAGGCTTCTTAAAAAACGCTAGGACCATTATTTATTTTTCAAATCCTTTTAATCTTTTTTATATAGAGAAAGAGAAACTTCCAACTTTTTATTGAGCTTAAGCAGTTAGCAAAAATTCTTTTAGTTGGTTAAGTTATTACATAAAACCAGCTCTTCTCATAAGGATGATTTTTTTTTCATAAAAAATTTCTTGAATAGAGGGACGAGGGGGACTAAACCTAACTCTATACAAAGAATAATAAATCCTACTATGTATGGAAAAAAATTTGGGATGAGTTCAATGATAGATAAATTATATGATAAAATAAGCTCTATAATGAAAAAATATAAAAGAAACTTAAGGTCGGCCACTATGGACTCCTAATACACCAAAATTTTATTGGAGTCTAAGGATGTGGCAATCCAACCATCGGAGGTCGGTGTTATTATGTTGTACCTCTTAGTGGAAAAGTCAAATTTAACTTTCACCGAGAAAATATGATGAACTGAGCATAAGTTAAGGTAGTTCTCAGGATTGGCCTTACCCTTCAAGCTTCTTATCACCTTTTTCAAGGTTATGCCTAAGGGGCCGAGGTTTAAAATAGGGGAAGTCTTTATCATCATTGTTGTTGGCAACTTCTGCCTCTTTTTCACCTTTACCCTTCTCTTTAGCCTAGTCGAATCCATTCATCGACTTAAAGCTTTGTGTTAACTTGGTTCTAGAAGCCTTATTGCTTGGCTACTCAGCTTCTAAAAGAAAAACAGGTACTTGAATCTACATAGGGGCAGGGACTTTCACCATGTTAAAAAAAGAAAAAGTTAAAAAGGAGTCAAAGGACTCCTCAAACTTAAAAGACAAACTAGAGTCAGACTTTGAACTTGGATTATTGACTTATTGGAAAAAAAAAAAGGTAACAAAGATTAAAAGGATAGGGATTATCAAGAAAGAAATAGAAGAAGAGGAAAGAAGATTAACCAGAAAGGCCAGACTGACCATAATTATTAGGATTAAACGATTCTTGAGGTCAAAATCAATTACAGCAAGAAGCTCATCCAATCCATGATAAAGTCATTCTCCCTTTGTTTAGGCATTGTTTTCAATATATTTTTAGCCCTCAATAAACATTGGATTTAACAGTAAGTAACTCAATGATAGTTCCTTCTTATAATGACAAAAAAGACATGATCATTTGAACAAAAAGCTCTATAGCCAAGCTGACCTCCCCTTACTTCTACTCTAAAGTTATCAAACATGCTAGAATTAAAAGACATAATGAAAGGGAAAAGAAAAAGTTAGAGAATAAAAAGGTTAGACAACAGAGGGCTAGAAATATTTGAGGTAAGTTAAATCCGGTTGGCTTGAGAGCTATAAGTCTATAAAATGAGACATTGAAGTCTTAGAAAACCCCTTATGTAGCTAACTCAGGGATCAAATGGACATCTTAAATTAAGTCACGTCATTGTAACGGTTATTGAGTATGACCTTTCACATTCTTAGCCTTTATACACTTAACTGCTAAATTTTTTCTCTCATAAATAAATGCTAATTTAGATGAAACTATATGAAGGGCACATCAGTCATTCCACCATAAAATTCATTATACATAATCTATTCTACTACTATGCCACATCAATTGTACACTTACAGTACATCGAATTTTTTATGAACCATTATAAAGGATAAATGCCATATAGTGTCACGTCGGTCATTGATATCATGAGATGACAAATTAGATGTGGATATTACAAATATGATGTCGGGTATACTATCATATGTCAGTCATAATAAACCTAAATAATGCCATATCTTGTTTACATCAGCACTTGTCACCTATCATTTTGGCTAGGTAAGGCTAGAACAACTATTCCATAAAATTTTTTAAACCTATTCTCAACTAACGGCTCAGTCATGCACAAGATGTACCGAGTAGATCGATCTCACAATGTCAGTCCGATACCTTAGACTACTTGATGAAAGAATAGAATGTTAGATGTATTTTTAGGTTTAAAGGGCAAAATAAACTTTTTCTATGTTAATATAAATGAGCTAATAATCAGAGGTATTTTAGTCATTTTGATCGAGTTGACGTATTAGGTTGATCTGAATTTATATATTTATATTAGCTTGACCACCTTAGCAACCCATATTTTAGACCCTCAAGATGCTAACTTGTCACATCCTAAATGGGTAGTCAACTGAAGCTTAACTTAAGCCTATCAACTCATTTCTAGCCTTTAAGGCTAACTTTGAGTAGCCTAGGCTATCCAAGACCCCTTGCCTACCATGTTTCAGGTACCCTTAAACTATTTAGCTTTTACCATTTTTTCATTATTTTTTTTCTATTTCTTTCCTAGATTGATCTTTAAATTAAGTGTCGAAATATAAATGCTATGATCATCCTTAACTTTTATTATTAATCGCTCTCTCTTTTATAATTTCAAGGTTCTATCTCTCGAAGATAAATCAATACAAATAATTATTTTATATTTCCTATTTATTAGGTATTATTGTCGCTCTTCCTACCTGAGGGTCACGCTTTAATGACTTGACGCAGTTTTTTTATTTTTAAAATAAGTAATTAATAAAAAAAAACTAGAATTTAGTTAGTACAAAAGTACAGAACGCAAGACTTGAGTATCCACGTTTCAAGGCTTCACAGTGGCAAATAGTACGTGGTTCAAAGAATGGGCTATAAAAAATCAATCACTAGATTAGCCAAGCAACGGCTGAATAATAATTATTTGCATTTGTGGGTTCATTATCAACTAGCCAGGTCTGCTTGTCATGATCGAATTTAATTTCCTGGATGCTTATTTCTATAGGCCCCAAACCCAGCCCAATTTTCTTGCAAGCAAGAGTTGTATTTAAACGTATGTGAACCCTTGAACCTTGACTTTGAAAGTTGAGAATATCAGCCAGTAGCAATCTCCTGTTTCTTGTATATGGGCCATCCATCCCCTTAAAAAGTTAATAATAATAAATCCAATGTCATCTTGGACCATCGCCCCTTACTTGTTAGCAACCTACAAGTCAAAACCAGTTTAGTGTTGCTACTTTCACCTATATTTTGTTGGGAGCTCACATCCACGCCCCACGCCCCACGCCCCACGCCCCACGCCCTTCTTTCTAATGTTCACAAACAGATGCTTGCTCTTAGTCTAAAAGAGGCGCTCAAATAACTTCTCCAGCTATAAATAAATGCACCGGCACCATCTTTCTCCTTAAACGAATTATTAGAAGCTTGTCTTTAGCATCTTGGCAAGACTTAAGAAGACATGAAGGCAAAGGTAAAGAAGACATAAAGGCTGGGATCTCTCCATCCTTCTTGTTTTTTGGGCGTTTAGCCCTTGAAACCGAAGGCAAAGAAGACACAAGGCTGGGATCTCTCCCTCCTTCTTGTTCTTTGGGCGCTTAGCCCTTGAAACCCAAGGCAAAGAAGACATAAAGGCTGGGATCTCTCCCTCCTTGTTGTTTGTCTTCTTAGCCCTTGAAACCAAAGGCAAAGAAGACATAAAGGCTGGGATCTCTCCCTTCTTTTCGTTGCTTGGGACATAAAGGCTGGGATCTCTCCCTCCTTCTTGTTGTTTGGGCTCTTAGCCCTTGAAACCAAAGGCAAAGAAGGACATGAAAGGCTGGGATCTCTCCTCTTCTGTTGTTTGGGAACATAAAGGCTGGAATCTCTCCCTCCTTCTTGTTGTTTGGGCGCTTAGCCCTTGAAACCAAAGTCAAAGAAGACATAAAGGCTGGGATCTCTCCCTTCTTCTTGTTGTTTGGGACATAAAGGCTGGGATCTCTCCCTCCTTCTTGTAGTTTGGGCGCTTAGCCCTTGAAACCAAAGGCAAAGAAGACATAAAGGCTGGGATCTCTCCCTCCTTCTTGTTGTTTGGGCGCTTAGCCCTTGAAACCAAAAAAAAAAAAAAAATTATTAGAAACCTCTCTCTCTCTGTCTCTCCTCTCAAGCCTCTCTCTCTCTCTCTCTTCGTCTCTCCTCTCTCTCACTCTCTTCCTCAATCTCTTTAAACCAGTTCTAAGCTCTTTTGATCTTTCAATATTTTCTTAGATGGTGAGGTTTCTGTCTTTAATTTTGTAGAAATTCCTTCTTTGCGTTTGGTTATTCTGGTTGGAGCAACTATTTTATTTTTTTGCTTTCAATCTTGGATATTTCCGTATAGTTTGGTTATTTTTGTTGGATCTGGAATGTCTATTTGTGTATAGTTACATTGTTGTTGGTGGATCTCAAAAAGGTTTTTTTTTTTAGTTTTTTCTTCAATAAATACAATTTTTAATTAATAAAGTTGATTTTTTAATGTTAAAATGAGGAAATCTTTTATATTTTTATAAAATAGTTTTTCTTTTTATAATTATAAAATATATAGTAAAAAATTTATAGCATTGTTGGTATTTTGAATCTAATTATTTCTATTTTATTTAATTATTGCTATTACTGTTAGTTGGAATTTGAAACACAGTTTTTTTTTTTTTTTTTACTTTTTCATATAATAAAAAAAAGTAATTGAAATTCTTAGTAGAATATTTTTTAGTGTGAAAGAAATTTTCTATTTCCATCCATGAATAACTATAACTGCGCATAAAAATGTAATAGGATGGTAAATTGTAAAAAAAAAAAAGAGTAGAGTGAATAATATAGAGCATCCAATCTAATATAGTGATAAATTTTATCATTTTTCCTTAAAACTTTAAGAGTACAACTATAAAAATGGAAATTTTACAAACATAGAGTTTTTTAGTGGGTTTATTTTACCTATAATTTCTATTATAATTTTACAATCATTCAATTTGAATAAAAAATTATGTATAAATTCATTACTTATAAATGTGAATTTCATATAAAATTTTGATGAATATCACTTAACTTTAATTATAATTAATTAATTATAGTATAATAATAATTATGGGTGATATGCAAACCAACAAGACACAAAGAAATCCCAAAAGTGAAGTTGACTGTAAAAATTAACAACTAAAACCTATCCATGAATGCCATATATTTAGAATAATTAATAAATTTGTATAATAAATTCTGGCAAAAAACTTCATATAATAAATAAAACGATACGAGATCATAAAAGTCTTTGATTTTTATTTGTTTTTGGTTGTATTTTTTAGATAGAAATGGGATTTGGGACGACATTTGGATCTATGATGGGATTTTTTGTTCTATTTTTTTTTTTTTTAGCATTTATTTTTTTAAAATCTTATTATTCTTTGGTTATAATTTTTTTTACAGTGTTTTTTTTTTTTTTGTTATAGATTTAGATTCCATTTTCTGTACTTATGGACTTATTAGTGTGGGAAAAAAAGAGATGGAGCAAGTGTTATATTGATGGGGTGAAAAAAATATAATAATGAACATATAAAATTCAAGGACTTGTGTTTCATAATCTTGAGAGAGGTGAGGCCAAATTTTATATTAAAGGACCCAAGTTTTATACTATAATAATAAATAAATAAATAAATAAATCATATTCTGAAAGTTTTGGGAGAGAGAAGGGTGGATGGGGGGCCCTAAATTCACTATATACAGCTGCTGGCTTTTGTGAAAATCAATTTTACGAGGTTTGTTATTTCCGCGTCCATATATGTTAGGAACAAGAAAGCTTCTATCAGGCCTGCTCTTCGTTTGCAAAAGAGGCGCCCAAGTAACTATTTCTCTTTAAATTCGATTACAACCCCTTCCGATCTATTCATCAAAGAGCATTTTCCATCCCTTCACTCTCCCGTTTGTCTCTCTCAAACTCTCAAATCCAATTTTAGACTCCTTGATCTTTCAATATTTTCTGAGATGGCGAGGTTTCTATATATAATTTTGCAGACATTCCTTCTTTACGTTTGTTTATTCCGATTGGAGCAACTATTTTATTGTTTATAATCACATTTACTCTTCTCGGTTGTTTTAATATAACTTTATTCATAGTCTTTTTGCATGCTCAATACAGGACGCACTTGAGGCTTTGAAAGCTGAATTGGCAAGGATGCGAGAGGAGGAAATATCCATGAAGTCATTGCTAAGAGCAGCGGAAAGTGCACTCGAAGATATGAAGAGAGTGCTTTCAGAGTTTAAAGCCATGGAGAAATTGACTAATGACATGCTGGACGTATTTTTCATTGAATTAGCAGGAGGTGATAACATTCAGGATCTTGACGATGAAACCATGAAGGGCTTGATAGAAGAAGCTATGAGGAACTTTACTGATGTGTTGAATGACGCTCAATCTCACGGGAGCCGCCCCGCAGATGGTGGCAATTGTGGAGGGCATGACGGTAGTACTGGTGATGATCGCTCTAAGGAAGCTGGCGGAACCGGTGGTGGCAACAAAGGTGGAAACAGCAGTGGCCACCCTGAGTAGGGTGAGGGGTTTACGGTATTCGGGTCAAAGCTGTAATTTTAGGGCTTTTGAAATTTAACTTTTTTTTTAGTTAAACGTGTGGGTTTTTATTACGTCTTTCCTTAAGGGTTTAAATAAAAAGTGTTGGGGTCAAACTTGTGGGTTTGGTTATGTGATATGACTTATGTTGGCATCGGAAAAATTTAATTTTGTTCGAGTCTGTATAAAATTGTTTGATTTGAACCAGCTTAAACATTTAAATTGAATTGAGTTTATTTGATTTTATTTCAAATTTATTATTTTTGATCACGTTACTTGAGTCAAATTAAAATCAATTCAATTTAATTTTAGATCAATTCAAAATTTAATTATTTGATTTTGAAAATTTAATAAAAATTCAAAATCTAATTATGAGCTCAAATTAAATTTTAAAACCCAAATATCATAAATTAAATTAATAAAAATTATTATTAAAAAAAAAAGAAAAATTTTTTAAAAAAAGTCGACTACTATGGCAACCTTCCCTCGCCAAATTGCCTCACTATTCTTAGCTCTTCGTGTTTTTTTTACCTTCCATTTCACCTATTTACCTCTAACACAAATTCATCAAACAAACAAAAATCCCAAAATTCA
This sequence comes from Durio zibethinus, assembly GCF_002303985.1. Next base: position 11,270,699 of record NW_019168004.1, read on the forward strand.
GTAATACTACTGCTGCAACAAGGATAAATCCAAGAGAAATTCAATTCACAGGTCCTGCCTCAAAGGTTTCATTTCACAAAATGACAATTCACATCAGAAGAGGAGGGGGCACGCAGAAAAATTTCTAGCCCAAGGGCCCAGCATCCACAATCTCCAACGACCACCCTCTACAGAAAAAATTTGCCCTCCACCAATCACCAGATACACTTGCCAGCCTTCGGATCCACCCTCACCAACAACAAATCACACATTTGCCATTCGGCAACCACACCCACCACCAAAAAACACCCCAATACTGCAATCTTACCTCAACAGATCCACCACCAACAAACCCAACAGCAACCAGCTTAACATCCATTACCACCACTTGCCATAGACACCGAAACCAGCCCCTTTGTAACCCACGATCGATTCAATCCACCACCAGACAGAACCACACTAACTAAAAATAAAAAATTCCTCTTTTATTTTTCTGAAATTGAAAATTATACCAAAAAAAAACTTTGCATCTCATTTTGACACCCAAAACAAGATACAAAAACAACAAAAACAACAATAGTCCTCTCCAAGACATTCGTGGTAGGCTCGGTCCCAGAACTACTCGCCAAGACATCCTAGGTAGGCAAAACATTTAGGTTAGGACCCCGAAGTATCCTGCCAATCCCTTCACACCCTTACTCTCTCTAGCTGGGTCAAGGTTTTTGAGAACTCCGCGTTAAATTCCTTCAGTGACATCCTTATTTTTGAAGAGTCCACCTTCATCATGTTCAAAGGCCGTAGCTGCAGTTGAACTTGGTACATGACTGAGGGCCTGTACTACTCGCCAGTGGCTAAGCAAACGCTAGTCCACTCATTCTCTTACTCGGCCAACCTCATCGAGGACTCAGCATAGTCTGTCTCTAGCTCAGCCTTTAACTTTGCAAGCTCCAATCCAATTACGGTGCCCATGCCAAGTTTTGATCCCTCTCTACTTTTGTCTGGTTGGCACAGGTAGTAGCCACCACTTGCTCGCCCTGCTGTTTGGTCTTCACCTCCTTAACTTCCTTAAAGCAAGCAGTGGCACTAGAGGTGTAAATGTGTAGAGATCTGCACCCAACTTGAGAGGTATTGTCCGCTTTGACCCGAAAGTCTCACGGTTTTGTCCCACAAAAGGGGCCTCACAATTTTGGGATTAAGTCTCTACATATATATATCATTATATATCCATACATCCTTCTGATGTGGGATCAGGGGCGTTACAATCTCCCCACCTTTAATGCTTGACGTCCCTGTCAAGCCGAGTCCATCCACAGGATCAAGATCACACCAGACCATCGTGTAGCACTTAGTGACTCCCACGGCTCCACCGTGTAGCACTTAATGACTCCCACGACTGCGGACTGGTGACTGCTCTGATACCATTTATAGAGACCCGCACCCAACCTGCGAGGTATTGTCCGCTTTGACCCGAAGGTCTCACGGTTTTGTCCCACAAAAGGTGCCTCACAATTTTGGGATTAAGTCTCTACATATATATATAATTCTTTATCCACACATCCTTCTGATGTGGGATCGGGGGCGTTACAAAATGATACATTAGTACTCGCAAGCTACTCGGGTTCGATTCGAAAAAAACTCGAATTCGATTCAATTATTGTCGAGTCGAGCTCGAGCTCGAGTAACTCGACTTATCGATCGAGCTGAATTCGAGTATTCTTATATCTGACTCGAGTAGCTCGCGAGCCTAATCGAACTTTTATATTTAAATATATTTTTATTATTTTAATTAATAAAATATTTCGAGTCCGAATTCGAGTTCGAATTCGAGCATGAATAATCAAACTCTTGTCGAGTATACAATCGAGCTTATTTTTACATATTAATCGAGCTTAATCAAGCGAGCTCGAGTAGCTCGAATTTGATCACGAATCGAGCTTGAGCTTGAAAAATAAAACTCGATCGAGTTCGAGCCGAGTATCGAGTCTCGAGTTGTGAGTCGAGCTCGAGCTTCTCACTATTTGACTCGGCTCGGCTCGTTTACACCCCTAAGTGGCACCATCAAAGCACTACTGCATGACAGTATTCCTCCTAGAGGCCTCTTCAGCTGGGCCCCCAACTCCTTTACATTTCTCTGTAGAGTGGCGTTTAGGTCTCGGAGCCCTTAACTTAGGCATCATTCTCACGCAACAAAGTATCTTTATTTGCCATGGCTTGGGCCTCCTCCCATAGGATTAGAAAAGGTAAAAAAATTCAAAATCGACGGATTTTGATCCGATCCGATCTTTTAAAGTCGATTTTTTTTTAAATTGAATATTGGATCGGATGATATGAAGAAAAAATCGAAGTCGGGTCGAGGTCGGGTTTTAGGCAAACTCGACCCTACCCGATCTGATATATAAATAATTTTTTAAATTATTTATTTAATTTTATAATTATTTATATATATATATATTTTTATATATTTAATTTTATATTTATATTAAAAATAATTTTTTTATTAATTTTGAGTCGGGTCGAGTTCAAATATAAAAATAAAAAAAAAATTATCGGGTTGTATGGTTTGACTTACAAGAGAAGAATTCTAAGAGGAGAGAGATTCTTAATGGGCAAGTTTGTATGGTCATAAATAAGTGAAGTCTCTACAGTATTAGGTATGAAAAAAAGATGTAAGAGAGTTGTAGGGTTTTGTGGGATAGACACCCTATAGGAGTATTGGGTTTTTATATCTTATGAGTGTGTATGTTTATTTGTGAGTGGACTAGAGGAGACTGAAAGGGTCTACATAGGTATGATGTATGGAAGCATATGGGAATGTGTTTGATTATGTTGAAAGGGTACACAAAGGTTTAGATTTGTGTTTGTTTTGATTGAGAATACTCCATAAGACTAGAAGAGATTAAGAGTATCTTATGAGTATTGATTGTTGAGTGAGGTTGATGATTTGATGTATGTTTGTAATTCTCTACAACTAGTGGATCTTATTTTTCATCAGTGGACGTAGGTTGATTGGACCGAAACACGTTAAATTATTGTCTCTTGTGTGTTTGATTTCACTTTTGTTGGTGTGATTGGATTGGAGGCTTTTAGCCCAATAAATGGTATCAGAGCTGTGGTGTTCCCCAACAAGTGGTATCACAGCTGAAGGTTCGAAACGTGAGAAGAGTTGAAGGTTCGAAATGTGGGAAGAGCTGATGGTTTGAGACATTGTGAAAGTTGACAGTTCGAGATATGGGAAGAGCTTGGTTTGAGACATGAGAAAAAGTAAGCTTAGAGGAGCTCGATTCAAGAGAAAAGTTCGAATTCAAGTTTTAAAGATTGAAGATCAGTTTGTATGAAACGTGAAGACACATAAGAGAAAATGATTGCGAGATTTTTATTTCAGGTGGAGCCAAGCATATCTAGCATGAAGATAGATGATTGATGAAATTTGAGTCAATGTGAAGATTGTTGGGAATATTGACTCAAATCTTATAAGAGATTTGTTAGATATTACTTGATGGACAAGAAGACTTGCAAAAGAAAAATTTTTTTAAAAAAAGATTCTTAATAGGTAAGTTTGACTAATAAGAGAAGAATTCTAAAAGGAAAAAGATTCTTAATAAACAAGTTTGATTTACAGGAGAAGAATTCTAAGAGGAAAGAGATTCTTAATGGACAAATTTGTATAGTTATAAATAGGTGAAGTCTATACAGGGTTAGGTATGAGAAAAAGATGTAAGAGAGTTGTAAGATTTTGTGGGATAGACACCCCACATGAGTATTGGAGTTCTACGTCTTATAAGTGTGTATGTTTGTTTATAAGTGAACTACAGAAGATGGATTCCACATCTATATATTGAGAGTTAAAAAATTTTTGATTAGTTGAAATACAAATTTTATGTGTTTGTTTTAGTGAAAATATTCCATAAGATAAAAGAAGACCGTTTATATATGATGTGAGTGATTTTGTATGTTGAATTCTATTCAACTAATTTTTATTTTTTTATTCATAATAAAATTTAATTGAACCAATCATGTAAATTATTATAATCTATATATTTGATTTATTTAATTATTCTTAATGTATTGAATGACTAACCCAACAGATTACGCGACAATGAATACTTACAGCCACTTACAATACACCAGAACAATCCACAAGTATGAAAATACCAACTTTATTCAGTACTTACCTCAGTAGCTAGAAACAGCTCTTTTTGTAGGTTTTTGAGGATAGGAAATTGCTGTACTATTTCCTTAGCAAAATGAGGCAGACTAGTTGCGGACCACAAACAAGCTGCCTAAAGAGAAAGGATGGTAAGAGGCCGTTCGTAGACGGCTCTGAAGTCTGAGACAGACATCTTGTCCAACCTCTCGCTTGAATGTCTAGTAGCAAGTGCAGCAGCTCTTAACGAGGACTACATCTCTTCATTAATGGGCATATTGCTGCTGGTATTGATCACCCTAGAAAGAGTCGTTATCGTTGGTGGTACAACAAAAGGAGTGACAGAATTGTAGTTGGGGATGGGCAACCTTGGCATTAAATCAATGTTCAATTTTTTAAGATTGAACCGATCGATTACTGAGTGATAAACAAAAAAAGTCTCCAAAGTCCAAAAGTCGTCACAATCTCCTCACAGAAATAAAAACTCTATTTTTTTTCCTCATACTTTTATTATTTGTTTACTATTATTATTTATGAAAAAGAAAAAGTAAAATCGTCAATCAAACGAAACTAGGGAACGAATAAGGTACTCTCAGCTTGATGTCAAAATAAGAACATAAAAGCCAAGCTCAATAAATGAACCTTTGAAATGGATAAAGGAATTCCAAGCGGAATGTAATCAAAATTAAAACTTCGAAGAGGACACCAGAAAAACTGAAATTTACCGACAAAGGTCATATATAGCTAGGTGACAATATGACAGCTAACAAATCCCAACTGTGACAATACAAAAATAAAATTTATATATTTTGAGTTTGTCATAATGATAACGGTTTTGAAGATCGCTCAACGAAAGTTTTAAATTTTTCAAAATCGAAAGAGTTATCATCAATTATTTTTTATTACGTATCATTGTTTATATAAAAAATTTATTTTTTAATAAAATTTTAAAATTTATTAAAATTAATTTTTTATTTATGAAAATAGAGTTAAGTTTGGAATACAGTTATGCATGAAAAAATATTAGTGCCCCGTAATGTTCGTTTTAAAAATAATATCACTTGATTATATGTTATCATTTTATTTTTATAAAAATGATCTTAATTCTAATATTTAAAATAATTTTCTTAACATTTTTTTTTTGCAAAATTCTTTTTCAAAACCTTTTATTTAGGAATAAGATAAAAATCTTTAACTTCAAAATATTTTCTAGATTTTTTAATATTTAAATAAAATTTCAAAAAATATTTATTTACTTAGGATTCTTATAATAATCCTCAAAATCTAACGTAATATACCTTTATAATAAATAATTATTGAGAAACCCCCCCAATATATAGGTAAAGTCTCAAACATTATTTTTCTTAGCAATATTAGTTTTTTACTTCTAAAAAACACTGTTTCAAAATCATCATTTATTAATTTATGTTTTTTTTTATAATGATAAAATGCAAGCAATGTAATACGACATAAATAAATAATGCAATGAAGGTCAAATTATATAATTAGTCTCTATACTTATATGAAATTTGAACTTTAGTCTCTATATAATAATTTACAGAAATTATATCTTTATACTACTTTTATTTAACAATGTTCGTCTAATTAATAAAATTGTTACTTAATCTCTATTAAATAATTGACGTGGCTATTAACCATGCTAACTTGGCTGTTGACCATGTTGATGTGGCTATGAACTATATTGACATGACATTGACTTATTGACGTGTTAATTAAGATTGATAAAATCAATTATTAAATTATACAAATGGTCTATGTATTCATATAAAATTTGAAATTTAATCTTTTTACTCAAATGAAATTTGAAATTTAATCCTTGTAAGAAATTTAAAATTTAATCCTTCTAATATAAAAATTATTTTGAATTATTTTATTTTTTCAAAATATTAAATTTTAAAAATATTTTAGTTCCTCTAATATATTAATCTTTATTATATATAATTAATTATTATTAATATCATATTAATAATGTTGTTATCATTTATATTAATCAATTATACTATTAATAATATATATATTAATATATCAAAATTAATATTATTTTAATTAGTATAAATATATTATAATGAGAACTTTCAATTTTTTTTTTGTCTTCATTAAAAGATTATTTAAATAATTAAGTTTGAATCTAATTTAATATTTTTTAATAAGGCTAATAATATAAAAATAATATAGTAAAAATATATTAAAATAAGTAAAATTTTATTAAAAATAATATAACTAAAATTTATATAATTTATAACTAAACACATCAAATATTTGCTGAAATTTTTTTTAAAATAATTATAATTTTTTAATTCTAAAATTTTTGTATTTTACGAGCATTTGACTTATTTTAAGTTACAAAATTGTTAATATCCTACAATTTCTAATGACAAAAGAAAATATGAATTTAAAATAAAAATATAATAATAGAATTTAAAATTTTATTTCATCAAAAAGAATTTTTAAAAATTTAAATTTTAAACATCTAAACTTTATAAATGATCATAAACAAATTTAAACCAATAAAAAAAAAAAAACCAACGCTTTAATTGACTTTACCTTGGTTCCAGATATGAAGAGGAAATCTTTGGCACGTGAAGGATAAAAAAATGCCATCTTCTTCGCCACTGTCATAAGCTGCCACCAGGAGACCATAATTCAGGGAAATGAGTCCAAAAAGAAAGAAAACAACTTAAGGCACCATATTAGCACAGTGATGTTCTGGTTTAGCTGTAAAGGTTTCTCTTTGAATTCTGCAAAAGGCATATTAATGACGAAGGCAAGATTTAGGTAAAACTTTTTATCCGAAGTTCTTTTTACAGTCCACTTTATATAGAGTTTTATACATAGACACCTTATTTATCGGAATAATTTGAAATAATTTTTGAATAATATAACTTAATCAATATTAGGTAATTAATCTCGTTTTATTTTATTATATTGTTTTTTTTTTAAATAAACATGGTTCTACTTGGATTTATTTTGGGAGGAGTGGACATGTTTAATTTGAGCCCATTTAAGTTTATCTTAATGGGGTCTGATTAAAATGATCCAATGGATGTAATGGGCTCAAACTTTTTTTAAGTTTGGAACATGCAAGCTTTTAGGCTTAGGTTCAAGTTCCAGGTCTGTAAGACTTTTGACCGCTAGAATTAATTTTTTATGTGATTTAGATTATTTTATAATTATATTATTTTTATTTGAATGTATTTTACAATAAAAATATTAGAAAAGGAAAATTAAAAAAGTTCGTAAAATATTAAAATCTTTTTTGGCCTCTTTTTTTCTAATTATTTCCAAAATCCTTGTTCTTATTTTGTTTTCCATCCCTCGTTTTTTTTTTTTTTTTTTCTCTTCTTTCCCTTTTTCGTCATTTGCTCTTTTCCCCCAAGTACAGCATGTTTTTCTTCCTCCGCCTTTTCTCTCTCCATCAAATCTTAAGGGCAAAACTATCCTTCAAGGTTCAAACCTTAAAGGCAAAACACCTAAACAAATATTAATCCTGTCAGGTTAGATTCGTAATCTGAGTGAGGTTTGAGCACCTTTATGATTTTTTTGACTTCGCTACAGTCAGACATGGAACAGGAGGACAAAAGGTTTCGCTCTATAAATTGGTTCTTTATGCTTCAGAAATACGTTGATGAGTTCTGGCTTTCTGTTGAAAGGTCTTATTTCTTTCTCTGGTTTCAGTAGGAATAGACCATCCGATGTGGGATCTTGGGAACGGACAATTCTTTTTTTTTTTTGTATATGTGGTTTACAGAAAACTTTCATTGGAGCTTTTTCTGGTGAAGCCTTGGTGCTTATTTGATCAAAGGGTTAGGTTTTTCTTTGATGCAACTGTGTTGAGTTGAACATGGGTACTGTTTCAATCAACTGCTTGTTGCTGCAACAGCAGCCTGCCTCAGTTCGGTCGTTGGCCAAATTCCGACAATCCTTTTCCTTTGGACTATTCACAAGCCTAGCTAGATTAGTGATTATATGTTTCTCTAACACCGTTCAACCATTATGAACACTTAGGTTTTAAAATTTTAATATAAAATACGTTTAAAACGAATTTTATTTAATAATATCCATAGAGGTTAACTATATAATTAAAACAGAAAATGAAAAAAATGATGCATATTTTTATATTATAATATAATCTTAGGGTTGAATGCTTCCGTGAATCTTGACAACAAAATTAGAAATTAAACAACTTTGTCAAGGACAAAAATCTTTGTTGTTCTTTTGATAAAACGTTAAAAAAGAATAAGAAAAGAAAAAGGAGTTCACTTTAGAATAATAAGGTGTGAAGAAGCAAAATTATTATTGTAAAGATTCTTTTTGCTACTTTTATAAAATGTAATTGATTTTATTTAAAAGTATGTTTATTTTGAATTAATTAATTTTTCCCTATTTAATATTTTATCTATGCCTTGGATTTAGTTCCACAGCATTATCACATCATTGAGTATTCATGAAGTTGGGATAATCGCGCGACCACTGGCTCGAATTTGGCAGCTCTTGTTCAAGCATTCGCCCGAGACGTACGATTGGTGAAGCATGCTTTATTAAGTATTTTTCTCTGGGCCAAATGCTTAATTTAATCTCACATTGTTCAAATCAAAACCTGATTTTAAGTTTTAATAATTAAAATTTTTATTTATTTGAAAATAACAATTAAAATTTTTTGAATAGAATTGAATATGCATATTATACATGTTATTAAATTGATTAATAGTGACAGATGATTATTAAGTATTTAATTTAAAATCAATTAACAATAAATAAAAGTGTTAAATTTAAATATAAAATTATAAGATATTAAAAATTTATTAGATATGAAATAATTTACTTTAATAAATCCCTATTATATATAGGTAAAGATGAAAAAAATCTATGACAAATTCAAAAAGGACAACGAAAAGAAATCATAGTTTTAATATCATATTAAGTATCTAATTTAAAATTAATTAACAATAAGTAAAAAAGTTTAATTTAAATATAAAATTATAAGATATTAAAAATTTATTAGATTTAAAATAACACACTTTAACGATGATTATTAATATTGTTAAATAAGATGTTAATAAGTAAAAATTATTTTAAACGAAAATTTTTAAAAATTGCATTTAATTAAAATTTTATGATATGAATTTTTTTCCTAACCAAAACCCCTTTTCTATAATATCTCTAAAAAAAAAATTTCCATCCAAGACTATCACCAATTCTGCCCACTGCCATCACCAATTCTTTAGATCACCTACATGAGACTATCACTGACTCCACCTGAACAGAGACCCGAAATCTCACTCTGCCATTACCAAAAAACCCAAACAATCACCATGTGCATATTCTAAACAGTAAGAATCGAAACGAAAAGAACATAATAACATAAAAACTTAGTAGAATTGATAGGCTTTTGTCGAGATTGATGGGCTTGTGGAAGTCATTGGTGAAGTTGATTTTGTCCATATTTTTAGGGAGGCTAATTACTTTGCTAATTCCCTTACTAAGATGAGAGTTGATAGCTCTATTTTATTTCACGCTTGGTTGTAATTAGGATGAGGGTGTCAGGAGAAAGGCACAGGGAGAGGATAACTTGGAAAGCTTTCTACCCAGTTGAGGAAAGCTTGCTTTGTCTTTTGTTTCATTAATTAAACTATCTTTCCACTGAAAAAAAAAAAGAAAAGAAAAAACCTTAGCAAATGATTTTCAGCATCATTCTCAACAAGTGAGAGAGCAACACAATATAGAAAATAAAAAATAAAAAGAAATCACAGCAGAAAAAGAGGTTTCAAGTTTTATTTTTTTTAAGGTTAAGAAATTGTATTTGGAAAGTTTTGGAAAGTTAAAAAGGAAAAGTCTGACAATAAAAGTTCGTTGTGGAGACAAAGGTGGCTGCTCACGATGACAAAGATTTTGAAGAAATCTAAACCCATGGAAAGTAATAATAAGAGGAGGGAAATAACCTACTAAAAGCTGGAATCATTTGGAAGGGCAAAAGTATGAGTTTTTAGGAAAGGAAACTCTTGGCTTTAACTGTAGATTTAGGTTATTAAGAAGTGTTTTTGATAAATGTATTTGGAGACTAAGAAAGAAGCGATTGAGAGGAGTTAGTGATGAAATTTTAGGCTCAAAATTAGAGACATCGGACCGACAGTCAAGCACCAATGACTCACACAATGGTCGAAAATGGACTAGAGAAAGAAAAAATGTGAGTTGAAAAGAAAAAGGTAGGAGGAGAGAAATAGAAAGAAGAAAAAGAAAGCAGAAAAAGTAAGGAAAAAGAAAAACGTTTTAAATTAAATATTTAACATCATGAAAAAATTATACAATTATTGATTTGAGTAACCTCTTAAACATTGAGAACCAAATTAAACATTTAGCTTTATACTAAACAAACGCTTTCAAATTTCATTGGTCCATTATGTTTGGTCTTTTTCTACGTTCAAGTAAATGTTATCTTTTGGAAAAGTCTTCATTTTGTTTCTTGATTTTTCAAAGTTGGGCAACAGTCGATATCCAGAAACTCGAAGCAAGTGTTCACACGATAGGCCGATCAGTTCTAGCAGTAGATTCATGGTGTGTATTTGCTAGTGCAATATATATTTTGCTTAATCTAATGCATTTTTTCTTATAATAAAAAGGTTTTTATTAAGAAAAAGAAAGCGTGGACTCAAGAATTTTGGTTCGTTGTTGTGTCGCAGAGGCTTGAATCATTGATTGTGGGTTTCTAGGGACTCAAATTGTCTTGTCGTTCGTTTTTCTTTTTGGGTGGGTCATACAATGATCTTTTGTCTTCTGAGTAAATCCTGCAAAAGCCAAAACATGTTGGAACATAGAAACCCTTCCTGAAGTATCTGCCCCACCAATATTACTGTTTCCATCGCATTTTTTTTATTCATTTTTTTATGTTCCAAAATTATTTTTCAAATATTTAAAATTTTTATATTTTATATTTAAAATTATTTTATATTTTTTGACATTAAAAATTATTAAAAATTAATTTTATATAAAAATTTAAATTTTGATATTAAATAACATTAAAATTAAACCTCTTTTTTAGTAATTCTGTAAAAGTTAATAATACTTAAAAAATTTAAGACGAATGGAATATTATAATCTATTTAACCTATAATTTTTTTATTATAACTATATAATTAATTAATTATAATAAAATATTTCACCTTTTAATATAGATGATTTATTTTCATTATTTTATTAAATTGATCCATGCATGATTTTTTATTAACAGGAATCGAACCTTCTAGTCGTTCCACAAGTCTCATGAAGAAATGTGAGTCCTTTCCAGGATAAATTTCCACCCACTTCAAGTATAAAAAACAGTTATATACATTAAAATATAAATTTGTTATCGCATTGTCACATGGTTTAATCACTAGCTATAGATAGATACATTAAAAAATAATAGGCATCAGTAGTATAAAAGATTTCTAAACCCACGCAAACACTCCCAAAAGTCCAAACACTCCCCGGTTAGCAATCTCCTCACTAAAAATAAAGCTCTCCTTTTTTTTGTTTATGCGTTTATTATTTTTATTTTATTATATATAAAAAATTTTTAAAAATAAAACCATCAATCAAACAAAGAAAATAAGGTATTTTCTGCTCGAACGCTAAACATGATCATAAAAGCCAGTCTTTTATGGTTTTTTTTTTTTGTAATGTGTCGTAGTCATTTAGTTGTGTCAGCAGAGGTCAGGCTTACTGTTCTCCTGATTCATTGATTCTGGACTTCTAACGACTCAAATATTCCTTGGTTTTTCTAGCTTCTTTTTAGAAAAAAATTTAAGGTGATACGTGAGAGGAGATTTTTTTTTTCCTTTTTTAATTTCAAAGTTAGGATAACTAGCAGGATTTAGAGAAAGGTTTTATATTGAATTTTTATATTATTCATCAAGAAAAATTAATGACAGTAAAAATTAAATTTAAATCTTATAAATTAATTAATATTTAATATTATCAACTTAATCAATTTTAATTTTTAAAAAATAATATCAAATTTTATATTAAATTTACAAATAATTTAGTAAAAATAATAAAAATAAAAATCAAATTTAATTTAAATCCTACAAATAAAAAATATTTTTTTACCAACTAAATCGATCATAACTTAAAAAAATTGGAATCAATTCAAGGAATTGAACCCGACGTGAATCGAAAACGTAATGTTCTGACGATCTTGGTGTTCAATGATTATGACGGGGCACATGAAGACGAAAGATCGTTTGACTTTAAGTACTTCCACGTCGGATGAGACGCGCGATCCTGTGTACGCCCCAAACTTGTCCAAACCCAAAAACTGTGAAATGATGGGCCCCACATATGATATTCCCGGCCGCAAAAATATCCAAGGCCTTACTAAGGTTTCTTTTAATGCCTCTCACTAAGGTTTCTTTTAATGCCTCTCTCTCTCCTATTTCCATTTACTTTGGATTGCAACACTGTCCGATTACTTGATCAGTTCTTTGCTGCAATCTTGCTGAAATGGTCAGATTTCTATTTCTATAATTGACTATATAGAGATATATTTTATTTTTCATTTATTCTGGATCAAATTTAAATTCTCCAACGTTATTGAGGCCTTAAATTCTGTTTGGATATGGCGGCTCCATGTAATTTATAATAGTGGTAGTATTTAATTACTGTTGCCTTGTTTGTTCGAACTCACTATCTGTTCTTTTTTTCTTTTTTCTTTTACGTACATACTCGTTCAAACAGGATCCACAAGGACAGGATGTCTTCGAGGTTATCCTACGCGTTTTGGAAATTGAGTTGGAGAGGGAGAGAGAGAAGACAAGGCTCATGGAAGAGTCGCTAAGGGCTGATCGATCTGCACTGGAAGCGAAGGAGAGAGAAAGATGGATCCTTGTGAGAGAGAAGGATCGAATGCTTGCAGTGAAAGAAGTCGAGGAAAAATTGGTTGCTGATTTCCTCGAAGCTGAAGCTAGCAAGAATTTTGATGATCAGAAAGCTATGATTGACGCTATTGTAGCTTCGATGTGCCGTGGCGCCGGTGAGGGAAACAACACTGGAGGAGTTGACGGCGGTTACGGTAACAAAAAAAAAAAAAGGGAAAAATTAATCATTGTTTTCTCGAAACCAACTCCGCTAGAATTGATTAATGATTTTGTGGTGGTTTTTGGAGCAGGAGTGGATATTAACTACCTTATCAACACTCAGAGCCTGGATGAGGGAACCGTGATGGCGACTATTGAAGGAACGAACGGTGATGGGAAGTGATATAGCTAGCAACAACGGTGGTGTTCCTGGTGGATACGGCTGCGGTTGCAGTGCCGAGCATTGTGAATACGGTGATGGTCGTTATTTGCCTTATGTTTTCCTTTTACAAGAAATAACAAGCCTGGGTTTTAATTTGTTTTCAACTGCTTATACTTCACTATTGTGTTAGAGGTTGAAAGCATGTTTTGTATGTATTTATCAATCTAGAAGTTGCTGCTGAAGCAAATTGGGATTGAGGAGTGTTTATTAAAAAATATAAAATGCAACCCTTTTTTATTTTTTAAATTTTTTGGTGTTCAGTACATATTTTAAATCCGATTAATTTATAATTGAGTAGGATCGAACTAAAAAAAAAAAAAAAAAGATTTTTCATTGTTTATCTTTTTCATTTATATAATTTGAAATTAAAATTTTATTTAAAGAGAATCGAATTATTTAACCATTCAAACCTATAGAAAATTGCTAGCTTTATCTTTTTTTAGGAGTAAAAAATTGATGCTAGTAGAAATGGGGTACTGTTGGATTGGATTGAGTAATGAAGCTAGGCTCCATTTTAATTGATTCCAGGTGAACTTAAATGAGATTTTTGTAGCCTGATATTTGAAGGAGTAATTTTTTTGGGTTTCATCTGTTATGAGTTACTAAATAGAGAGAAAATTGAAAATTATTTGGGTTGACGATCGGCATAGTGGAATTGTATGATTAAAATTGAAAGGAAAGGCTTTGGGATTACAAGTAATTATGGACGCAATAAAGGTTTTTATTTTTATGGTACAAAGATGTCATAGTCAAACCATGAGGAATAGGGGGATGGATTAAATCTGGATTTACGTCAATTAAACGGTCTTTCATTTATTTTGTTCAAAATTTGTCTGTACGGGCATTTATGTATTACAAAGATAAAAAATTTAGGTAAATCTTTTGAGGCGAAGTTCCTTTTACAGTCCACTTTTGATAGAGTTTTATACATAGAACCTTATTTATCCGAATAATTTGAAATAATTTTTGAATAATATAACCTAATCAATATTAGGTAATTAATCTTGTTTTATTTTATTATATATTTAAACTAAACATGGTTCTATTTGGATTTATTTTGGGAGGAGTGGACATGTCTAATTTGAGCCCATTTAAGTTTATCTTAATTGGTCCTAATTAAGATGATCCCATGGATGTAATGGGCTCAAATTTTTTTAAGTTCGGAACACGCAAGCTTTTAGGCTTATGTTTCAGAAATACGCTAATGAGTTCTGGCTTTCTGTTGAAAGGTGTTATTTCTTTCGCTGGTTTCATTAGGATTAGATCATCCGATGTTGGATCTTGAGAAAGGACAATTTTTTTTTTTTGTATATGTGGTTTACAGAAAAATTTTATCGGAGCTTTTTCTGGTGAAGCCTTGGTGCTTACTAGATCAAAGGGTTAGGTTTTTCTTTGATGCAACTGTGTTGAGTTGAACATGGGTACTGTTTCAATCAACTGCTTGTTGCTGCAACAGCAGCCTGCCTCAGTTCGGTCGTTGGCCAAATTCCGACAATCCTTTTCCTTTGGAATATTCACAAGCCTAGCTAGATCGGTGATTATATGTTTCTCTAACGCCATTCAACCATTATGAACACTCAGGTTTTAAAATTTTAATATAAAATACGTCTAAAACGAATTTTATTTCATAATATGCATAGAGGTTAACTACATAATTAAAAGGGAAAATGAAAACAATGACGCATATTTTTTTATTATAATATAATCTTAGGGTTGAATGCTTCCATGAATCTTGAGAACAAAATTAGAAATTAAACAACTTTGTTAAGGACAAAAATCTTTGTTGTTCTATCCATAAAACGTTGAAAAAGAATAAGAAAAGAAAAAGGAGTCATTTTGGAATAATTAGGTGAGAAGAAGAACAATGACCGCCAAAATTATTGTTGGTAAAGATTCCTTTTCGCTTTTGTAAAAGGTAATTGATTTTATTCAGAATTATGTTTATTTATGATTAATATTTATTTTTTCCCTATTTACTATTTCATCATTGCCTTGGATTTAGTTCCACAGCAATATCACATCATTGACTTATTAAAAGTCTTGGGATAATCGCACGACCAATCGCTCGAATTTGGCAGCTCTCGTTCAGGAATTCGCCCGAGACGTACGATTGGTGAAGCATGCTTTATTACGTTTTTTTATCTGGGCCAAATGCTTTAATCGCACGCATTGTGCAAATCAAAACATGATTTTAAATTTTAATAATTAAAATTTTTATTTTTTTAAAATATAACAATTAAAATTTTTTTGATAGAGTCCAGTATGCATATTATTGTATGTATTATTAAATTGATTAATTGTGACAAATAATTTTTAAGTATTTAATTTAAATTTAATTAACATTAAGTGAAGAGATTTAATTTAAATATAAAATTATAAACTATTAAAAATTTATTAGATATAAGATAATTTATTTTAACAAACTCGTATAACGTGTAGATAGAAATGAAAAAAAATTTTCATGTGACAAATTAAAAATAAAAAAATAAAAATTTTTTTTGACTTTGATATTATATTAAATATTTAATTTAAAACTAATTAATGATAAGTGAAAATATTTAACTTGAACATAAAAATATAAAAAATTAAAATTTTCTTAAATATAAAATAATTCAACTTAACAATGATTATTACTATTGTTAAATAAGATGTTAATAAGTAAATATTATTTTAAATGAATTTTTTTTTAAAAAAAAAATTGCATTGAATTAAAATTTTATGATATTAATTTTTATCCTAACCAAAAACCCTTTTCTATAATATCTCTAAAAAAATTTTTTTTCATCCAAGACTATCACCAATTCTGCCCACTGCCATCGCCAATTCTTTTTTCTAGATCGCCCACATGAGACTATCACTGACCCCACCTGACCAGAGACCCGAAATCTCACACTGCCTTTACAAAAAAACCCAAATGATCATCATGTGCAGAATATTCTAAACAGTAAGAATTGAAACCAAAAGAACAAACTGACAAAAAAACTTAGCAAAATTGATAAGCTTTTGCCGAGATTGATAGGCTTGTGGAAGTCATCGGAGAAGTTGATATTGTCCATATTTATAGGGAGGCTAATTACTTTGCTAATTCCCTTACTAGGATGAGAGTTGATAGCTCTGTTTTATTTCACGCTTGGTTGTAATTGGGATGAGGGTGTCAAGAGAAAGGCACAGGGAGAGGATAATTTGGAAAGCTTTCTAACCAGTTGAGGAAAGCTTGTATTGTCTTTTGTTTCCTTAATTAAACTATCTTTCCACTGAGAAAAAAAAAAAAAAAAAACCTTAGCAAATGATTTTCAGCATCTTCCTCAACAAGTGAGAGAGCAACACAATATAGAAAATAAAAAACAAAAAAGAAAATCACAGGAGAAAATGGGGTTTCAAGTTTGATTTTTTTAAAGGTTAAGAAATGGTATTTGGAAAGTTTTGGAAAGTTAAAATGGAAAAGTATGACAATAAAGGTTCGTTGCGGAGACAAAGGTGGCTGCTCATTATGACAAAGATTTTGAGGAAATCTAAACCCATGGAAAGGAATAATTTAAGGATGGAATTAACGTACTAAAAGCTGTAATAATTTGGCAGGGCAGAAGTATAAGTTTTTGGGAAAGGAAACTCTTGGCTTTAGATGCAGATTATGAAGTGTTTTTGATAAATGTATTTGGAGACTAAGAAAGAAGTGATTGAGAGGAGTTTGTGATGAAATTTTAGGCTCAAAATTAAAGACATCGGACCGACAGTCAAGCACCGATGACTCACACAATGGTCGAAATGGACTAGAGAAAGAAAAAATGTGAGTTGAAAAGAAAAAGGTAGAAAGAAAGAAAAAGAATGAAGAAATGGTTATTAAAAATTTCTACAAATGTACCGCTAAGATTCTGGCCCACCGATTAAAGGAAACTCTACCTAGGATGATAAGTCGTAACCAAAGTGCATTTATAAAAGGTAGAAGCATCACGGATAATGTATTGCTAGCTCAAGAAATGGTTCGAGGATACGGCAGATCCACTTTATCTCCAAGATGTGCAATTAAGATTGATCTTCAGAAAGCTTTTGATTCAGTGGACTGGAGCTTCATACTCTCAGTCTTGCATGCAATGAAGTTACTGAATCAGTTTATGGGATGGATAAGAAGTTGCATTACCACTTCTTTCTTTTCCTTATCGATTAATGGTGGACTTATAGGCTATTTTAAAGGAGCAAGGGGATTGCGGCAGGGAGATCCACTTTTCCCTTACTTGTTTGATCTAGCTATTAACGTTTTGTCCAGACTACTAGATGTTGTTGCCGTAGATGGTGTCTTTGATTATCATCCTAAATGCAAAAGAATTAAATTAATTCACCTTTGCTTTGCTGATGACTTGTTGATTTTTGCAAAGGGAGCATTGGACTCAGTGATAGGGATAAAGGTGGTGTTAGAGGCATTTTATACTATGTCTGGACTACAGTTGAACTGTGAGAAAAGTGAGCTCTATCAGGCTGGGGTTAGCAAGGAAGAACTTGCCAGAATCCAGCAAGCTTCTGGGTTCAAGATTGGTACGTTACCAGTCAGGTACCTTGGGGTTCCGTTGGTGTCTAGAAGGCTCACAGAGAAAGACTGTGCACCCTTAGTTGATAAGATAACAGCAAGGATTAACAGCTGGGCTACAAGACACTTATCATACGCTGGCAGGTTACAATTAGTACAGTCAGTGCTTTTTAGCATGCAGAACTATTGGTGTAGGCATTTCATCCTCCCAAAACATGTGCTGAAAAGGATAAACAAGTTATGTTCTGGTTTCTTTTGGAAAGGAAATGAAGGATCAGGAAAAGGAGCTAGAGTAAGTTGGAAGGCAATATGCTATCCTAAGTCTGAGGGAGGGCTTGGAGTTAAAGATATCTTGACCTGGAATCTAGCTTGTGTCTTGCAGAACATTTGGTCGATAATTGCAAAAGCTGGTTCTTTATGGATTGCTTGGATTGAAGCTTATGAATTGAAAGGGAAGACCATATGGCAAGCAACTGCCAAGCAAACTAGCAGTTGGAATTGGAGGAAATTGCTTCAAATAAGGCAGATCGCGCAAAAATTCATCAAAAAGGAAAACAGAGTGGAGGTATGGCCATTTTCAAAAGGACGGTATGACACTGCCATGGTATGGGAAAAGATTAGACCACAACAACGGAAAGTGGGATGGCAAAAACTAATATGGTTCAAATATCACATCCCAAAACATTCACTAATAACGTGGATGGCGATCTTAAATAGGCTTCCAATGAAGGATAGGTTGCGATCATTGGGAATGAGAACTAATAATAGATGCAACTTATACCACAATGAAGATGAAATAAGAGAACATGTTTATTTTGAGTGTCTATACAAAATAAGTTTGGCAAAAGATCCTTCATCTATGCAACATTGATAAAAGAGTAGAAAATTGGGACACAGAACTAAGCTGGACAGAAAACATATTAAAAGGGAAAGCTTTGATCTCAATTTTATTGAGAATTTCCTGGAATACATGTATATATTTCATATTAGAGGAAATGAATAAGAGGATATTCAAGCAAAGGGAGATGATGACTGCACAAATGATGGATAAAGTCAAAGAAATTGTATGGTACAAGTTGCATGGATTGAAACATATTGTAGGAGATATGATAAACAAAAAACTTAGAGAAGATTGGAATCTGAATATAAAATTTTTAGAATAAGCTATTAACGAATTGTTTCTCCTTTGTTTGTTAAGTCGTAGAACAGTTATATTGTAGCAGATTCTTACTGATTTGGGATAAATAAAAATTCAGTTTATTCAAAAAAAAAAAAAGAATGAAGAAAAAGAAAGAAAAAAAAGTAGGAAACGAAAGTAAGGAAATGGAAAAAAGTTTTTGATTATATATTTCACATCATTAAAAAATTATACAATTATTGATTTGAGTAACCTCTTAAACATTGAGAACTAAATTAAACATTTAGCTTTATACTAAAAAAATGCTTTGAAATTTCCTTGGTCCATTATGTTTGGTCTTTTTCTCCATTCAAGTAAATGTCATCTTTTGAAAAAGTGTTCATTTTGTCTGTTGATTTTTCAAAGTTGGGCAGCAGTCGATATCCAGAAACTCAAAGCAAGTGTTCACACAATAAGCCGATCAGTTGTAGCTGTAGATTCATGGTGTGTATTTGCTAGTGCAATATTATTGCTTCATATATATTTTTTGCTTAATTTAATGCCTTTTTTTCTCCTAATAAAAAGCTTTTTATAAAGAAAAAACAAATAGCGTGGACTCAAGAACACTGGGTCGTCGTTAGTTTGTTGTGTCGCAGAGGCCTGAATCATTAATTGTGTGTTTATAGGGATTGAAATTGTCTTGTCGTAGGTTTTTTCTTTTTGGGTGGGTCATACAAAGATCTTTTGTCTTTCAAGAAAATCCTGCACATGCCAAAATATGTTGGAACACAAAAACCCTTCCACAAGTATCTGCCCCACATGTAACCCTCTTTCCATGGCTTTTTTTTTTTTTTTTTTTATCCATTGTTCCAAAATTATTTTTTAAAATATCTAAAATTTTTATATTTTATATTTTAAAATTATTTTTTAACATTAAAAATTTTTAAATTTTAATTTTATAAAAAATTTTAAATTTTAATATTAAAAAACATTAAAATTAAACCTGTTTTCTTAAATTATGTAAAAGTCAATAATAATGAAAAACTTTAGGACGAAAGGAGTATTATAATCTATTTTACCTATACTTTTTTTATTATAATTATATAATTAATTAATTATCATAAAATATTTCACCCTTTATTAGAGATGATTTATTTTCTTTATTTTATTATATTGATCCATGCATGATTTTTTATTAACAGGAATCGAACCTTCTATTCGTTCCACAAATCTCGTGAAGAAATGTGAGTCTTTTCCAGGATAAATTTCCACCCACTTCATGTATAAAAAACAGTTATATACAATTAAATATAAATTTGTTGTCGCACTGTTACATGGTTTAATCACTAGCGGCAGGTAGGTACATTAACAAAAAAATAGGCATCACTAGCATAAAGATTTCAAACCCACGCAAACACTTCCAAAAGTCCGAAAAATCCCCCCTTAACAATTTTCTCAAAATAAATAAATAAAAGCTCTCTTTATTTTTATTTATGCGTTTATTATTTTGCTTAATTTCTATTATATATCAAAAATTAAAAATGTAAAATAAAATCATCAATCAAACAAACATAATAAGGTATTTTCAGCTCGAACGCTAAACATGATCATAAAAGCCAGGCTCAGTTAATCAACACTTGAAACTAGAAATGGACAAAGGAATTCCAAGAGGCATGAAATCGAAATTGAAACTACTTTTTTATGCAATTGTAATCACATATAAATGCAAATAAAATGTTTCATCTAAATTAAAAAATTCAAGGACTCGTTTTTCATATTCTTGAGAGAGGAGAAGCCAAATTTTATACTAAAGGGCCCAAGTTTTATAATAATAATAATAATGCTGGCTTTTTTTAAAATCAATTTGACTAGGTTTGTTATTTCCGCGTCTATTTCTGCTAGGAACAGGAAAGTTCCTTTGTCCTTACGTGCGTACTCTTACGTCACTTGCTTGCTCTTTGTTTGCAAAGGAGGCGCCCAAATAGCTATTTCTCTATAAATTCGATCACAAACCCTTCCAATCTATTCATCAAAGAGCATTTTCTATCCCTTCATCCCCCCCCCCCCCCATTTGTCTCTCTCAAACTCTCTAATCCAAGACTCTTTGATCTTTCAATATTTTCTGAGATGGTGAGGTTTCTATCTATAATTTTGTAGATATTCTTTTTTACGTTTGATTATTCCGATTGGAGCAACTTTTTTATTGTTTGCTTTCAATCTTTGATATTTTATATAGTTAAGATTATTTTTGTAATATACTCGTATAGTAGTGGTTTTGGTAATTGATATCATTTATTCAATAGATTTATTTGTTCATGTTTTTTCTTTAGTTTTTTTGTTAATATAAATTTATAATAGTGATAGTTTTGAATATAATTTTTCTTGCCCGATTAGGACGCACCAAATGTTTTTGAGACTCTTGGAGTTGAATTGGCAAGGAAGAAGGCCGAGACAAAAAGCCTGGCAAGGTGGCTAAGGGCAAAGAAACTTGCAGTTAAATGGAACAAAAAAGAAATCCAGAGGATTAAGAGAGTGAACGAGACAACAATTGCAGCGAATAACCGCATGCAAAAATTGGTTGACGATTTTCTGATTGCGGCTGAAGCAGAGAATAATGATCCCGACACTGCAAAGATATGGACTGAGAAAGCTATCCAAGGAACGAATGATCTCAACCCCGAAGGAAGCTATATTATTTCAGTGAACCAAGTTTCATATTCCTGTACCCGTGGCAGCGCTGCTGATGGCGGTAAAAACTGAGGACATGGCTGTGGTCACGTGGTGGATGCTACGATCAGTTGAGTGATGTTGGAGCCTATTACCATTAGTGTACAAGTAATTGTCACTGCCTCTTATGGCAGCATATAATGGTGAGAGTCTTTAAGGTTAGAGTTTCAGTAATATGCCATGTTTGAGTCAAAACCGTAGCTTTTAGCTAGAATTACCATTTCTTTTGGTGAACTGTTGGCTGTTGAGTTCTAAGACCATGCTGTTTTAATGGTGTTATAACCAGTTACAAGCATCAGTCAAATTGTTATCAACCTTAAGAAATCGTTTGACAAATATTATCTTAATCAATATCGATAAGCACTCGTCGCCATATTCTGCTGTTGAGGCCTTTTGTTTTATGCAAAAAAAGCATATTAATGACGAAGGCAGGATTTAGGTAAACTTTTATTAGGCGAAGTTCCATTTACAGTTCACTTTATGATTATATATAGAGCAAAAACAAATTATCATTTTGGAAAGTAGAGTAAAAGAAACTTTTTGGTAAGCTTTAACGGATAATGTGTACTTGGAATTATGAAAGCTACGTAACGCAGGTTTACGTATTTAAATGGAATTTGAAATATCATATTGTCAAAATAAATAATTTTGACAATGAAAATGTATCAAATTCCAAACAGAGGATCCAATTCAATAATAATAGGAAAAAAATAAAAAAAAAAAGGCAAGAAAATGCTAATAACCAAGGGCAAGCCGAACCATCGACCATCAAATTATGCATATACATAAATAAGCTAGATCTCAATACAAGAAAAGATAATCTAATTTGTCATCACTTATTATGTGTAGTTGTAAAAAAATTTATAAAAGTGCCCTTAAAAGTTAAATTATTATTAGCGATTTTAACTCATTTCATTGAGTCAGTAACAAATAAAAATAAGGAATGACATGTACTTTTACAAACCCTAAAAAATTTAGTGTCCTTAAAATTAATAATTTTTGTAGTGTTTTGGAGAAATTAATTTAAAAGATATTTATACATATGTACACAAACGTATTTATTGTCTTGTTATGTAAATTTAATGAAGATTTTGCTTGTGAAATGACACTTTTAGCCATATGGTAATCCAAGGCTGTCTTGCTTTGGACTCATGAAGAATATCAGAGATGGAAAAAGCTATAGTACAAACTTAGCTTTCACACCTCCAGAATGCCTAACAACAGGTTAAATATGTTCAACAGATCCATTTCTTCTGAATATTAAGAAGTGTATTACTTTGAATTTCAATACTCAAACTCAAAGTCTGGATGTGTTTAGAGTGAATCCAGAAAGTGTTGTGTATAGCTTTACAACCTTGCTACTAGAACTTATGAATTATGAACTTTTTTTTTTTACATAGAATTATGTCCTGAGTAATTATGAATTATGAAATTTTCACATCCAAAATACCTTCCATGTCCTAAATAGAATTATTAATTTTTTCACATAAATGTTTTTCATACACGTGTCATCAGTGGGCAATTAGCGATTAAGTTAATGGACAAATTGACTAAAAGATCGAGTTATTATGAAACTTGATAATGGAAACTGACAGATTACTTTTTGAAACTTAAAAAAACAAAAATGATATTCAGTCCAAGGTTTGGAGACCAAGGGTGTAATTTATTCAATTGGATACTTTTCTTCGGATTTAAAGCTCAAATATGAATATAATCAAGACTAACACTATTCATACTTTAAAGATTACCAAAATTTTAATTGACAAATAAAATATGATTAGGGAAAGTCAGATATATTTTATTTGATATTGTTCAGTGACCACAATTGGGCAGTTGAGCTCTATTTCCCTTCTAGGTATTTTTCTAAACAAAATAATATTACAACTAAAATTTGGGCTAAAAACTTAGGATAACAATATCTATTTCAAAATTATGGGGCAACTAAAATATCCATTTGGAGTCCAATCCAACTCCTATTCATCTGTTCTATGTAGAGGTAATTCAAACTTAGTTTAGGTAATTCAAATATTTGTTGCTCTAGATCAAGCATTTGATTCTATGTAGGGGTATAATCTCTTTATACTTTAATAATAAATAAAAATATAATTTAATTTAATTAATTCATAAAATCGATAAAAATTCAAATTTTAATATTTATATTTCTTATTTCTAATTGCAGTTTAGGACTTTCTTTATACTAAAAAAACAATAAAGCTAAGATTTCGTCTTTCCTAAATAAAAATAAAATATTCGTTGCTCCATTATTTTGATTAGGCTATAGTTTTATTTTATTATTTTTTTTTGGGTGCAATTAGGCTATAGTTTCTATTGTAGTCTCATCATTTTTACTTACTTTCTCCAGGAAAGAGACCCACAAAAGGCCCATTCTTACTTATCCAAGCTGGCCGCATGCTTTACATGCAAAAAGAATCATGAGAGATAAAAATAAATATTTCCGCATTGTTTAGTTCTCACCACTTATTATATAAGGATCGAGCGTCAGCCATTCAGGCACAATTTTAAACTTGTATTCAGATTGCCCTTTTTGCTTTTGGATTATTCAATTGTATTTAGAGTCCCAACCAAACAAAGCAAAAACTAGGAAAGAAAGATGAATCCAGGCTAGTCATTAGGCAGTAGCCACCTTGATAAATTTAAGAATTTTGTTTGATAAAAATCAGATCAGACCTTGTCTTATCTAGGCCTCCTCTTACTAGAAGAAAATGAGTGGAGGACAGATCTTGTCCCAAAGGAGTTGCCGAAATAGCTCATATTCATGACTGAATTTGGAGGCTTTGAGCATGAATAGAATAGAATAGAATAGAAGAGAGACTTACTGGATTAACATAGTCATATATTTTTTGTTTTTGCCATTAACATTGTTATCTGGTTGATTATTAGCCATGGTGTCAACAACTGGACTAGATCGATACAGTAACGGTGTTAATGCTTGCACTAGATCGACATCATTTTCTGAGTACTGGTTGTTGGCTATTGTGTTTACATTGAGATCGTTATTGTTATTAGCTACATATGGTTAATAGCTAAACTACATTGAGACAAGGTGCAGGTATCGCACTTGTACAGGAACCAAAAGCATTTAAAAAGTACAAAAAATTTCTTCCAAAAAAAGACCTTGGGAATTAAAGCCCCAGTAGCAAAGCTATTGTGAGTGGCTTTCCCCTTAAAAAATTAATTTAGTATTGTTAATTATTGAAAATGAATATTTTTAAAGAATTTTTTTGTTAAATTTTATCTTAAAATCATCAAAAATTAAAGTTTATTGACAAAATCAATATTGGCATAAAGCGTAATGGCAAATTTACCCTAAAATCTCAATAAAATATGATTACTTAAGTTTGGCATAACATATTTTACGTTAAGATTAATGTCATGAATAATTTTTAAATTATAATAAAATATTGAATATGATACTTAGATTTTAAAAATTTTTAACGTGATATCTAAATTATAAATTTATTAATTAATTTGATATTTGAAGGATTATTCATCTATTACATGTTATCGTTTGAAACTAATTATGTTAAAGGTGAATATTACATTATTTAACAATTTCATAATTCAAATTTAATATGATACCTAAATTTTTAAAATTTAGGTACCATATTAAATATTTTACTATAATTTAAAGGTCATTCATAACATTAATCATTTACATTATTTAGTGTGCATAAGGCTTAATACTCAAATAAACACTGTAACTTTACTCCAAAATAAAATTAAAAAAAAACCTTGATCTCTTATTGCATAAAATTAAGAGTATGAATTGTTATTTCATTGCAATTATACTCATGAAATCTTAAAAATTGATAAATAATATCCAATTGACATAATTTTTAAGGTAGCAGTATCTTAAATATTTATCATTTAATTCATCAAAATAATTTTAAGTAAACATTTTTTACAAATTAAATCATTCAATTAAAAAATTTTATCGAAAAATTGAATATTTTATACTGTTAGGTATCTAATTGTAATAAAATAAAAGTTTATATCCTTAATTTCATGTAATAAAAGATTATAAATTTTTTTTATTTTTTAATAAAGTTCTAGAGTTTATTTGGATATTATTCCAGGAGCATAATTTG
This sequence comes from Durio zibethinus, assembly GCF_002303985.1. The sequence goes on from NW_019168004.1 coordinate 11,296,591, forward strand.
CACAATTTGGCCTCTAATTTTCCTTTTAGGATATTGATTTAAAATGTATATTTATTAAAACTAAAATTTGGGCAAATAAGGTCAAATAATTAGTTGCAAAATTACTTGTGGCTCAAATTCCCAACCCAACTTGTATTTATCTCTACAAACCTGTTAATAGCTTGAATTAGAAAAATGACATACAAAGATAGAATTGACCCCAGTAATATCGACTTTCAAAAGGTGTCCAATATCAAATTAAAGAATGATTTGGATGACTAAATTAAAGACCATGTCAAATTTGGGCTGCAACGTAGTTTTAATAATTAAAGCTACAAATTACGATCCAAAGTCAACTCTTTAGAAACCTCAACATTCATGGCCCATTGGTGACCAAAACCTATAAAGGTCCATGGGTAACTAGCTCGAGAATTATTAGTCCAAAACAAAACCTTCTTTTCAAAACTATCTAATAACGAACACACTTCATTTACAGGCAATTCTTGAATAATGAACTCGAAAACGACTTCAAAATTGAGTTACTGAACAGCCATATAAAAGTGGAGATTGATGTTCATTAGAGATAATTTTTCTTCTTGAGTTCATAATTGTGGTTTGAGCATTTTGACTTTGCTTAGTAGGAATAATGGAAAAATGTGAAAAAGGGAAACTTGTTAATTCAATGATTCAATGTTAAAAATTCTTTTTTTTTTTTTTTTTACTTTATAACTTAATCATTAGATTAAAAAAATTTTCATCCTCAACATAATTTCAAATAATGGTCGAATAGCGATATAACAGTCGATATTTTGCGTTAGCATTGGTTTTCGAAACTGTTATCCTCTACTATAGAAATGAGAGAGATGAATCACATCAATAGCTGTTCTTTACAACTTCAAATAGTGAAAAAACGGTAAATAATGATAATATTAGTCCTCTTTTCCTATTATTGAGGGTTCTGTGATATTTTTACTTTATTTTTATCGCATCAAAATTTTAATACATAACAAAATAAAGACAAAAATCTACCCTAAACCACAAGAATCAAAGAGATAGTGCTGCTCTTTCATAGCTTCCATACTTATCAATTGCAGCAGATAAGAATTTTTTATCTTTTCAACCTTGAGAGAGAAGAGCCCAAACATGAAAGATAGAAAATTAATTGAAGCAGAGGCCATAAGAGTTTGGGTGCTACGTAAAGTTGGATAGATGGATTTGGTTGTGGGTGGGATTGTATAGATGGAGAAGAAAGTTAAAACAATGAACTGAGGCAGGGGATAAGGAATAGTGGAATAGGAGAAGAAACATAGGAGAAGGAGAAAAAGGGGATTTTCATGGGAGCACGTGACATTAAAATAAAATTAAAATTTTTTTTTTTTTGTTTATATGCAAAGTTGGGAGGGAAAGCAATTAAATAGTAAAAATTAAGAATTTAAGAAAATTTTTTAATCATCTTAAATAAAACTTGAGAGGAAATGAGATGATAAAAATGAATTTATTTTAATGAGATTTTTTAAAGTTATTTTTATAAGTATTTTGTATGTATTAATATGGTTTAAAAATAATTAAATTTAAATTACTAAAGTTTTACTACTTAATATTATTGTTAATTTTTTTGAGTGTTTGATTAAAGTTTGGTTGTTAAATTTAATTTGTGAATTATAATATATTAAAATTTTCATCCATTAAATTTTAATTAAATTAATTTATGAGTTTAATAATTTCTTATAATTAAAAAAGATAGAAAAATATTTAATTTTTATGTATAATATTATTTTATCATTCTTATATAGTTATGATAGTGAATATCACGATATTCATAAATATATTTAAATAACTTTTAAATATGGATTAATTTGACTATAATGATATAATATAAAAAAATATTAATAATTTATTTTTTCATATAAGTAAAGAAATTAAAATGTTCTAAATTATTTTAAATATCATAAAATAAGATTTTTTATTATTATAAATATAATTTACTTCATTATATAATGAGTTGTATAAAAATAAAAAAAAAATTCACAACTGCGATAGGCACAATGAACGTTATTTTATTCGTTATGTCCGCAACTATAATAAATACAACGTAACTGAAAACGTGACCGCAATTACGATTTAAATCCCTGATCCTCACCCCATTCCATCCTTCAAAGCCTTTATTCTGGTGTAACTTCTTATGACCAAGAAAAGAAAAGAAAGAAACTTTGTTCTTTGGTTTAAGATTCACACTTGTTCCCCAAAAATTAACTTACACGTTAAATTCGAGATTTGATCTCCAAACAATCAAAGACTTGAGACAATAATTGTAAAATGTACATAAGGAAATGATGGACTTATCAACTGAACTACACAGAAAACGCAGGCTATATCATTAGTAAGGGTAAATCTTTTACCTTACGATTGATGTCCTCACAGCACATTCCACTCAAAAAGATTACATGAAAGATACAATCCTCGGTGGAAAAGCTAGAAACATAATTTAACCTCATACAACAAGTAATACTACTCTTGAACATTGAGTCTAATAATTAGACAGGTCTCTATTCCCCATAGAGACCAAATTCACACACACTTTCATCAATTTCTGATGCATCTTCCCATCAAATTCCACAACAAAGGAAACACAATTACAGCATCCAGGGCGTTTATAAAAAGAACCCCATGGTGACAACTTTGTCCTTGTACTACACACCTATTGCACTATAAACAGTATTTTTATATATATCAGACACATCTAACTAGAAAACTACTACTTGGTTAATAGTTGTTTATAGCCTTAGGGGCTTGGAATTGTTGGGATGACTCAAATTTTTAATGTGGTTTTGGTTAGTTTTAGGGTGATCAGATGAAACAATTAGAATTGTCCTCCCGTGTAAGTTTGGCCAAATGCCCAATTGGGAGGAGCCAGGTTGTTGGAGATGACAGAGCGGTCATCACTTGTTGTGACCTTAAAAGAAAGGGCTTGACCATTCATGTAAGAGTTGCTTTGCCAGTTTTGGCCCCAATTGCGAGACATCACTTGCCAACCAGTTCTAGACCCTTTGATGGAGACAGACACCACATCTCCAGCCCCTCCAACATTGGTTATCAGCACAAGGTTGAAGTATGAATGGCCATTTATGGTAAACCTGATCCCACCAGATTTCCAACAAGCAACCCTGCAATTTAAAGGATACCTTTCAGCATGTCCTCAGCCAACAAAATCATACTATGACTATAACTTGGTTGTCTTGACTCCTGTTTGAAATGAATTGAACTATTGAACACTTTGAGTCAGACTACTTATATACCAAAAATTGACATGATTGATAATTGAAAATGACTTGCAAACTTGCCAACCTTGAGTTTTTAGGCATATATTAGACTGAAAAGCAAATTGGTGTTTGTGTTTCTTACCTTCTATATTCAACAGGCACTATTCCTGCTTTGTACTGAGCTATGTGTTGGAAAACAGGTTGGGAGAGATCAAAGTGTCTTAAGGGAGGGTTGCACCACCCTCCTGCATTATTTGGGAGAGCATTGTTTGGAGGGCAGAAGTTTGTTGCTGTTACTACAATGGATCCTGGGAGACACCACTTATTGTCACTGATACACTTGATCTCAAAGCATGCCCCACAAGTAATACCTTTATTGAATAGAGCAGTGCTCAATGCAGCAGTGCTTGTGCCATAACCTTGGCTGTAAAGATTTCCATAGCCACATGCTCCTCCTACAACATATGGAAAAGTAGCTGAGAAAGGAATCAGGGAATGGGAGAGATAATAATAATGAATACTTTTGCAATGTTTAGTTCTCACCCATTGTGCCAGAAGCATCACCTCCCCCATAGAAGGTAGCATGAGCATTATACCATCCACCTTCATATCCATGAATTGTCTTCACCATGGCAAGGGAAGATACAAGAAAAATTCCAAGAAAATCCATTTTCTGCAAAATCAATTCTCATTAAATATCAGCATTCTTTAGAGAAACTGATATAGAAAGTCCTGATAATTTTGGGAATGAAAATTAGTGAAATAAATAGAAGAGAAATGATGTTCTTGTTCTTACAAAGGCTAGAGTTTAACTTTAAAAACTTGACTTGGAGAAGAGTGTCAATGAGAAATAAGTTAAGAAAGAGCTGAAAGGATGAAGTTCTATTTATAGATGTGTGTGACTGATGGAGGGTTAGGGGTTACAAGAGGCAGATGACGTGTAGATGCCATCAAGGTTTAAGGAGTTTCTTTTTCTTTATCTTCTCCTATAAATAAAAAATAAAAAAATAAAAAAGAATAATTGGCACCCTTGTCTTTTGAAAGACATTTGAAAAGATGTCACGGTGTTATTATAGCACACTTCATCTGAAAGGAGTTGGAAAAGAAGAAAATAATGTACTAACCTGTAAAAGGATCCTCTAATGGCTTGGACCCATGCTCTAGTTGACTTTCCTTTTGGACTTGGACCTGAACAAAATAAGGGAAAAGGTTCTTTGCATCAGCTGATGTCCTTAAACATTTTGTAAAACTTACTTTTACAACGTTTTATGCACATTCCTGGCTGCAACTAAAGATCCTGAAGAATAATCTTTCCAGGATGTGAATCTTGTGGCAAAGGATCGGTTAAAGTTATTTGAAAGAAATTTATCAAAGAAGCGATTAGGTGCCCATGAAAGTACGAAGGATAAAAAGGAGAAGAGATGGTTTCATGATTTACAAGGGAACCAAAAAAAAAACTCTTGTTATATAAGGTACTTTTTGCATTACTGGTCTGTTATTTTGAAGGTTCTTGTGCAGCATATAGTTGAATTTTCTATTCTTCAGAGATCACTTCACCAATCACAATTGGAAGAAAAGAAGAGACAAACCATGGTTCATTTCATAAGCAAAGTCGAATGAAATCTATATGTCTATGCTATAGAGTATCCATGACACTCTTATTGGATGCAAAGTTGGATTGACATCCTATGCACAAGGTCAATACTTCCCAATTTTGCCCGGATCAGTATTGATTGGAACTTGGAACTATGAATGAGAAAAAGGGTTTCGATTACTTTGAAGGATTGTCATCGACATCTTCTCATGCTCCAAGAAAATAATGGTAGCTTTTTTCAAGTCCATTTGAAGTAAATGTCAAAAGAAAAATGCAGAGGGAATATACCTCTTAATTCTTAATGGTCTAAGTTTATCAGTCATGTTTACCTTGACTTAAAATCATCAGTAATCTTCAATTCCCCTAAAAATCTTACATGAAGATTCAAAGAAACAAAATTTCTAGCTTTTCAATCAGTGCAGGAAGAATCCCATGTGAAACTATATGCTCGAAGCTAGCCTTCCTACCCTAGATTTTGAAATGTCACAATCAAAGTGTTGGGCATGTGGCAAACCGTCCATCTCAGTGACAAAAGATAATGGAATGTATATTTTTTTCTTCCCTTCCATTCTCATTATACTTTCATTTCTTTCTCTTTACTTCCTATTAATCTTATCTGTGTGCAGATGACAACCTTTTCATTGTGTCCATGCTGCAACTCTCTTTGAAGAATATGAAGCTTATTATAATCTTTACAGCTTGAAAGAAACAGATATTTAAATTTGAACCTCTTTTTGTAGGACATTCTTATGTCAATATTCCAAAACTAAAGCTGAATTTTTCCTCTAAATTTCCACAGCCATTTGGATTTCTTGGAGTATTAATCATTGAATAAATTAAAAGAAAGGCAAACAGTCAATCATTCGTGCAGCTGTTCATGATTGATGAATACTTTTTTGTTCATTCAATCGAAGATATATGCAACTAAAGAAAGAGAACAGTTAGATGCCTTATGTTTTTTTGTTTTACACGTGTCCTTCCAGTAGCAACGCATTCCGTTTGAGAGATTTGATTAAAAGCAGTTGGAAAATATAATTTACTTGATAGAAAGTAGAAACCTGACAAACCATTGATTAAAATTAATTCTTGGTGACAATTGACTATGTCAGTTTCATCTAATACATTTACCAATAGACCACTCCTTGTTAAAAAATTTTACAATTGATTAAGCAGATTCCATTTGGATAAGTTCTACCAAATCAAAAGGATATTTTCCATCACTCGTATAAGGAGTACAAAGTTGATAATTTCAGGGTTTTGATTCTATTTAATAAATTACAAACAATAAGCTTGCAAATCAATTATATTTTTTTCACTCATCATTCATCAAACTCCAAAGCAACCAGATCATGGTAGTTTGAATAGGTCATAGGCCACAAAGCCAAAAAGAAATATAATAATAGCCCACATTCCATAACCAGATATCAAGTCCCAGAGAATAATAACAAAATCAAAGCAGGCCATGCCATAGACAAAACTTGGTTGATTTATACACCAAACTGCACATGGGATCACATGGCCAACTTGTTTCAAGCAATAGAATAAGATGAAAAGAAAAGCCTAAGGCCCTAGTTGAGCACCCTTTGCACATACAATTTACCCCACATTTTATCCAAAATAAAGGATTCTCTCAAGATTCAAAGTGACTCAAAACTTTCAAAACAGCTCTAAGCCACACGAAAGCCTGAAAGTAACTTTTTTTGGGGAAACCACTGACGTATATGACGGAGAGTCCACTGGGATTTTCCTGTTCACTTCTTTTGTATTGGCCACTTAAAAGTTTGAGGTCAGCATGCACAATATATTTTAACAAAGAACATGTATGAATGTAGAATATTTCGAACAGCAAACCCTAACACTGGCATGCACTAAAATTGACATCCAGTGGAGTCCATGATTTAGGTTTTGTACTTTATTGACTCCAATAAGTAATGGATCATGAACTAAAGGCCATGTGATCAAATAGTATTCTAGTTTCAAGTATAGAGCAGCTAAAATGTCTTGTGCTTTGTCCATACAAAAAAAAAAAGTAAAATTCTTTTGCTAATTTGATTTATTATTAATGATTGTAATATTTTTTGTTGAAGAAATTTTAAGTTTTAGAGAATTAAAATGAATATGGCTAAATGAACCACATTCATTTTAGCCCTGTTAATTCATTTATTTATGTCGTATAAAATACCAATAATTTTTGTAATTATATCATATTTTGCATGAAAATTATGTGTCACAATATATGTCGATACGAAAATATAAAATATATATTTTTGTTTTGTTAAATCTATATATAGTTTTTATTAAAATTTTAAACCATATTACTTTTGTATCTTTTATTTATATCGTTTTTATATTATATCATCATATCGTATTTTAAATTATCAGATTTAATTAATTTTACGGTATCATAGAAAATTACAAACTCAACTTAATAAATAAAAGGTTTGGTTTTTCATTTATTTTCTTTATCAGGTGATTTACTTTTCTTAATAAATGGCCTTAAGCCTTTCTTTCAATATTCCTGCTTGGACATAAGTAATTTTTCAAGATTTTAAAGATTCATAAATAAAACTACTAAAGTAACTTTGATTCCATGTCACTACTAATAGTTTGCTCTATTTCTTAAATTAATTATTTTTTAATCTGAAACTTGATTTATGCTGTATTATTAAGTGGTAGTGTTCAATATATTTGAGGTTTAAATTTTAGAATTTTAATTTTTTCTTTTATTTTTAAATCATGATTTGTTTACAAAAAAAAAAATTGAAATCTCAAGACCAAGACTCAACAAAATGAACAATGTAGGAGAAAATTAACTAATAGCAGCTTAGCTAATGAATTCTTTTTTAGAAATTATTTACTACACTGTCAGCGAAATTTTTTAATTTTATAAGCAAAATTAACATAATAACACATGTTTTATTTTTTTATTTAGTTTTTTTTTTTAATTATATCTTAAAAGACATGTGTTATATTATTAATTTCCCTTGTGTAATTAAAAAATTACACTAATAATATATTTAATAATTTTTTAACAATAATTCATTATTTTTCTATTATCAAGTGTCTATTTATAAATTAAATAACATATTATTTTAAAAATATAATCTAAATAAATATTTATCAACTCTTTAAATTGAGAGTTAAAAACTCCACTGATAATATATTGGACAATAATCCAAAAAAGGGAAACTTGGGCTCCAACTAGCATCTTTCAGGCTTTGGGCCTTAGAGTGGGTTGTGATCCTGTAAAGAAATGCTGGAGATTGCTTCTTTTCAATTTTGGGTTGTACTTTTTGGGCCTCACATAGCAAACTGTATGCTAAGGTGGGCTTTGATTTAGGACTTAAGAATTAGAAGAGCCCAGAAGGTCTCATATATCTGCACATTTCCCATTCCAGGCCTTGAAATGGTTGTTTTATTATGGGCTACTAGCTATGGATCATCTTTTAAAATACATATATAAATTTTTAATTTTCCTAACTATTAATTTATTAATGAAAGTGTTAATAATTAGCCAAGTTTTAAGCTCCAACAACTATTGAGAGTTACTAGACAACATTTCGTTTAGGAAAATGTGAGTTCCAAGAGATATCTACATCTTGGTTTCTGCTGTCCAAACCCTTGCCTACCTCTTTAATACCTTTTGTTTCAGGAAATTCCAGGCTTGTGCCCTTGATGATTTCAATTTGCCACACAAATAAATTAAACGTATGCTATGTTTCCTTTTTACTTGAGACAAATTGGTAAATACTTGTTGAAGGCGGCAAAAACTATGAAAGGCTATGTTCTTCAACTTGTTAAGCATATTGGCAACTTGGGAGAGAATAAAGCTGATTAATTTGTAATAAATGACATGAAACACATTTCTTTTTTACATAGAATAATATTTTTTTTTAAATAAGGAGTCACAATTTAAAAATAAAGAAAAATGTTTAAAATATTAAAATTTATTAAATATCTTTTTTTTTTATAACAATGATTACATATGAACTAAACTTGAACACTTTTTCACGATCAAATTGGTGACCAATCAAAATTTTTGTCTGGTTCCTGCTGCATCAGTCTCTTGGTTGATGGCAACTGGCAAGGTCCAGGTTGGCCATATGGAGGATTTAAAGCCCACAGATTTCGGCATTTGTCGATCAGCAATCAAAGTTTCATTACTTACTGATTTAAATAAAAAAAAAAAAAAAAGGAAAGCTATTGTGGGATTTTAGCCTCAATATTAATGTGGGAAACACAATCTTGACTGTCTAGCCATATCTTGGTGTTCAATTGATTGAGACATAGCTTGCATAATGTGCTCCAGAAAGTTGATAACCACAAAATTTGTCATTGCCTTAAAAAAAAGGCATCTTTTCATTTTAAAAATCATGGAATGATTTCTGATACCACCGACACCCTAGTATATCATATCATGACTCTGATAATGACCTATTTCTTCTTTGCCTTCTATCTAAAAGGAGGTAGATAACCAAATAATGGTAGGCTCCAAGTGATGAATTTTTTTTTTTTTGTATAAATTTAAATTTGTTGAAAGATTATAAAATTTTTTTTATAAATTTATTATAATTGACGTGAATCGATTAAAAATTATATTAAATAAAACTTAAAAATCCACTTTAAAAATAAAAGGAGCTGCGTAACATTAACAAGTAGTGCAATTTTTCCCAAGTAGAACTGCTTAATAATGAGATCTTCTCTGCTTTCTTTTGCAAATTGGTTACCTTTAAAGAGAACTCAAACACTGATCTCATTTGATAAACATGCATTTACATATACTCGCAATGAGAACGATAATAGGTTATAATTTTAATGTTAAAAATAATAGTATATAGGACAGTGAGTCAAAATTATGGTCAATTAGCCAATCAGATATCAAAACTCAGCATATTTTCATTAATGTTGTTGTAAATATTGAAAAAGGTTTTACTTAAAAAGGAAAAATTATGTACCTTTTCATATATTCTACTAAAACTGGGACCAAATATCAGATCTTGAATAGCTGTCTTCATCACCTCGATAGCAGATAATATTGCTTGCATTTTTTCAAAAAAAATCAAACCCACATATCATCACTCACTCCCCCCCCCCCCCCTCCTTTTCTCTTTCACTTGGTTTCTATATAAGGGATCAGCTTATCAAGCTGATCCTGACCTTCATTTCCTTCACTTGTCTCATGTTTTTCTTGCTCAATATTCCAATATGATCAAATCATCATCGTTTTGGTTTAGTTTTTTCTGATATGTTGTGCCACCAATTCACCACCATACTAGCGTTTAGGCCTAGAAAGGATGGTGCAGCCAAGGATGACTTGCCGGCTCTTTCTCCTCCCATCGATCCTTTCATATTCAAAAATGGATATATATGAATGTCGGCAAGTTCTCTTTGGCTACATTTTTCTTTCTGATCCTCATGCTAGGCTTTTGGTGATTTTGATCTATCAATTCCCATTATGTAAAAATTAGATAACTAAGTAGATCTATTAGTTATATTATTTTATCTATGTGTCTATCTATTTATTTATGAATAATAACGATATTATCATTATGATTTCTCTTTGGGGTAAACATTATAATATTATCCATAGGCGGCTAAGCATATGTAATATGAACGTGATGAGAAGAATCTATCTAATAATTTTTCTTATGTTTGCATTCATGCATTTAAAAAGTATAATTTTCTTATCAGAGAAATCTAGGGTGCCTATACGATAAACTGAATAGCCTACTATGAATGCATTGTGAGAAGCTTAATTCAAACTCAATTTGGTATCTTAAAATGTAAAACTTTGGAGATTAAGGATTTGTGACAATTGATTCCAAGAAGGGATTCCCTTGTTTGGACCCAAGCAGCAATGTCACTCTTATCTCTATCAAACTCCAATTTAAAGAAAAAAAAAAAAAAAAACAACCCTAATGCTTATAACTGGATTGAATTGACCATTTTCATATTTCATGTTCAAATTAACTAGATGAGGCCTGTTTCCAGCGCAATAAAACCTGAGCCAATGTTTTGGAAGGGACTGATATGGGTACAAGCCTACTCTTAGCCTATCATATCAGTTCTTTTAGACCAAAAGTTGTGGGCTCTTAGCCCCTAATACATCAAAAGCTTTCCAATGGACCAGGCTAAGATAAGACGTTAAACCCAATATTATGATCTGGGTTACAATTGGACAGGACCCTAATCCAATTCAAACCCAAGATTTGATAAAGGTTGAAAATAAGTAGTTATAAAAAAATAAAATAAATTTTAACTATTTTAAAATTAAGTATTTTTTATTATTTGGTGGAGAAAAGAAAGGTGGCATGTTTGAGCTAGTGGTGTCAAACAAAGGCCAACTCAATTGCCAGTAACCGAGGTCTCCGATGCAGGAAGAAAGACACGTTTCAAGCATCCAACATCTGCATGACTAAATCAAAGCCTTGCGCATAAATTCCACATTGCCGGAGCAAAAGACAACTTCTTGTGAACTTTGACTCTAAATTAGAACCTAAAAAGCTTGTAGGCCCCCGACAGGGTTTGCTTCCAAGCTAATAATGCATGCATCCAGGCAAGGCTTTAACGGATATGCCCCGACACATGGGAACATTAGAGAAATTGAAACATTACTTTCATACTTGTCAATCATGGAAGAACATGGGAAACAGGTTGGACACCTGGGAGGAGATGAAGGGAGCTTTGGGATTTTGAAAATCCTGAAAATTTTGGTCGCTGGATTCAGGATTGGATTATTGGAATTGAAATACCCCACACTTAAACCAATAAATCAAAGGTTTTTTTTTTCTTCCTTTTTTTTTTTGTATTTTTGTGAAAGCAAGGTAGGCCACGTTGATGCATCTCAAAGCACAAGCAACCTTATCCAACCTTTTTCTTTTAAACTAGTTCTACGGCTTGTTTTCTTTTTCCCGTTTATCCAAAATTTCCCCAGTATTCCCTTGTAGTCCAGCCAATTACACATTTCTCACTTTTTTCCTTGTGGATTCCATCACTAGTATTTGTTGCTTCTGTATCATCTTAAATTCCTAATAAAGTATGAAAATTATTTGAGTCAAGAACACTCTTACTAACGATAGAATCTTTTCCAAGTTTTTTTTTTTTTTACATAACTTATCAAGAATTTGCATTAAAAACATACGCAAAAAGAGTCAGTTAAACAATGACCAGGACCTGTTGTGGTCACTTGTGGCCTTGTCATAGACAATCCTGAAAAATCTAAACAGCGGTTGAAGATGTCCACTATCCAGGCAGAATTTCAAACAATTCTTGAAGCTTCCATGATTTGTAGACCATCCAAAAACTACTAGATATTTTTTTCAGTTTTTAATAGAGGATACATGGAAGAGGACACTTTTGTTTTTCTGTACAACATCTGTTGTCTGTCGATACAAAGAAAAGAGAGTATAAACATTTATTGTCCAAGCTAATTCTGAGTTGTCCTCTTCAACGATTGCCCACATTAACGAACTTAATTTTATCCGTAAGAACACACACAGAAGTTAAAAAAAAAAAAGTAATCATAAATGATTTCCTCAATTAATTAAGATTATTTTTTTTATAAAAAAATTTTAAATTTAAATTTTATCGATAATTATTTATTAAAATCACCTTAAATACATAATTTAAAATTATTTATTTTAAATTATTAAATATAACATATCTGACATTAAAAATTAAATTTCTTATCTATTCTGAATTTTTTTAATACCGTAAAAAAGGGAATATTCTCTTTTTAACAGTTTGTTCCCAGTCACTTGCTTGAATGATTGAATCCGGTGATATTTTTCCTTTTGGTTGGCGGAATCTGGGTACCTATTTGTCATTGCCATGCCAATACCATCCAAATCCAATGAAATATCCCTAGATACAAACAGTGTGATCTAATCTCAACAAAACTAAATAAATAAAGGAAATAAAAACCAAAGGCAGCAACCAGTTATCATTAAATACCATATATCCAATACAAATACTCGTATTTTGCTTACAACACAGAAAGAGAAGGCCAATAGAAAATAAAAAATAAAGGATTTCAATTTCCTATAATAACCATATACTATAGAATAATAAGATTTTTACATTTACAAGCGGTTTTCCCTTAAACATAAAAAAAGACAACTCAACATATACACAGCTAGTTGCTTTTCAAACACCTCGAATCCAGCAGGCTACGATCCAAAAAAATAAATCCAAAAGCCTGCAACTCCATGGGGAGACGAGATGCCGTATGGCTTCTCCTCTACTATGTTGTTCATTTCTAACATGAATATCAGAACACGAAAGATGAACGTGGAAATAGTACTGTAGTGACTGTACAAGGGCGATAGGGAGTAGATCGAGGTTGGCAAAAAACTATACATCATCTCGCAGAACCAACCAATGTTTTCTCCTCACTACCTTTAGGGTTTAAGGATCTTGTCGGGAGAGGAAGGGGGAGTTTTGTCCCTGAATCAGATCGAACTTCTTTTGATACCAGAATCTCTTCCTGTGCAGGAACAGGCACAGCTTGAACTGGTTTTGGTGTGTAGTTGAAGGATAGATCTTTGTTGGCAGCTAATGCCAAAAGCTCCTTCTCCTCAAGACCCTTCGTCGGCCCAAGACTGCATCGGTCTGGTGAGTGCTTGGCCAATGCATCTTTGAATTTTTTTATCTGTGGAATCCTAATAGTAATTAGAACATAAATCAAGATTCACATGGTAACAATAGACTACAACATACATTATGAACTAATCATGCCATGTCAATTAAGATGTAAAGCTAGTTGCATCAAACGAGTAGTAATCAATCTGTCAACAATCTTGGAAATTCAGTGAAAGCAAACAACTAAGCTGAACCTCACAACATTACAAAGCCAATTGCTAGGAGAAACAAATGGCAATCTACATCATACATCTTGAAAAATGTAATTGATCCAAAGGGAATTATGCATTTTCCATACTAGAATTAAAGTCTCATATATTCAAGTGACACGCATCATACATTAAAAATGAGTATAAAATGACAAAATAGGCTTGTTTTGATTCTAATTACTAGATATATCTGATAAATCAAAAGGGAGGGATACAAGACTAACTGTGGCATTGGTGCAGCTAAAGCTGCATAGACGCCCCTGAGCTCCTCTATAGAACCGGAAGAAAGGCAGCACATGAACATTAAGGCTATAGCACATGGACTTATGCTCCTCGTAATTCACCTGAAGAAACTGCAAATCTGGATTCATCTCTGCCAATTGGCAAATCTGTCAAATTCCAACATCCAAATCCACAATTAATCCAATTACAAACAATACAAAAATATGGAGACACACATCTATGCAAAAATAAATATATATAAAACTATGTCTATAATATTATACCTTGGGATGAAGAGCCTTGCAGCCTCCACAACCAGGGGAGAAGAAATCTACTATAACAAGTTTATCCCCAGCATTCATAAGAGAGTCTACCAGGTCTTGTGCAGATGTCACTTCTTTCATATTTGGTTGCAGACCCTTCTCCCACCACTTTTGAATTCTGCCAATAAGGCCACTTCGCATCTGATTCCATTAAACAAGAACAGAAAAAAGAGATATCAATTAGTATTTTTTTTATTGATCTTTGCAAAAGATCAAATTTAACCTTTTTTTTTTTAAATGTAAAAGTTTACTGCTTAATCTTTATGTTACTATCATTTAATTAAGAAAAAAAATAAAATTTTTATAAATATAAAAGGTAATTTCTGTTTAAAGATTTGATCTTTGGCATGTGAAACGTAATAATAGAACATGTAAATTACCAAGAAATTCAAAATTTTCAACAAAAAGAACATCATAAAATAAGTTAAGAAACAATATTCACTAAAAACAAAATTAAAAAAGTACCCATACTTTTCCTCAAAAAAATTCAGAAATTGAAAAATAAAAAATAAAGTTAATTAAACCAACCTGTGCGTTAATGGGAACTTGACAAAGCCTTCTCTTGTTCACACTTTTCTTCTCCAAAAAAACTACTGTTTGCCCATTAAAATCACTACCCAAAGCCTGAGATTTCAACTTCAAAGAAGAAAAACTATTCTTTTTCAAACAAAAAGAAATTCTCTTAGAACACAAAGAACCCCCACCTTCTTGATTCTTCTTCTGACTATAGTTACAAGTTGTAAACAGATTTGCTTTCCCCAAAACCTCAGCCATAGCTATCTTTCTATTCTTCCCTTTTTTCTCTCAACAAAAACCAAAACCCAGATTGAAAATTGAATCCTATGGCCTATGCTTTATTCCTAATGAAAATTAAAGTAATAAAAAAAAAGGTTTTTTACTCTCTTTAAAGCAAAAGTGGTTTCCTTTTTCATTCTGTTCTTCGTTGGCTTTGCCAGTTTTGTTGGTTATCTTAAGGTCTGAGGATTGACTTCAACCGTTGATCTGTTTTGTCTTGATGTGAATCCAACGGTCGATGATGTTTTGTGATGGGCAATTTTTCATGTGAAAACGTGTTGGATAAGGTTTTTTTCTTTGGTTTTCATAGCGTTGAACCAGTTTTATGGTGGTCTGGAGATGCAAGTGATCAGTGAATTTTGTGACACGTGGCATTAAATTTTAGATTTTATATATAAAAAAAAGGCTTTCGGATATGGATAAAAGGTAGAATCTGGGCCACTTGGGAAATTTTGTTTTTTCCTTTTTAGCTTTTTCTTTTTTTAAATCAATCTTGCATTTTTTTTGTTTTTATTATCTTTTTTAACATGCAAAAGATTTTTACTATATTTTTTATAATTTAAAAAGAGTGAGTTTTTAAATAATTTTTTAAATTTATTCAAATTAAAAAAATAGTAAGTGATATTATGATTTTAAATTTAAAAAAGTTTAAAAAATAAAAGATTATGAGAAAATTTATTAACATAAAAATATCTTTTTGACAATTTAAAGTTTAAAATTTTTATTTTATGATTTAATCTTAAATTTGATTCTTCATTTTTTTTTTCAAAATTAAAATATTTTATTCTTTCAAAATTTTAATTTGTGATTTATAAAATTAGATCAACAATTGATTTAAAATATAATAAAAATTTAGATAATTAATAATTATTTGAAATATATTTGTTTAATTTAAATAAAAAAATATATTTAAATTTTTTTCTTTTATAAAAGAAGTCTGAGAATAAGAAAAAAGTTGTAAATATAAAATTTTAAATTTAAATATTAAAATTTGAGTTTAAATTTGTTAAATATTATCTTTTCAAAATAATTATATGAACCAATTGAATTATGATCCAAATTAAAACATTGTGATAATTTCAGAATTTAACACCCGAAGCTTCTCTGTAATAATTTCTCAATGATTTGAGCAACATGCAAATCCAACATTTTCCTTGGCGCCACTCCATCATATGCAAAATTTGTCTATCCTACACTCATCCTTCAAGCCACTAAGGTATCAGGTCAAACTAGAGCCAGGAATTTTGAAGGCATTCCTCTCATCCATCAATCTTCTCAAGCTCAGAGCATCTCCAAACCTTCCAGCACCAGCAAGGATATTCGACATCAGAACATAGTCACCTCCATATCCCTTCTCAATCTCCATTATCTTTGTTGTCACCCTCTCACCCATCTCAACATTACCATAAAAGCTACAGGCACCCAGCAGTATTCTCCAAACCACTTCGTTTGCTATCTCACAAGGAATCTCTAGAGCAATCTTTTCCGCTTCTTCCAACCTCCCTGTCCTCCCTAACATGTCAACCAAACACCCATAATGCTTAATGTCAGGCACGATTTGACACTCATTAACCATCTTTTCGAAAAACTTGAGCCCCTCCTCAACCAGGCATCCATGACTACAAGCATTTAAAACACTCACGAAAGTGACCCTATTTGGCTTCCAACCTTGTTGCTCCATCCTTTCAAAACTCTCAACAGCCTCTTTCCCCATCCCATGCATTGCAAAGCTTGAAATCAACGATGTCCATGAAACCAAAGTTTTCATATGAGCCGGAATCTCTTCAAACAACCTTGATGCACTTACTATGCAACCGCATTTTGCATATGTATCAAAAAGCATATTCATGACACGAATATCAGGCACAAGAAAGCCTCTCTTCTCTCCATAACTATGAATCAACTGACAAATCTTGACATCTCCAATATTCCAAACAGATGGCAAAATAGCCAAGACCGTTATTTCACAAGGTTCAACCCCATCATCCGCAATCATCCTTCGAAACAAACCTAAAGCCTCCCTATACCGGTTCATCCTCGTGTACCCATCAATCATCCCACTCCATGAAACAATATTCCTATCCGGCATCTTTTCAAACAGAAAACGCGCAAACTCAATCTCCCCTTGCTTAGCCAAGCCAGTTATCATCACATTCCAAGTAACAGGATTCTTCTCAGGCATTTCATCAAACACTTTTTTGCTCTCAAACAAACCCCCACTTTCTACATACATATTAACCAACCCAGTTTGCACATAGAGATGAGACTCAAAACCCATTTTTATTTCCATCCCATGAAACTGTCTGCCTAAAATTAAGTCATTTAGATAAGCACAAGCTTTGATAAGGAAAGCATAAGTAAAGCTGTCAAATTTTAAGTGAAGGTGAAAACTTTGGAATTGTTGGTAAAGAAAGATGGCATCCTTGGGATTTTCACTTACAGAATAGCACCTAAGCAGAGCATTGAAGAGTCTAATAGAGTGGGAAAATGAGGCAGTTGTGAGTAAGTGAGAGTGGACTTGTTTTGGGACTCTTTGGATTGTTGGGTTTTTGTTTAAGAATGAGAAAAGGTAGTATTTTTTATAGTTTTGTTTTTTTTGAGGTGAAAGGGAAAGATGGGTTTGGGTTTGTTGAGCTGAAAGGGAAGATGGAAAAGAATGAAGGAACCGCAGAGAAAATTTGTTTTTGGAGGGAAAGGGAGGTTTTGTTGGCTGCAACATGGTTTAAACTTTAAAGAGAATACAACCAAGGAAAAGTTTTCGTCGCTATTCTTTTATTTTGTATTGAAAATTTCTGCGAAAAATTGTTAGAATTCTGCTTGTTGTACTATATCTTTTCTGGTACACGGTTTTGCATTATAGACACCCAAATTGTTAGAATTAGAAAATTTTAATATGAGTTGAATTTTGACAGAGAATGAGTAGAGTTTATGAATAGTTGTTTCCTGAAATTCACTTTGAGAAGCAAAAACAAAAATTTACTTACAGGATTGACGATTTCCTTACAGGACTTACGTTATAGACCGCTGAGAATCTAATAAATTTACCACATTAAAAAGAAGAATTTCTGGGAAATTTCTTGAATCAAGCAGTGAAAATGAAGAACAAGGAGAAATTTCCAACCATTGTTTATAATAATAAATATTGCAACATCAAATCTCACCATCATGCTTGTACACAGATTTAAGATGGACTGAGAAACTTTTTAAGGGCGATGCAATAGCTAAACCGACATTAGTACCAGTGATGATGAAGGATTACTGCCTTACACAATGGCTCTTCGCCTTTAAATCCTGTAGCAGCAAGCAGCAAAGCTGTTTTGTGCTTGTCTCCAGTCACAACTGAAGATATGAATCATGATCTGGAGCGGACCCTTGAGGCAGCCAAAAAATTCTTTCCATTAAAATGCAATGGCAGAATAATCATTTCAGAAACTCTAGCACACATCTCCGTGCACTGCAGCCTTGGGATTGCACAATTAGGGTGGCGGACAAAGGCATAATCACCACCGTAATAATCATGCAGGAGGTTGCTCATGTCACCACACATCAATTTTAATTTGTTTTTGCAGCGGAAGGATTCCGACCGAACTGGATGATTATTGGTTTGCCTTTGAACACATACCCGTTTACAAGACTCTGCAAAGAAGGAATATAATTAAACATTGAATCAGAAATTCATGATCGCTACACGAGGCGAGATAACACAAATGACAAAGCAGTGTTCCATGGGCGTGCTTATTGCAGTGAGACATTAGGAACTAAGTCTGAATTACTTGTGCATTAAGAATAACCTATCTTCGAACACGGATTAAAGCAAATAGGGTTGCTTGCTAATAAAACTAAAAACTTATTAGTGAAGGTCAGTAATTTGCATGAATTTTACAAGTTGATAGCTTTAGGGTATTAAAAATTGCCTTCAGCTAACACCGTAGTATTAGCCAAAGCTTTAATTCTTCAGATATGCCAGAGCTGAATGTTGTTAACTTCTCTACCTCGAAAAAAATTACAGGGAAAGGAAACCAGGTTGGCAATTTTGGCAATAATAATAATAATAATAATAATAATAAAGTTAATGTTAACATAAAAACAACTCAGGAAGAGAGCTAATTCATTTTTCTTACTTTCATTACTGTTTGGACCATGTAACCAAGTTATTTCTAGCTATTTTGGCTAGCTATGACAAGTGATACTCGCTGCATCGAAATTACTCATAGGAAAGCATTCCTTGGTTGATGTAAACAATCTTTAGACACAAAGGCAGGTCATGAGTCAACTTTTACAAGATACATGAAATGCATAAGCCCACTTGAGACAGGAAAACAAGAAACCTGAGAGAAACATACCAAAGCGCGATGGGCAAGTTCAACTGATGGAAATGTCACAAAAGCTTGGCCCCTCATTCTTCCCTCCTGAAATCAAAAGATTACTTTCAGTTTCACATTTAGGTTCTGAACAACAAATCTCGGTTTTCCATAATTACAAAAACATATTCTTTCGATGTTCAAATTCCAATAATTCAACTTTTGGTTTAATGAAATATTCAGATATTTGAAGTTTGACACAGATTGATGCAGTCAATTGTCATGGTTTTCCAACAAAAAGTTTGGCAATAAAGTTGAAGATAAAACTTAAATAAGCCAATGTAAATAAGTCAGACATAAAGCCACAGAGAGCTCAATCCAGAAGCAATGTAACCTGCATTAGCTTCACATTAAGACCCGATTTAGCTGCACCAATGCTTCCAAATAATGATCCTACATCACAGCAAGACTTAATCAGCCAAAATCCTTTTACTAATAGGAACAAGGAACAAAGTAAAGAAGCATTTCAATTCTAAGGACTTAAAAAAGCAGTTTTTCTGCAAAGTTCTAATGTTAACTATTATCTTCTTTTCCCACTTTATTATGGGAATTGAGCTGCTAAGAGGTTACTATTTGTGTCAATAAAGAATGAAGGCATTTAGTCTCACCAAAGATGAAATAGAAATCTTCAGGAACAACATCCTTTGCCAAGTTCTTTATATACAACACAGAAGCAGGATTCCCAGCCGTATAGTTCTGCACAATCCAAGAGTCACCATTCAGTTTATGTTTTGTCAGATGCACCTGATTAGCTAATTGCCATAATAAAGCGTACATGTAAGCCATAAGCCCATGACCCCCAAAGGAAGTAAAGGATTAAACTAATGTGGTTCTCAAACAGCCAGGAAAAAGAAAAGCTTTCATACTTTCATAGATGAGCAAATGGAAACTATGACAATTGCATCTTTGATTTAATTTACTATCTAAAAGAATCCGCTGAGATAAGATCCAACACCTTAAACATTGGAAGAGATAAGATTTCTTCAGGAGGCAACTTTCCCTTTTCCAACTCATCTGCAGTAGCAAATCGTTTGGCATCTGAATCCTCCTCATTAGGTTCCCCTGGAATCCGTTTGTAGCTTCATCATCATCATCATCATCTTTCTGTTCATTAGGAATGTGTTTGGGAGCAATTTTGATCTGTGAAAACACCAAAAAGATCATCAACATATAGACAGAGTAAGCTCTTTGTAAAACATGTCCCTTAGATAATATACGACCTGCAACACAGGGTTCTTCTTTTTTATCAATGGGATTTCTTTTGGGATCAAGGTGGCAGGTTTCACTCCAACAGCCTCATGAGCTACACTTTTATCAATTGCAGGGCCTACAATGACTTCTCGCCTGGCACGCTTCCTTGCAGATTTTGGCACATCTTTGTCATTCAACTCCTACAAACATGTTAATCAAGGAACAATCAACAACTACAGAAATCATACATAGGATTAAATTTGACCATAGTGCTTCTTTCAAGACACATATTTCATTTAATTTAATCTAATATGTGGTCACTGACATTCGGCATGTTAGCAGCAATATCTTACCTCATCCGAAGACTCCATTTCTGATTCACTAGAAGATGCATCTGCAAAATGAGCCTTTGCAGGTGTGGAAGAAGGAGGTGGGGGTGGGGGCGGTGCCTGTGGAGCAGGTATTGGTGGTGGCAGAGGTGGTGTCGGCAAAGCCATTCGAAATGGAGCTGGAATATTCATTTTATTCATTAGGTGCAACACCTGAAATTGAAAGACTCTTATGGTAAGGGATATATATCCAACAATAGTTAATTAGATAAAATGAAGAAAAAATCAATTACAAGAAATATTGAAGCAGCTTTAGAATAAATGCAAAATTAAAGAAAACCTGGGTATAGAAACGGGGAACAGCAATAAGAGCATTAACAATATTGGTCAAAATATTTCCATCTGGAGGAGGGTAAGCATATCTGCAACAGAAAATGCATAAGCTTTTGTTCATATCTAATGTGATTACTGCTTTAGAAAGAAAACAGGGTACTCTATTCAAACTAAAAAATCATTATTCTATGAAGCCTTATGCACTGGTTGGAAAAAACCAAACTTTAAAGCCAATAACTCTTGAAACCATGAGTGCATAATACTTGCCACTATGTTTGCAACTTCACATTTCAAGGTCATCTGATAAAGTGAAAAAGGAAATTGAAAGAATTAAGAGGATAGACTCACTCAAGGTGAGGAGGAAATGGATAGTCTACACCAAGTCTAAGAGCAATCGGTTCACTAGCAGGTATTGATCCTGATCTTGAACCTTGAGTTAGGTCTTGAGTCAAGTTAGCATCTTTCACCAAAGATGCAGATTGTGGAAAATCCTTTGCAAGCTGAACTCCAGTTTTCTGAGGTTTATTATCCTCAGATGGTTTACTAGCTCTCTCCACTGATAAGACTTTACCAAGAAACCTCAGGCTGAGCAACCACAGAAATAGGATAGTTAGATAACTATTTTTTATATTGTAAACATACTTAACAGACAAGGAACAAGATGTAACAAATAATACACAGTTACTATCTAATGCTACTGAGAAATAACTCACATATTTGATCAAGCCAAGTGCCCAACAGGGGAGAACAAAGAACAGGAATAAGCTAGAAATTTACCCATTTAACTGACGATGCGCTTGATAAGCCAATGCTTCATTTTTGAAATCCACAAATGCACAGTTCCTCAACCTACATAATAAAAGAAGGAAAATATGATTACGTATGATAAAAACAAAGATGTGCAAGACCTTAGAAAGCTAATTGCAAACTGAATGGAATTTATAAGGAACCACTAAAGCTTTAAAATTTATTTACTTTCCAGTAGAGCAAGGACGAACAGAGGATGCACCATAGTGAGAGAAAAGCCGCAAAAGAGTTTCATGAGGAATGGCCTCAGGAAGATGCCGTATCAAAAGGGTTGCTATAGAATCCAATTCTAAAGGGTTTGACGTTGCTCCGTCAACACCTTGGTATTCAAAATGCTGCATTTGAGGATTGCTAAAAGGCTGTGAGGACGGAATAGAAGCCATTAAAGGATGCACAGCAGTTTATTTCCTTGCCTATAACAATAAATAAGTCAAGGATTACACCTTAACAAATCTTTGCAATGTTGATGACCAGAAGGAATATTAACATACATATTTTCTTGCATTGAATTTTGATTTGTTTGTTATTTTTATAATGTGGGTATTATAAAAAAATCATAATAAAATAAAAAATTAAGCTTTACAAGATTTTTTTTTAAAAATAGAACATTACCAACATGGCAACATTAAACTATACGAACTAACAAGAATTAGTGTTCTTACATTCAAATTTTTGTCCAAAAAAGAAATTTTCAGAAACCCATATGTAATTTCATATTTTTATATAGTTTTCATTACAAGGTAAAGTGAAACTGCACCTTTGAGTTTTGGGTATCGATTTGCTCTGCCTCCTTGCTGCTGGCTGCTGCTAGCCTTCTCTTTCCCTGAAGAAATTCTGTTCCAATGACTTTCAAAAGAAGAAAAAAAAAATGATGGGTTTATAAGGTTGGGTCTATAGGGAGGCTTGGGAGTTTCATAATTGGCTTCTCTGAGACCCAAAATCTTGGGCTCGTTAGTGATTTCTAGGCTTTGATAAGTAACTGAACATGATCTTGGTTTTGTTTAGTTACAGCCCTTGGGCTTGCATAGTAACTATTATTTTCCTTTTATTAAGTCATGTAACAGGTTTTACCGTCATAAGGTTTTGATATCACGAATTTGATTAGGTGAATTCCAAATCTACTAAATACACTTTTTAAAAAATAATTGCATGACTTAATTGGATCAGGTTCATATGTATCTTTAATATTTTGTAATGAACATGGAAAATTTCTAATCTCAAAAGCTTATCTTTAATATTTTGTTCAAGTTAATATCTCTTACTATCATAATTTGGTGCAGATTTTTTTAATAAAGAGAGAAACATACCTTCTTTACCATTTAATTCATTTATGTACTAATTTTTTTCAAAGAAAAATATGATATTCTCTTGGACATTAGTTCAATAACGAAAAATATGAAGTTTTTTGTTTTTGTCTTAAAATTTTTTTTTCTTTTCCTTAGAAATCAAACTACACTTTTTATGAGGTGAACGAGATGAAAAGGAAAGGAGTTCTAAATACAATATATATTACATAAAGTGATTCAAGTCTCTCATTACCATGAATTTCCATGGGAAGATTTTGGTATTTCCTGTCAAAGCATTTTATTTTTATAGTAGAAATTGATAAGAACTTTGAAGTTAGTTACCCCACCTTATTCTTTCTAAAAGGAAAAAGATAAGCAAAAAAAGAGAAGGTGAGGGGGGGGGGGTGTTCCTACGATAAGCTACTGATTCTTAGGTTGATTTTATGGGATATTGGGATTGATGGCTGTCATTGTCACTATCTTAACATATTAATTATTACAGAATCCTTTGCCCCAATTCTTCAACTAAAGCAACTGCTTGGAGTGGAGAGCTTAAAACACCAGCAATCATATTCTGCTGCAATTATTTTGCTGAAACCTTGGATGTCAGATACTACTATTAAATTATCTTGAGGAATCAACATGAATCAGAGCCAACCAAAATTTGGTAACTACAAGCATACGTAACCATGAAACATAATTTTAATACCTGTATGTTTCAATTAAAAAGAAAGATTAATCCTTATGATTTTCATATTTGAAGTAAAATTGTGAATGCAACATGTAAAAAAATACTTTTTAATAATCTTCAAAAAAGAATTAAACTTAAGCGAAAACATGAAGATAAGATAGTACTACAAATTCTTCTCATGCTTCTATAATTTTAAATGATACAAAACATTTTCTGTCAAAAAAAAAAAAAAAAAAAAACACCCAACTTGTCAACTACAATGTTTTAATCATGCGTCCATGTTTATCTAGTATACTCATCGACAAAGGTGTTTTCTAGTCATCGAAATTAAGAGTGTCAAAAGTATGATTTCTTAGAAATTATCCTAACAACTAATTTTATCTTAATTCCATATATGTGTTTAGTAATTGTGATGCCTAGAAGAAATCAATTTTCCTTTTCACGCCTTTTGGGTAGTAATCAAGACAAAGACACATCTGCATGATTGTTACTTCCCTCTACAGTTGATCTGTTAGTTAATTTGATGGTTAGGACAGTTTGGTTTTAGTGGAGAGGTTAGCCAAAAGGAAAAGTCCAATGTAAAACTCCCCCTCAACCAAACAAAAGAGAATAAGTCAATTATCTTGACTTTTTTATGTACCCAAACCCTCCTATTTAATTAATAAGTGATTAAATTAAATTTGGGATTAAAAAAATCTTATCTTTTTCAAGCTGACATGTGAATGAATAAATGAATGTCTTAAGCCTCTTGCTTACTCAATTTTCTTTGTTTATTAAATAAATCTTATTCATATCTGTCTCAATGCCAGCCAACTGTCTCAAACTATGAAACAGTGGCTAAATTCCAACCTTTCAATTTTTTTTATACGTAATATAATACTAATTTTTATCCACTTGGTTAAGGTCTTTTATTAGCGTGGTGAGAGGAACTCTTATTGTGCTTATTGCGCTAACAAAGGGGCCTAAGTCTACTTTGATTATTAAACTGAACGGGGAGACTAAAGTTTAGGATTTGCAATAGAAGACCAAGATAGAATTGATAGAATACAATTGGTGGTTAAGAGTTTTTGTTAAAGAAGATAACAATTCAGATGGAATTGAATTCAGTTTAAATTTTTTAGATATTAAATAATATTATAAAATTTTAAAATTATAAACCGAATAAAAAAAATTAACTTAAATTAAACGAAATCAAACACTATAATTTTGAATCGATTTTTGAATTTTTTTTTTTTTTTCTCATCCCAAGTTCCCATTGATGTTAGCTTTCTTTTCGAAGTTGGGATGATTTTATTATTGCTACTAACCATGACTTATGAGCAATGTTGAATGACATCATGGTATTCTTATCTTTGTAGATCAAGGAGCGAGAGAGAAATAGATACCACTAGCAGTACACTTTACATCATCAAACAAGTAAGGAACAATTCATGTTCTCATGAGTAATTATAAAGTTATCATTCATTATTTGAATCCAAAAACTATATAAAGTTTTATATAAATAACTCGTATAAGTACATATAAACTATACATATGAATTTATAATAAGATTCATTTGAACTTATGAAATCAAACAAATTATTATTTCATTAAATTTTTTTTTACTAATTAAACTTACCAAAACTCTACTTTACTTAATAGAACCTATATAATTTGTAAAATATTAATAATTTTTATATAAATAATCATATTTTGCATCGATAATTTACTTTTGAGTTAAAGCTTTAAAGGCAAGCACTTATATTTCATTGAGTGATTATAAAATCATAAATTACTTTTTTAAGCATGAATTGCCAAAATCATGAACTAATAAATAATTTTTTTTTTGCAAAAAAAAAATTTAGAATTCATATTTGTGAGAAAGAGCATAAATCCAATCTCGACTGCTAAACTAATGAATTAATAACTTAGACCATTAATTTTTTTTCAAAGATTCTTGATATTAAAAACGGCAGGTGTCTGGTTCTCCTACATGGCATCCCATGTTAGTGCAAAAGACAGACCGATAGAAATTTCACATGTGAGCAAAAAAAGTGATGAGGTGTACTGCATCACCAATCGTCACCAATAATTGAGGCTTCTTTGCTTTGCAGTTTCGTCTTTTGGATCCAAAAGTCAACTGTTTTAAGTTACGAGAGTTAGGCTAACACTTTCTCAAGCCTTCTCTTTTGTGGGGTCCACACGTTATTATTGACAATTTCAATTAAAGAAAACAACTTTTTTATTTAATTATTTTATTTTACGAAATTTATTTTATATCTTAAGCTCCAAATCTCAGCTTTCTTTAATAATAATTTATTTTTTAATAAAAATAAAATTTTAAGTTTCATTCAACCGGTTCAAACAAATTTATTTATATTAAAATTTTCATAATTTTTTAATATATTTTCAAACTAAAGCGTTTAAGAGATAAACTCTTTTATTACTTAGAGTTAACATCCATTGATTAACAGTAATTTTATTATTAATATTATTTCTTTTAATAATTTATTACTCCTTTAAGTTTGATAAATCCTGAATTAATATAAAATTAATTAAATAAATGATGAGGTGACAAGACACGGCGAATATAATATGAACACATCTTTTAATCTAATGTGGAAACTAAGGGTCCAACTCTGCATCTTCAGCTTCCAAAATGTCAAGCAATATGGCATGGAATTTGGTTGGCCCCCACCTAATCTTCTTTATTTTTAAATAATGCCACCACCTAATATTCTAAACTTTCAATACATCTCTTGATTTGATGTAATTCCAACAAATAAATAAATAATTATTATATTTATACAAATAAAGTAATACAATTATTTGAATTCACATCGTAATTTAAAATTTAATCAAACTCATGTTAAATTTAGTTAATTTTTTATTATGAATACGTATACAATACAAGTACGTAATTTTTTAGTGTATAAATATCAAGAATATACACATCGAACAGTCACATAATCGAGAGCGATGTTGAACTAAAATTTGTAGTTTAATTAGTAGTTGAGATATTTGCAAAGAAGTTGTGCACAAATTTGCTGCAAATGGTAATTTAATTTTTGCTATGTTTGCTAGTTTTGGAGCTTAATTTTTTCAATTTGTCGGCGCCAGAAAAGTAAACTCTTTCAATCTATACCACTTCCACGCGTTATTTTATGTCATAAATTAGGAAGCATACAGGTGGCTTCACCCAAGTCAGCTACACAAAAATTTTGGTCTCTCTACTCTATCTAGTGTTATATTTTTCAATTTAATTTTACTTTTATATTTAAAAGATTTGGGTAGTCAAAAATATGAAACATGTTTATTTGAAAAAATACCACAATCATGTGATTTATTTTTTTTTTTAATTTGATATGATATATTAATAGAATATTAAATTATTAATTTTAATGATGAAGATTTAATAGTTAATAATTTTAAAGATAAAAATATAATATTTTTGAAAAAAAATTAAATTAATTATATGCTTTTAATTAAGATTAATTTTCTGTTTAGAGCTTTATTAGAAGTGAAGGATTAATTTTTCATGAGAAAAATGACAAACAAAAAAAAGGGAAGGATCGATTTAGAAATCTGTCTTTTCTTTTGACACAAAATAAATATGTCTTTATCAACAAGGGTTGTTTGGTATTTCCTATATATATTGGCTAAGATTTTTCTACATTTGATTCATTGCATGTGTGATTTTCATAAGAAATATCTTGAAAGAAGCCAAAAGAATATATATATATATATATATATATATATATATATATAGAGTCCTTAACAATGGATCATATGCAAATAAAATAGGGGTATATTCTACCATATATTGGACAATGACTAAATCTGATTTTATATATAATATTATACATGAATTGAGGGATGGAAAATATATGTAAATATTGACAAAAGTGCAATCTATGTCCAATTCTAAGTTCATAAAATTATCAACAAAATACACTTAAAAGCAACAATTTCATTACCCTTTTAGTTTATATTGATTTATAGAGGAATAATCTTTAAATCGAAATTTCATTGAAATTTCGTTGCCCTTTTTCTTCATCTTCATCTTCATCTTTTGAAGCATAAAACCCCCCCTAGATTCCCTCAAAATGGAGTGGTTTCCTTCCAATTTATTAAAGAAATTATTACTTTTAATTGTTCCAATGAGTTCCACAGCCCTCGAGTTAATTTGGATATATGTACACCAAGTCATACCAAAATACCACAATAGTCTACATGTGAATTAAAGTATAGCCAACAAAACCCAACCTAAATTTGCAGCTGCAAAAGCTTGACAAATTCATCGGATAAAATCATGAAAGGCATGCGCAGCAGCAATTGTTTTAAAAAGATATTATTTTTACTGGAAAATATTTGATCAACTTTTTTTTCAAATGCTTTGAAGTAAGACCCTGTTATAAAGATAAAAAAAAAGAGGTTTGCTGGGGATTTAGAATTCTGCAACCTGGCGATATATAGAATTTTTAGCTTTGGGGTAGGTTTTAAACGGAAAAAAGTCACATATTCTAATGGGAAAAGATTGCTGGAAACATGGGTCCCCTACTACTGGCTTAGAAACCTCCTTTTTACCATTTTTTTTTAAAGTTTATTTTGAATCTCATACTGTTTGTTTTCAAACAGGTAGATGTGGCTAAGAATTGAATTACCCAATCAAGGCTTGCTTGGAAAGTGCCTTGCAGCCTACGGATCTTCCATCAGCATTAGCTCTTCTCCTCTATTTAAGCTCCTTTTTTTCCCTTTGCTCTACTTTCTTAACGGCCTTCCTTTCATTTTTCTTCTGCAAAAGCCTGACACACCCTCCCTCTCTGTCCTTATATCTTTGTCTTCTTGCCCTCTTTGATTTCCATTACAGTTTGTTGTAGTTTTTTTTTTTTCTGGGTTGTTTTGTTTTTGTTTAATCCTATAAAGGGTTTTAAAATTTAGAGGATTTTAATTCCATGGAAGAAGCTATTGTTGTTAACAAAGGAGAAGACCTCATCGATTTGCCACCTGGTTTTCGGTTTCATCCAACTGATGAGGAGATCATAACTCATTATCTTACAGAGAAGGTAATGAACAGCGACTTCAGTGCAAGTGCTATGGGTGAAGCTGATTTGAACAAGTGTGAACCTTGGGATTTGCCTAGTAAGCTTTCCCTTAATTTTGTTTTTTTTTTTCTCTTTGCTTGGATGTTTAGTTTTGTTATTAGTAGTTTGCTGCTGCTGCTGTATTTGCCTTGTATTTGTATCTAATCTTTGCTTCCTTTGCTTAATTTTGCAGTGAAAGCTAAGATGGGAGAGAAAGAATGGTATTTCTTTTGCCAGAGAGATAGGAAGTATCCGACCGGGATGAGAACCAATCGAGCAACTGAAGCTGGATATTGGAAGGCAACTGGAAAAGATAAAGAGATTTTCAAAGGAAAAGGTTGCCTTGTTGGGATGAAGAAGACCCTTGTTTTCTACAGAGGAAGAGCTCCTAAAGGAGAGAAAACAAATTGGGTCATGCATGAATATAGGCTTGAAGGCAAATTCTCTTACTATAATCTTCCCAAGGGTGCAAAGGTATACACTTCAAAAGTTTTTTTTTTTTTTTTTTCATTTCTAAAAGAGAAATTTTCTTTTGAGTTTTTTTCCCTGTTTAAAAACTTTATATCGCTTTTTCAATTTCATTAATCCAAAAAATACTAATTGAAAAAGGGCTGTAGCTTTTCAATTTTATCATGTTTTTACTGTTTTGTTGGTTGAGTGTTTCTTTCATGGGGTCTCTTTCTTTGCTTTTGTGTAAATGAAGAATCTATAGACTAAATGGAGGTCATTAAATATGTTCTTTTTTTTTTTTTTTTCCTTTTTACAGGACGAATGGGTTGTTTGTCGGGTTTTCCATAAGAATACAGGGATCAAGAAAGGTCCAATTCCTGATCAGCTGTTAAGAATGAATTCTTTTGGGGATGATCTTGTGGATTATGCTTCACTGCCTCCTCTCATGGATCCTGCTTACTCCATCAAAGCAGGCTCAAGCTTCACCGATGGTGAAAATGAATTCAAGGCCATCAACACAACCCCAATGTCAAGATCCTCAGATGGGAACTACCTCGGCAGCTCCAACTTCTCCACATTGAATAATCAAAACTTTCTTCAAGCTCCAAATGACCATTATCAGACAGAAAGCTCCATGTTTAACCCTCAAATTCCAATCCCAAATCCCATCTTCTTCCATCAAGGCAGTGCCCCAAATTCTTCCTACTTGCACCAAGGAAGGAGCAGTGGATCAGCTCCAAGCAATTCCGGTACTGGCTTCGGAGGCAGTGACCAGGCAATTCTAAGAACATTGGCTGCCAACAGTGCTGACAGAATATCTAAAGCTCACAGACAGAGCAAGGTGAAGCAGTTTTCATCAAATCAATCTATGCTCAGTCACTCACAAGATACAGGCCTCAGCACTGAAATTACCAACAATGAGATTTCATCTGTGGTCTCCAAGAGCATTGAACTTGGAACCAGCAAATCTTTTGAAGATATAGAAGAGTTGGGATGTTTATGGGACTACTAGCTAAAATTTGAAGGATATACACTGTTCATGATCAGCAAGTTGGCTTGTTAATTTCCTAGGAATGTATGATTTGAAACAGTCTGTTCTCCACTAGGTGATTATTAGATTGAAAATTTTCTTGGATTCTGACAAAAAAAAAATATACTTGTATAGATAGATTCATGGTGTCCAAATCTTTTTCAGATTATTACATATAACTGAGAAAGATTCCATGTACATGAATTCTTTCTTATGGTAGTGAATTTATTCTTTTTTTTTTTCTCATTTTTCCATCTTCTTTATTTTTTTAGCATTAAAGTCGCATTGATTCCACGTTCATATGTTCCAATCATATTCCTACTTAAACCCAAACATACATTTAAGGTTGCTTATTTTATTTACTTGTTTTCAATTGCCAGTTAAATGAAAGATCAGCTCCATGTCTGAACTTCCTTTCATCTGATGTAGTTATGTTTCAATTATTGAATTCTGAAAATTTATTTATTCAAAAGTCACTTGACACTAGTAGATTAATCGGACCGCTATAATTAATTAATTTTAGTATTACTTGAGCACATGAATCTTAATTAATTTTGAAAATAATTTCAATAAAATATAGTTCCAAACTTCAAATTAATTTGATATAATTAGGAACTTTTCTATTTAGTTAATAATTGTCATGAAGTTAATTGTTTATATTCTTTTTGTTAATGGCAGCTGCAATCCCTCTCCTATCCGCAGTCTGCATCGTTTTTTGTAAAAAAAAATTTCTAATAATTGTGAAAAGGACTGATTAAGTAACATTGGATTTCAAGAAAGCCAAATGGATTTTAAATACAGAAATGTTACCACCCTCCTTGAGATTAACTGAACTGAACCAGATGATGAATCATGTGAATTATTCCCTTGACCTCTGCAGCCAATGTGCCTATCCCTCACAATAACAATCCCTCAATATTTCTTAATCCACAAGGCTTAAACTTAATCTTCTGTCTTAAGTATCATAATTAATTATTACATATGCCTTGAATATACCCTTTCGACAGCTGTTTCTTTCTTTTTTCATCCAAATTTTGGATTTACTGTAATAAATTATATAAGTTACAAACATCGATTAAATTTATATACCCCAGATCGACTCCTTGTTTTTACAAGAGACTAAAACGATGTGTATCTTATCATAATGTTTATAACATGTTTAAAATCGCTTCAAGTAATGTTGTGATCTGATGAATGACATCTTTTTCTTGTACCTTTTCAATGAAGTTGTTATGAAAAGGAGGTCAGATGGGAATATGTAACTGATAGCCAGGAAAAAAACATGATGAAAGAAAGTTGAAGGGGAAAAAAAATTTCACAGGTGAATGATTGGGAATCGGTTATTGTAAGAGAAGAAACGTTCATGTGTGATTGTGTGGATGTGCATTGAACCCTCCATCATTAACTTACTTTCTATTCAAACCAAAGCTTCCCAACCTTAGGAGATTCATGCTTGCAGGAAAGTTAACCGGCCTTTTGGTTTTGTTTTTATGGATGGGAATTAAAACGGGCAAAAATTTTTAATGAAGCAAGGACAAGGAGAGAGTTTTAAGAACAGAATTTGAACAAAAAGAAAGATTTAAAAAAAAAAAAAAAAACCCTGATTTGTTGCATGAAAACATGGGGATGCCAACCAATTGCCAGCCTCCACCATTTATTATTTTCTTTTTCCACATCGTTTTCAGCTTTTGAAAGTGAACGTGCCTTTTCCTTAGCTTATCTTTGCTATAATTTTGATCTCATCATATTTAAAGTGATGATCATGATCTTATCCGCGTTTTCATTTTTTCTCTCTTTCCATCACCACTCTGGCTGGCTACTGCTCACAGTCACACCGACTCAATTGGTCCATCTTTTTCACGTTTTCCCCTATTTTAGAATTTCTTGCATTAATTCAATTTTAGATTTTTAATTAATCTCCATAAATCTTAATTAATAAAACTTCCAGTTTTAATCACATATGCATGCAGTATTTTTCAAATATGGTTTACATATTCCCTTGAAATAAATTTTGCCACTTGTATTAAGATTAGATTTATATCGGTCTTGCTAGTAGGTTTCAGTCTAAACTTCTAGATTTGATGCAATTTTCTTCTTGCTTATCTTCATTAAGTTATTTAATTTGTGAGATTCGTTTTTTCTTATTAATTCAAAGTCATGTGTACGTTACTTTTTTTTAGATGTAATTGAATTTTAATTTTCACGTACTTTTTATGTAAACATGTTATATTAATATCATTAATAAATGTGTAAAAGTCATCGATTTATCAATAAATTATTATCAACTTGTATGTTCTGAGTGTACGTATTATATGAATAATGATGATATAAATGAATATTTCAATATAACGATCCCGCAAGTAAAAGTTAGGAAATTTCATATAACATTGACTTTTAAATATAATCCAACCTAATCTCTTTATCTCTTAGTGCTAGTCATTTGAGAAAACATTTAATGGCTTGAAACTTACCAAATGTGTTTAGGTAATGTAGTTGTATATAGGCATCTTCACATAACGCCAGTGAAAGCATACAATTTCCACTACGTATCCAAAAATTTTCTAGATGCTGCAGGATTTATTCCAACTGCAGGAAAATACCAGTATTCTAAAGGGTTAATATTCTTAGTTAGAATTTCTTAGTTGTTTCCTGGGAAACAAACTTCTTTTTTTTCCCATTAATTAATATATATATATATATATATATGGTATGTGATTTGTGAGATTCTCTAGAACATTTGAACAGTATTCTTTGTAATAGTAGTTTCGATTGATTTAGACCCATATCTCTATTGTTTTTGCCCTTGTTTCGTCATTGATGTTGTTTTAGTTTAATATATATTCATAATCAATCAATTATTTTTTAAACGGAATAAGCATAAGTTTTTACTAGGAATTCGTTTTTTATATATATATTGTCAATAAATTTTTTTTTCATAAGTGAAATTAAAAACTTGATACATATTTTAAATATTTTAATTATGAATATTTTATAAAAAATTCGAATCACTCTTCAAATATAAAAAGATATACATGCATTTATATATTATTGAATAAAATGCTTGTTGCTATAGATTGCCTTTTAATTTAAAGGTGATGCACACAAAAACCCCATATCTCATCTTCTCAACTGTTGGATTACATATATTAATTAATCTTCTCTTAACTAAAAGTAATTAATTCTAACATGACAAGTAGTGTGTTTTAACTAAAGTAAATTGACTTCTTAGACAAACAATTCAAAGGCTTGTAGAAAAATGTACCTCAAATGGCCTATAAGAGAAGCAATTTCTGGCTTGGAAACCAAGAATTCTCTTTATATATATATATATATACCCCACATACCTTGAGAAAGATTCTTCTTTCTTGATTTTTGTCTTCATTATACTGTTTCTCTCTTTTTAAATATTTTGGAATCTTTATTTTAATTTAAGTTATTAAAACATTAATAATGTTCTAAACTATATTTTAACTACATTAAAACAAAAAACGTAACTCAATTGATTCATGTAATCAATTTTAAAATATAACATCTAATAAGTTACAATTATTTTTTTATTTTTAAGTTATGCTCTCTCGCATAACAAAAATTATATTTTAACTCAAAATCTGATAGAAGCTACTTATATAAAAATAATAATATAACAAATTAGAATGCATGCACAAATTCATTTTTAAATTAAAGAAAAATAAATCCATATACAAACGGAATGTCCAAAAAGGAAAAAAATAGAAAAAAATAAATTAGTTATTACAAAGATATTGAAATAACTTGACTACACTTCTACTTTTTAATTACTTATTACAAAGATATTACTTTGTGATGCTCTCTATACGTGTACTATTATCATATTTAAGGCCTTTGCTTCATATATATATATGCTAGCATCAATTAAAAGTTGAATTTGAAATTAAATTTATTACTTGAAATTTTTTTAAAATTTTGATTTATTTATATAAAAAACCAAGTATTTGATTCTTCTTTTTTAAGTAAAAAATGAACAACAACCATAAAATTAGGACCAAGAATAAGTGTCTCTTAATTTTATTCCATTAATTAAATTTATTTTTTTTCTATATTAAAATTTAAGTAACTATACATATATATATAATATTTTGAAGTAGCATTAGTGTTACGTAGCGAATAATAAGTTAAACTAATAAAATTTTATATAAAAGAAATAACTTTATAAATTAGTAATAGCATATATAGTTTATTTTTTCCAATCTTGACACTAAAACTTTTTTTTTTTATGATTCTCTTTTATCAAAAGTTTCATTGAAAAGCAAGCATCTTAAAAAAAAAAAAAAAAAACTCGAAAGCCTATGGTGCGAACATGATCTTTGCCGTACAGAATCAAAACCTAGGGACTCGACAAGACACGAACTACGAAGTTTCCGGCTGCTCGGACATTGGCTTAACGGTGAAAACGGAAATTTGCCGTTAAAATGTTTTGACATCAGCTGAAGTCATCATTATTTTCTTAATCTGTACATATTTTGACGTGCTGCCACGTCGTCACCAGTTCATTGCACAAGGGTTATGACTTAGTGGGTCCGACGCTTTATTTTCTTTCTGTTCTTTTGGACTTTTTGGATCCAGTTAAGAAAAAAATACCATTGGTAATTTATTTCGATAAAGATTTAAATAAAAAATTTTTTAGTGGAATTCGTAAAATTTTTAATTATAAATAATTAAATTAAAATTAAAATTAAAATTAATAAATTAAAAAAATTTTCATATAAATTAATTTTTAAAAAATTTTAATTAATGTATATAATTTTAGATATATATTTTTAATAAAAATATTAATAAAATTTTTATTATTAAATAAGTTTAAATTATATTTGAATTTTAAATAATATTTTAAATTATTTTTTATATATTATTAATTTTCACATTAAATTCTATCAATTTATTGATTTGAAATTTTTATTATTTTATTTAAAAAAATTTATAAATTTCACCTAAAAAATTTTATATAAATTTCGTCCTTTTATTTCTTACCTTTTTGATTTCGTTCAAATTTCTCAATATTCAAAAGAAGAATGGACTATTAAAAATAAATATTAATTTTTAATTATTATAAAATTATAAAATTATATTGATAATACATAAAATCAGCTGTATATTAATAATCCAATGTCCGAAACATTGTGCCAATGTCTCTAGAATGAGATGTATCGCTCTAGCAATTAATCCTATTACTGTAAGGTTTAACCAAAAACAACGCATCAATCCAATAGATTTTGACATCAAAGATGTTCAATTTTTAATTTCTTGCAAGTTTAAATTAAAACACAAATAAGATTCTATTTGCTGAGGTAATTGTAGATTATCATGCTTTAATCAAAGACGTGTGGGGACTAACAATGATTATGACAATATAGAAAGGAAGCATATGACAATCTGTTTGGGACTTTGGAAAACTACGTGTAATAACTGAAAAACCCAAATTTATAGAAACATTGAATAAATATATAAGACGCTGAATTTTTCTGGTAAAATAAAAGCTATACAGTGTTTTATGAAAAAAAAAATGACGGCTTAATTTAGCCTTGTAAAAGTCTAATTTTATGAATAAGATATTTATTTTAATTTGTTCATATAATTATATTTAAAAATTGATATTTATTATATTTGAACTTTAAATATTAATACGTATAATTTTTTAAGTTTATATTTGATATATTATCAATATATAAAATTTATATATTATTAATAAATCAGATAATGATAATTCATTAATGAATAAATATCAATCTTTAAAATAAATATACACAAATTAAAATAATTTACTTATTAATGAAATATTATTATCAAATTCATCTTATTAATGAATTGTTATCATCTGATTTATTGATAGTATATAAAATTTATACACTGACAGAATATCAAATATAAATTTTAATTTTTTTATTTCAAAATTATGATTTTTTTTGTAAAAAAAATCTGGCCTTTTTCAATGTCACTATCAAATAATTTAGGCACTCGTGGGTGTCTCCATTGCCCTTTAATTTCGCCAACAAAAATGCCTGGCTTTGTGCGGTTCAAAAGTGTTCCCTACACTATGTTTATGTGAGAAAATTTCATTTTTCTCATAACCATGTTACAATTTAATCGTGAAACATTAGTTTTAAACATAAGGTAGCACTATATGTGTTAGAGAATTATTAAAAATGCTAATTTTAATAACTTTAGAATGCAAATAATTAGTCAATATCTGCACTTGAGTTTAAATTAATTTAGTTTAAATTATTTTAAATGAGCTAAATTTTTTAATTAAAACTTGTCTTTAAGTGTGATGTATATAAATTTTACAACTCATTATATATCTAATAAAAAATGTGACATTTATTAGTAAAAATTCCATAAAAAATCTTTATAAAATGGCAACCTATATATGGAGAACATAGAGAATTATATAGTATACATATATATATATATATATATATATGTAAACTTTGAAAGGAAATACGCACAAATATTAACTCAAATGATAAAGAGAGTTCGTTAAAATTTTTTTTTTATTGTTTGAGTTTGAATCTAGTAAGAGATAGTGGGAGAGATATCTTACCTTAAATTCATTAGGTATTGTATAAATAAATCTACTTGAACCAATACAAAAAAAAAAAAAATGTTAGATGAAATCCAAAAACTCTTTATCGATTAAAAAAAAATTGAAAGAATTAAATTCAAATGTAAGTTTGCGTTTGATCTGCATAATTTTGAGGAGTGTAATTAGTAAATGTAATAATGAGCTATGAACTATAAAGACTATTGGGACCCAATGGCCAATGATATATTAAATGTTAAATCACAATGTGAATGATGTGAACAAACCCTCTTAATCATTATGGAATATTATTACAAATAGAAAAACTCAAAGTTTCCTGTCAATATACTGCTAATTAAAGAGATTCTCCGCGTTGAAGTGATTGTTAGTAACATTTACACAAAGAAGGATCAGAAATAAATTGAGCCAACCGATAAAATTAATTAAGTCTAATAATCTACGAAATTTGCACCAAAAATGTAAAAGTTCTCTAATTTAAGCCAATTTGTTTTGTTACACATAAAGTTGCTAGGGATTCGAATCTTGAATTTTAATCAGAATACAATTATTATGGATAATTTTAAGTTTGAATTCTAAATTTTACATATACAAAGGACATTGCAATTCAGGATATATCGATAAAGAAGTTATAAGTATTTGAGATTTAAATTTTAAATTTATTGAATATCATATCTTAAAAGTGATTGCACGAATCAATTAAATTAAATTTGAATTAAATACTATTTTTTATTTTCAATGTTTGAGTTAGGATGTTTAATTTGTTCAATACCAAGTTTTTAATTTACTTTATTTACAAATATGTTCACACAGCATGGATTCTTGGTAGGAAAATGATTCTATTTTCATGCTTTTGGACCGGCTGCTTAATGACAAATGGATTCTCAATTTTCTTTATAATTTATTTGTCACGTATAGGTATTCAACTAATACATGGGATAGAAATATAAGAAAATTGGAAGCAAGAGCAAGAAATAAGAATAAAATATAGATGTGAAACCAAAGTAAGATTAAAGAAAATTGAATGAGACATTCATGTGATCTGATACCTGATTTGCTCAACAGAAATGCTTCACCTTTATCTCTGAATAAAGAGTAGGGAATAAAAATAGGATAAGAAAGCTTTTGTAACTTTGGAAAATTGTGAGACAATGGGAACCTTTTCTTTTCTCCTTTTTTGGCCTTATAACACTTCAATTATTAATGCCTTTTAGTTTTCTTTTGCTTCTATTTGTTTTTCCATGAAATTAGACAGGCAAAAGTAGTAGGTTTTTGGTTGATTATTGAATTGACTTATGATTTAAATCATAATATGTAACAATCTCAATCTCACGTTGAAAGAATATGTAAATAAAAAATAATATATATATATATATATATTGAGATTTAAATCAAATTTGTGATGTATCTTTTGTGGAATAAAATCATAAAATCTTCGAGTCAAAGTGGATAATATCTCGCAAGTTAGATGCGGATCTCCACAAATGATATCAAGTAGTGACCAGTTGACAGTAACTAAGTACTATATGATGGGGAACAACTTTAAAATCTCAATAT
The DNA here is from genome assembly GCF_002303985.1 of Durio zibethinus. The sequence goes on from NW_019168004.1 coordinate 11,335,285, forward strand.
CTTATGTGATTTTAATGCTGTGGTTAGATTCAACTTGACAGAAGTATGTGGATATAATATAATATACTTAGTCATGTAGTTGGATTTGACTTGATAGAGATGTTAAGTTTTAAAAATAAAGATTGTAACGACTTCAATATCACATTTGAAGAATATATGGATATAATATGATATATAAGTTAGATATGATATAAGTTAAACTTTAAAGCTGTGTCTGATTTGATCTTGGTTGGTCCGGTGGTTGAACTCGACTTGATAGGAACGTCAAGTTTTAAAGGTAGAGAGATATGATATACTTAGTCCTATGGTTGGATTTGATTTAACAAGGATGTGGAGAGATTATAACGCCTTCAATCTTATATTGGATGAATGTGTGAATATGATATGATATATAAGTTAAGTTCTAAAGTTACGTCTGATTTGGTCTTGGTTGAACTCGGCTTGATAAGGATATCAAGCTTTAAAGATAAAGAGATTGTAACGTTCCCAATCCACATATTCTGGAGAGATTGTAACAGCCTCCAATCTCACATTTAAAGAATGTGTAGATATGATATGATATATAAGTCGAGATTTAATCTCAAACTTACAAGATTTTTTTGAGATAAAATTATGAGACTTTTAAATTAAAGCAATCAATATCTCTTATTCACATTGCTAATGGATAAGATTTTTGTATGGATAAAGGTAAAGCTATCTTTCCACGGAGGCTTGCAGGAACGCTGCTTCCATCGCACTGGACAATGCATTTTATGACTGGACGCACCGTCCTGTGTGATAGGAGCATTCGAGCCTAAATTGGCCCCTTATGTGGATCAAATTGTAAGATTATGCTTTATTTCAGATTATATCCTTGATTAGATCAGAAAAAGCTATTTTTTAAAATAGTTTCTGATTTTATGCTGATTCAAGCCAGAAGATTTTTGAACTTGATGATTGCTTCACCAGCTGGTGGACTCCATTGAGAAAAACAAAAGAAGCTGCAATGGTGGCACAGTAGTAAAGATTAAACAGCTTAGAAATGTGTATAATAGAGGAACTACAATGTCAAATATGAATAGGCAGATTTTGCAGGCATTCACAGAAACTCTGCAGCAGATTTTTTTTTATTGCTTTTGATTCACTAGTCGAAAATATAAAGTAGCAGCCGAAGTTAACAGGTAGTAGGCCTCTCCGTGCATCAAGATTTTCACACACGTGGAAAGAAAACACACAAAAAGCCTCAAGAAGAGAAAGCAAAGGGATCCATCCAAGCTATAAATCAGCAGGCACAATACAGCTTCGATCCAGAACTTGCATCACCATATCATAAGCATCCTGCATTTATCATCAGTTATTAGGAGAAACAAAAAATAATGAAGGCAGTTGAGATTTGCAACATTTGACTAATGGTCCAAAAGGAAAAGAAAAACAAGAATCTTTTCAAGCTTCATGTCATGTGCTTGTCCTTTGATTACTTAGATAAGAGATTTAAGAATGCAGAAAAATGATTCCTAAATTGTCAAGAGTTGGTACTAAAGATAGATAGAACTTTGCTGGGATTTTAATTGTCTTGCTTTTGTAGGTTTTGAGAAACTTACAATATGGTACAATCTTCCATAGCTGGTTGTCTCCTTTGTTCCATTCCCAGAGCACAGTAGTAGTACCATCATTGACTCCACCAGAGTTCTTATCTCCTTGGAAAGCATCCATGTTCAGGCGAATGTTATTAATCATTCTTACAGCTCTATAACCATCATCCATGACCTTGCTCTCACTCCACAGTATGGACTGATCAAAATTATCTGACCTGTAAGGTATCAGTTGGACCTGCGGAGAAAAACCTTTTTCAGGACAAATTTAATGTTGGTATTTCAAAATGTTTCTTCATTTTTAATGTCTGAAAAGGAAAAAAAAATTATGATGCACACACAACTTTTTTCTACTGTAGGAATCAAGAGTGAAGGGGTGGTGAAATCGTGAGCACAGTATCTAGGCTAGGTTCCAAGATGCCTCATCTCAGCATATCAGAAGGGGAAAAAGCATGATTTCCATTATACCAGAAACAAGGGCATTTTATTTAAGCATTGAAGAAGCTAAATTACCTACGAAATCATAGGATTTTGTTCTTGACCATGATAAGCTGCTGGAATTTTTTGAACAGCGGGTAATCTAGACCCCAATATCATAACAATTATACATTATGTTACAACATCTATATGCCACCGAATTGGCAGAACAACAGATAATAAGAAGCAACAATTTTGACTCAAATAATGCCCATGTTCAACTTCAATTCTTCTGTATTTAACCTAATAATTAAGCCTAATTTCTGTAATTAAAGGTGTTGGAGATGGAATCTAAAAGTGTCAAACTTCACAGATTAGAAACATTGTATGAGGGAATAGATGGCCAAAGAGAAGAATGACAAGCAATTTATCACATGAAGAGAGCAATAGGAATTCAATAATTTCTTCTCCACGTTGATTCGAATAATATGGATAATATGAGAAACATATAGCAAGAGAGTAGATGATATATCGAACTGTTGTCTATAATTAGAATGTGTGTTGCTTCTCAGTTCTCACCTATCAGCAAACATTATCAAGTAAAGAAAATCAAAAGCTCTCAGAACAATGACTACATAGAAATAAAAAGCTTTGATTATACCATAACCAGTACATGCAATGCGTAAAGAACGGTAGACCAAAGGTATGAATTCTTTGTTCAGCAGTGGCAAATGTTGTTTAGCAGAAGGGAAAAGATTGGTAAAGTTCATCAATTATGAACCGTAAATTCTTACCTTTAAAATGCCACAAAAAAAAAAAAAAAAAGAAAGAATGAAGAGAATAACAAAGTAATACAATCAGATATTCAGTTGGTAAAAGGATGACATTCACATACCCAATGCTAAGTTGCAGAATTCTAATCTAGTATCAATGGAAAGTACAACTAGAAAAGAAGCATGTGAAATTAGCAGATCATATAAGAAAACATCGAAAGCCAAGAAGAATTCTTACAGGATGACTAGCTCCTATGGAATGTTTAATGGCTTGACCAGTGGCTTTATTAACCAGAGAAAAGCTGGGGAAACCCTCTTCATCTTTCACTCTTGTGCTGAACTTCTGATCTTTGTACCAGTGCTAAAACAACAACAAAAAAAGTAAGATCCAAATCAAAATGAGATCATATGCGCTGCTTTAACTTTAAGTTTTATAACAGTCAAAAGGGTATTTTGGGTTGTCAATTAATTTGTTTAATGTAAAGTCAAAAATGGTTATAACTATATAAGGAGGCCAAAAAGAGAGGAAATTACATAATATATGGAAATAATTTCCAAGAAAGAAAGCAAATCAAACCAAATTGCAAGATAACCAACTGACAAATTTATAATCCAAAAATTAACTTGCAAGAAAATTGTAATTGTGCCGATATAGTTGCTAGATGCACACCTGGAACTCATCAGCGGGATCAGATGGAGCAAGAATAACTTTACCATCTCTGATGGTAAGATGAAAATTAGGATCAGCCTTGCAATAGACTTTGACAGTAGGTTTCTTGGAGAGTTCAGAGGCAAAACCAGAATGAGACTGATGGCCAGTGAAAGATGACAAGTGGGGACTAAAAGAGTGATGACCTTCACTTTGATGATGATGATCAATCCTTTCTTGACTACTTTCATGAGGAACATGTGTAACATGCGCTGGTGCAGGTGAGTAGTTGTATGAACCATGTTCAAGCTGGTGGCTACCACCACTGTGGTGTACATCAGTCACATTGCTTGCTGGTGGCGGCAATATTTCGGTTTGTTGGTGGTGATATGATGGAGTTTGGTATGATGGTGGTGCTGCTGCAAAGCCAGGTTGCTGGAAGTATGAAGATGGTGGTTGTTGTGATGGTCCATCAAAGCCAGGTTGTTGGTAGCGTGGTGGTGGTGGCTGCTGGTACTGAGCTGGTGGAGCAAATTCATTGTGTTGACGATATTGTGCTGGTGGTCTTTCTTGGATTCCTTGGCCATCATTTCTATGGTGGTGAGTGTGGGAGTGGTCGTGACCATAAGGGAATTCCATTATTGTTTGATTCTGATATAATTTCTTCAACTGTAGACTTTTGATCTAAACAACAAGAAGCTGCTACTTGATTAGTATCAAGTTTTGTAGTATAACCAAATATAGATAGTACAACATATTTATATAATTAATTTGTTTTTTTCTTTAAAAACAGTTTCTATTTTCGTCAGAGAAGCTTTCAAGTTCTACATAATTTTTCTGTTTACTCGGGCAAATTGAAACAAATTCCTTTGAAAATTGGATAACTTTCCTTTTTACTTGGACAAACTGAAACAAATTCCTTTTCTGAGATTTTGGTTTGGAACATGTCTTACGTTCAAATAATTCTTGGGGCCAGGACCTGCCTTAGTTTTTAAAATTTTCAGTTCTGAGCTGGCTTCAGTTTCTTTTAATATCTAATTTTTCAGTCTAAGCCTGACTTTGATTAGTTAATAATATCGTCAAGAAAAGAGTCCCCACAGCTGAAACCATTCAAATAATTAAACATTCTAGGCATGTAAATATGGTGGATAAGCCGCCTGGTTACAAGGTATGAAAACAAAAAATAAAACATTTTCCATGTTTGCTTTTACTTTTCACTGGTAAACTTATCTTCAGATCAGTTTAAAGACATAAATGGATTTAACTTGAATATAAAATCACAAAAAATTCAAGATTTAATAATACCACATTAACCGTTGGTTAGTTATTGACAAGAGAAACTACGTTCAGGCAAAATTTGCAGGCATTTACAGAGATGTTTGTTATTGCTTTTCCACACATTAGTAGCAGCAGGATACATTTATATGGATCAGTCAAGAATATAAAGAAGCAACATTGGGCCTCTTTATGTGTAAGGTACAATATTCTGGATTCTTACTTTCTTGTTTTTGAGAGACTTACATAAGGTACAATCTTCCATGGTTATCTCCCATGTTGATGGTGAAAGTCCAATAGTAGTATCATTATGGACTCCATCAGATTCCCCATCACCAAGGAAAACATCTAGATTCAGGGGAATGTGACCAACAAATCTTACAGCTCTATAGCCATCGCCATTGTCCATGCTCTCACTCCATAACATGGACTCATCAGGATCATATGGCTTGTAAGGTATCAGTAAGACCTGCAGACAAAAACCTTTTCAGGACAATTTTTACCGTCTGAAAAGAAAAAAATTATGGCACAGACACAATTTTATACTGTCTTAAAAGGATGATATACCGAATGCCAAGTTGCACAATTCTAATCCAGTAGCAATGGAAACTACAACTAGAAAAGAAGAATGTGAAATGAGCAGAAAAAAAAGGAAAACTTGAAAGCCATGGAGAAGTCTTACAGGGTGAGTAGCTCCAATGGAAGGCTTAATGGCTTGACTAGTGACTTTATTAACCAGAGCAAAGCTGGGTAAACCCTCTTCATCTTTCGCTTTTGTGAAGAACTTCTCATCTTTGACCCAGGGCTACAACAACAAAAGTAACATCCAAATCAAAATAAGATCACATGCTCTGCCTTAATGAATTAATTTTAAGTTTTAAAAACAGTCAAAAGGGGCTTTTGGGTTGTCAATTAATTTGTTTTAATAAAGTCAAAAGACTTATTTTTCTTTTATTTCCTCAACTTTTCCCTTTTTTTTAGTGCAAGAGAAATGTAATTCTGCTGATATAGTTGCTAGATACACACCTGGTACTCATCAGAGGGATCAGCTCGGCAAGAACAACCTTACCATCCCTGATCGTAAGATTATAATTAAGAGAAATGAGAACATCTTTAAAATATTAAGTAATATGAATTACATATGAATTACATATATGATGGTGAATAGTTATATTTCTTTAAAAGATATAATTATTTACTAAAAATTTTGTTTTCCAAAAAATAATGTTAATACAAATAGACATATTTCATAGTTATGTCAGTATAAAGAGATCTCTATTTAATTATAATTAGAACTTTTTTAATTTTTGGAAGATATAAAATTGAAAATATCATTTACCTAAAAATATTTTGCATATAAAACAAAAGCCAAAAAAAGCCCCACAAATTTTTTATAGCCAAATTATATAATTCTATTCTTATACCGATGAATACTTAGTGAATTGATTTTGTCAATGTAAAATGTAATCAATCATTAGGCTTCATTATATTTTCAAAATTTATCGCCAATAACTCTTTTACATATCAATTAATCAAGTGGTGATAACGAATAAAACTTTAAGAAAAGTGATACTGTTACATGTCTTGAAATTTTTTCTCAATTTTTCAACCCCAAGTTCTAACAATCTTCAGGTTTTATTTTTGTGAGTTTATAAAAAATTTTATTGAAGGCAATAACGATAGACAAGGATAATATGTTCAAGATTAAAACAAAAATTTATTCAGATTTGTTTTATTTATTCAAATGAATTCTTTTGGGACAATAAATCTTGGAATGACATATACCAATACAATAAAATCAAGAAGCAAAGAAATTGTTAAGTGTTGCTTGATTTTCAGTTAGTGTACAAGTCAATACTCAATAGATTATTATTATTTTTTGTTGGATGAATCATATTTCATATTTATCTTTTCTTATCATTCGGGTTGAAATTTAATTAATTTGGAATGATTTCTTTCAAGAGTTCCCTGGAATGGAAACAAAATTATGGCAGATCTTAATGTAAAGATTAATGGGATGGAATTTTTTTTCTTATAAATATAAGAAAGATATGATGGAGATATCATGTCCATCCTTTATCATTCAACTAATACATGATTATTCTTAAGGGCTACAAAGACATATTTCTTGTGTTCTGGAAAATAGCCATTTGCACATTGCTAAGTATTGTTAAGTGTTGCTTGATTTTCAGTTAGTGTACAAGTCAATACTCAACAGATTATTATTATTTTTCGTTGGATGAATCATATTTCATATTTATCTTTTCTTATCATTTGAGTTGAAATTTAATTAATTTGGAATGATTTCTTTCAAGAGTTCCCTGGAATGAAAATAAAATTATGGCAGATCTTAATATAAAGATTAATGGGATGGAATTTTTTTTCTTATAAATATAAGAAAAATATGATGGAGATATCATGTCCATCCTTTATCATTCAACTAATACATGATTATTCTTAAGGGCTACAAAGACATATTTCTTGCGCTCTGGAAATAACCATTTGCACATTGCTAAGTCGAAAGTTTGTCACACCACCATCAAATGGTTGGAATGGAGATGTTCGGTTTTTTGTGACCCTCTTTCATTAGCAAACAAAGAATTATACTTCAAATCCCATGACATCTAAAATGGAGTTAAATACTTCATCTCGTCCAAAAGAGGTAAATATGAAAAGATTTCTTTCAAGGGTTCCAGTTATTGATAAAAAAGTCAATTCAGTAAAAGCATCTTAAGTATCAATGCCAACTTTGCATATTTATGAATGATGAAAGAAAGAAAGTAATTTCATGAAAAACATAAGCAAGATTTGATAAAAGTAAATAAAGTTTGTTTTAATGCAAATAAATTTATAAAATTATAAAGATATATGGCATTTATGTGCATTGAATATAAAAGAAAAGTGCACAAGTTTTATGGCTTTTTATAATTTCATGGCAAGGATATTTGATGGTTATGCACTGTGTAGGCTAGATAATGATGTTGGCTTTTCAAAGCGATAAACCTTGGATTTGGCTATCAAATGAGTTATCGATTGTGAAGTTGTTGGAAGTCTTTGTTTAAATAGTATTATCTCACAAATTTGACTGTGAAGAGATTTGAAATTAGAGTTAAAATATCAGTGGACTCTAATTTCACATATATATTGTTGTTATGAGTAAAGTTTAAATTTATTATATCCAAAATATTTTTATGACCTATTTGGATGGTGGACATGATTTGGATAAAGGCATAATATTGTACATGGTATAGGATTTATATATGTGTATATATATATATATATATATATATGTATGTATGTATGTATGTATGTATGACATTTTTATATTCACTTGATAAACCCTTTGATGGTCTTTTAAAATAGCTATATTCTGAAAGATATATGAAATATCCTTGTGTATAAATGTAATTTGTTGACAAAAGTTATGTTATTTTTTAATATACATACACAATAAGTTTTAAGTTTTAAATTGATTATGATAAGAAGTTATGGAAAATAACAAAAAAGATTATCTTGTTTCGCCAAGGGATTTACAATAATTTACTTGATGAAAAAGACAATATGATGTATGGTTCACAACTTAGTGGCAATAACATTAATTTCTTGGGATATCAAGAAATATATAAAATGACCAAATGCGAAATCATCATAACAAGAATAAAAATAAAGTGATTACTATAAATTAAAAAAATTTATGACAATTGTATAAAGGATATCCTTAATAGTTGAATTATTATGGAAAATATTCTTTAAAAAATGGATATACATACATGGTGGGAGGTTGGTCTTGTGAACCTACAAGATATAATTATAAATAAGTTAAAATTTCACCATATGCTATAGAAAATTAACATAATTACATTGGAAATTTAAGAATAAGGTTCAAGCTTATAGTATGAAGTCACTTATGATGGAAACTCGAATCAATGCTTGATATAACATCAAGTCTTAAGTTCAATGAGTCAAAGTACATCATCTGTACATGACTACAAACACTATATTCTTATATTTTCATCCTATGTACTTGATACTCATAATGATAAGGGAAGGATAATGTTATACTTTTAATAAACTCATAACATAAATAAGTTTGAATGTTATAATTATGGGAGCACTCTTGATGTGAGTTACCTATGAATGTGAAGTGTGATTACTTTTTAGGAGTTTAAGGGCTTGGCTCTAACACCACTTATGAAAAGAAGATACAAACACAAAGCCAAAATAGTGTCCCTGTATACCAAGCATTCATTGGGTATAGAAGTTTTTTTGTGTGAGATAAGTTTGGTTAATCAAATAAAATAGTTGATTCAAAGCATAATCTATCATATAATTTTGGTTAATTTTAACTTGTTTTCACTAAATGAAGGTTAAATCAAAAGATACCTTCATTTGTGTAAAAAAATTTCAAAATTATCAAAGATTTGGTTTATTTTGAAAATAGTGGAGGATTGTTGAAATATTTTTAAAATAATAAATCATATGAATTACAAATGATGGTGAATAGTTATATCTCTTCAAAAGATATAATTATTTACTAAAACTTGTCTTTCAAAGAATGATATCTATAAAAATAGGTATTTTTAATAGTTATGTTTGTACAAAGAGATTTCTATTTAATTGTACATAGAACTTTTCTAGTTTTTTGAAGATATAAGGTAGAAAATATCATTTACATAGAAATATTATGCATATGAAACAAAAAGCCAAAAAAAGCCCCATAGGTTTTTTGTATAGCCAAATCATATCACTATAGGGGTTTTGGTTTTTAGCGGCGTTTTTTTTTTACCGTTTAGCGACGTTTATTAACGCCACTATAAGATTGCGACGTTTGCGAAAAAACGTCACACAGAGTGTCGCCTATACACGCGTCATGGCAAATAGCAGCGTTTTCGAAAAAATATCTCAATAGGAGCGACGTTTATATTAGAAGCACTGCCATTTTCGAGGCGTTTATATCTTTGAGACGCCGCTACTTTAGAGGCGTTTGAATTTGAAAACGGCTCAATATTAATGATGTTTATATCTTTTAGTCGCCGCTATTTCAATTACGTTTTTACGAGAAAAACATCATTGCATTGATGGCGTTTGTAACAGAAAACGCTGCTACTTTAAAGGCGTTTGAATCTGAAAATGCCTCAATATTTATGACATTTATATCTTTTGGGCTCCACTAATTCAGTTGCATTGTTATGAGAAAAACGTCTAGTGACGTTTCTATAAAAAATGCCACCTAACTAGCGACATTTGCTGGAAATAACGCTATTACTTATAGTGACGTTTTATGCTACAAACGTCATTAAATTATTCATTTAGCGGTATTGCCCAATGCAAACGCCGTCATTATGTAAAAATGTATTTTTAAAAATTTTTTATAATAAATTTTATTTTCAGTAAAAAGCTTAAATTCAGAAACTGAAATTAATATTAACTTCATTCACATTTAAATATACATCTAATTAATACAAAGTTTAATAATTAGTATAATAACATTCAAATATGATAAATACATTAACTAAGTAAAAAATTAAAATGTATGAAATGGATGATTACATACATTTTACCGGTTGCCAATTGATGAAGAAAAATTTTCACATTGGTCACTTGCATGCTCAACAACTTACTGAATAATATCATACAATTTTTAATACTTCATTGTATGCTTATTTTTTATTTAAAAATTTTAATATTTACTAAATATAATACCTGAGTTGATGGAACACCAAGATCATTTCTTGAAAATTATGTTTGCACAAAATTCATAAGATGATTGAATCGATCATGCAACTGCTGAAATTTTACATGCTCTACCTTCATTCTAACACGTTTTTCTTCAATTTTGGCACGCTTCTCTTCTCTTTCTTCTTTCATTTGCTTAAAATATTGTTGCATAGTTTGCAACTTCCCTTCAATATTGAAATGTCTTGCGAAGACTGACTTGCTGAGAGTGTAAATTATGAAAAGTTATGTCTATAGTAGGCAGATGGTTTTGGACCCAATCCAAGGCCTCGGACCTGTCCATGCCTTTTTTTTTTCAGCAACTTCTATATGCTTTACCTCCATTCTAACACATTTTTCTTCCATTTTGGCATGCTCCCCTTCTCTTTCTTCTTTTATTTGCTTAAAACGTTGTTGCATAGTTTGTAACTCTCTTCTCAATATTGAAATATCTCACGAAGACTGACTTGCTGATAGTGTTAATTATGAAAAGTTATGTCCATAGTAGGCAGATGGTGTTGGACCCAATCCAAGGCCTCGGATCCGTCCATGCCTTTCTTTTCTAGCAACTTCTATGAATATAAGATTTTTTATTTCTTACATGTTAAGAGAATCTTTAGATACTACTTCAATTTTAGCAGCCATTTTCTCTTTCGCTTTTTCCTGTGAATTTGTCATATACAACTATCAAGTTTAATTATTAATTGATTATATGTTAAAAAAAGTTAATTTTTACTTTATGTTAAAATAGATGATACAAATTATCATAACTTTTTGTTTCGACATTCATGTAAGATCTATTTTTCTTATGTGTATTACATGAAAAAGTTTCACACGTCCAATTGCACAGCCCATCTCATTCTCCTATACAAAAATATATGTTATTTGATATGATACATATCAATTGTAACTTATTTATGCATATCAATCCTGTCAATCAAGTATTAAAATTTCGAATAACTTTAATCTCTTTTATTTATATTTTGGACCTGTAACAACACAATGGTCTTAAATATATGCAAAGAATAAAAGCATTTTGGGCTTTCACACATATCGATCATGAAAACTAAATTCAATTATTTTCTCCTGGTTTAATATGAATGATTGAAGCCATTTAATATGATGAAAGACATCCAAAATTTATTTGTATATTTACCTTTTATATGCAAAAATATTTTCAAACAGACATAACTGACAACATTTTCTCCCATATCAACCATAGAAACTAAGTTCAATTAATCGGACAAGCTTGATATCAAGTATTGAAGCTATCGAAAGTGTTAAAATACAACAATAACAACAACCATATAATAAAGGCGTAAATATACATAAACAGTAACTTTTCATACATATCATCTGTGTAACTAAGTTTAAAATTTTCGATAAGTTTAATATCATGTATTGAAAAAATCAAATCTATTAAAATAGAACAATAAATGTTAAATTCCATATTTACGTTTAAATGGTAGAAAAAGTTCATTAATTGAAATAAGTTAATTATCATAAACTTATGATTTCTTTTTGCTTTCTTGCAAAACTTTTTGATTCACTTATGTGGCTATATTTCTATTACTTTCTGCTACCAATCCCAATCTGTTCTCTTTCCTGTCATAAAAAATAATTATGTATATGATAAAAATACAAATATTACCAACTGAAACCATCAAACACTTTCATCATTTAATTCTATTATACAAAGTTATAAACTAGTACCTCTCATTTTCTTGAGAACCAAAATCTAATCAGTTGTTCATATTGCCACCTAATCACATTACAGGGTAAATTTTACATCATCGGCTCTACAGTAGTATTTCGATCGAAATACTTATTCTTTAAACTATGCTTATAATCTTTCCATTTTTTCCCAATGACTTAAGCATAAATGAAGTTGGTATTTCAAGTACAAATCTTGACTGTAATAACACAATAAAAAAAGTTTCAATAAGTAAACAAAATGTAAAATAAAAATTTTGAATATATCTAATTAATTATATTAATACCTCAATAAAGTTTAACGTATCGGCCTTAACTTCTTCTGGAATATTATGCCATGTTTCATAATGAATAGACAATTTCATTCCATTATGGGCTAGCATGCCTAGAAATACAACCAATAATTGAGCCTCTTCACCAATTGGTTGCCTATCAGAGTTTACCAACACTACAATACGCTCGTTAAGAGGTAATGCAAACAATTCCTTCAAAGTTGTCCGGCCTCTGGTCCTTCATTGACCATTGTTATCAACTGCAACAAATATAAAATATATTTGTAAAATCGTAATACTTTTATCATTATACTCGAATTCTAAAGTTGGAGTATATCATACCTGCATTCAAATTTAAAGCATAATCAATTGATGAGGTACTATCTAAACCTGTACATCTTATATTGCCAGATCTAATATCAGTTGAAGGGTTAAAAGTGTCAGAGTTAGATCCAATAGTACGTTCATTTACCTCTAAAAGATTCAGTCCATAGCCAATATTTACAGGTGCTACAAACGGTTTTAAACTAATATCTCTGATATATTTTCCTTTTAACTTACTTCTCTGTATTGTAGCTTATCTACATCATAAAAGCGAATATAAAAAAAATGTTAGTTCAAAAGATATATAAAGACATAAACAATTTAAGAAATCAAAATCTACGATATATAAAGAACACTTCAATTTAATTAAATCAAAATATAATGTATGATTTAGAAGACAATAATTATACAATAGCGAATATGACATTATTTACATACTATTATTTACTACATTATGTCTTAAACACTCGAATTATAGGTGCACGAAATCATGGTTCGTAAATGTCTTCAGTAACATCTTCGTGCACCCACTGAGCATAGGTACTGGAGATATTCTCATCCAAGTTTTGTTCAGCAAAAGGATAATATTCAGTTCCATGTTCAACATTATCTTTGGTATCTAACCCCATATCAAATAAGTCTCTAGGTGTGTTTTGTAGAACAACAAACCAACCCAATTCTTTCGGATCTTCAGAGTAAAATACTTGTTTGGCTTGAGATGAAAATACATAAGGTTCATCGATGAGTTGTTGTCCAGTGTGAATTAATCAAGAAAAATTCACAAGTGTAAATTCGTACTGATCTTTCTTAAGCCCATCGTACTATTCATATTTACCCAATCACACCGAAATAAGATAACTTTTCATTTGCCATAATAATCTAACTCAATGATGTCATTAATCATGCCATAATAGTCAACATTTTCCTCTAAAAGGTTTGTGTCCTTAGCACTAGCATAGCAAGTAGTTGATAAAGTCATACTAATTCTTGAATTTTATGTACTTATAAATCTCTCATGAGATTTTGTGTGAAATCTAAATTTATTGATAATGAAACCTTTGTATCGTTTCACAATCCGATTCAGACCATGTGAAAGACACTTCACCTTTTCACTAACAAGCCTTCCACTCCAAACCTATAAAAGTGAAATAAATATATATGTTATTAATGCTATTTTTACCGTAAACATTCTATGTAGATAAAAAATAATGAAAAGTATGGCATTACTTACAATTGCTCCTAACCGTTCATGAAAGTTTTCAATGAACAACTTATCAACCTCTCAAGGGTTTGATCATCGATAACGTGCATGATCTCTCAAATTATTTTTATACTCACTATAAAGCATCATGATAAAGTATTAACACTAAAAAAAAAAATTTTTTTGCCTAATGTAATGAATAGTTTCCTTGCTAAACAACTTACGTGCGAAACGATTCAATTGAGTCATGATGAAAAAAAATATATCGATGTGCTTGTACCCAATAATTAACATCTAACTCTACCAATTCAGCTTTGTTTATGTGTTGTCCAAAACTTTGAAAAAGATAATTGTAGGCCGAGTCTGTATGCTGCATATCAACATTTCTTGAAAGTCTATTAAATCTAGTTTCAGCATCTTCCAAATAACGAGAACAAAATGTTATACACTCTTTTGTTAAATATCCTTCAGCAATAGAACCTTTCGGATAACATTTGTTGCGATAATAAAACTTTAACTTCCCCAAAAATCTATAGCATAAAACATTAGTCATATATTATTTTAAGTAGATTGGCTTGATAATAAAAAAAACGTAATCAATCTATTAACAAATAATACCTTTTAATAGGATATATCTATTAATAATAAATTGACCCATCGATCTTTGTTTCATATGGAAGGTGGATAAACCAAATGCATTATAATAGTGAAGAAGTTTGAAAAGAAGATTTTCTCTAAATGGCATAAAGTAATCGCGGCTCGATCTTAAACTTTGTCAAGTTTTTCCACATTTATTCATTTTTGACATAGAGATTTAAATATGTTACTCAATTCAATTACCACAGAAGTCACTTGCTTTGACATTGATAAATGTAAAGCAATTGGAAGTAAGTTTTGCATCAAAATGTGATAATAATGTGACTTCAATGAAGAAAATTTTTATTCCTTCATATTCACACATCTTGATATATTTGACGCATAACTATCCGAAATTTTGATATTTTTTAAAACCTTGCAAAACACATCTTTTTTGGCTTTAAAAATCTCAAAATAGGTAGCAAGCAATCAATATTTACCATTAGGAAGCAACATCGGATGAAGGTCTGGGTGAATCCCCATATCAACTAGGTCAAGCTGAATCTTTAAGTCATCTTTAGACCTTCTATTCACATTGAGAATTGTCTCAATAAAATTTTCATAAATATTCTTCTCTATGTGCATCAAATCAAGGTTATGACGTAATAAATTATATTCCTAATAAGGTAACTCAAAAATATTTTTTTTTTCACAACTCATACTCATTAGGGTCATCTACTTCATCGTCCTCTTCATCACTTTAAACATTAAGATCACCAATTTCTGTATGACTATCACCAACTTGTGTAATATGATACCAGACACCTTCAAAGATGTCCCTCACTTTTTTCCTTGATGGAGTCATTTTTTCATATGTAAAATTGATATCTTTTAACTTTGACAAGATATTAGACCCATTAATGGGTAAATAAGATCTTCTCAACTCTTCAACTCCATCAAAGAGATATTTTTTGAATCTAAATCAATGATTATTATCTAACCATTGACGATGTCCCATATAACAGAACTTCTTACCATTATGTAACCACGTCGAACATATTTGTGCAGCATAACATGGACAAGCATAACGACCTTTTGTACTTAAACCAGATAAATTCGCATATGTAAAAAAATCGTTGATAGTCCATAATAAAGCAGCACGTATATTGAAGTTTTCTATTTTCGATACATCATAGGTCTCAACTCCTTCCCATAATTACTTTAACTCTTTAATAAGAGGTTGTAAGTAGATGTCTATATCATTACTCGGACTTTTTTTCTCAAAAATTATCATAGACAATATAAATGACTGTTGTTTCATAATAATCCATGGTGGTAAATTGTAAAAAATCAATACAACTGGCTAAGTATTATAAGAAGTGTTCATCATTTGAAATGGGTTGAATCCATCTGATGCCAGTCCAAACATAACATTTTAAGGATCAAATGTAAAGTTTGAAAACCTAGAATGAAATGACTTCCATGCTAAAGAATCTACATGATGCTTCAATGATCCATCATCCGTCCGCTTCTCATGATGTCATCTCATTAAATCTGTAGTTTTAGAAGACATATAGAGTCGTTGAAGTCTTGGTATTAATGAAAAATAGTGTAAAACCTTAACAGGTTTCTTTTGACACATACCTCATCACCATCATCATTCAACCTTTCATCAAGATTTTTATCAACCCAACGAGAAATACCACACAAATGACAAGATTCTTAATTCTTTCTCTCCCCCTAATACAATATGCAATCATTGAGACAACTATGAATTTTATCATATTTGAGACCTAAATCCTTGATCATCTTTTTTGATTCCTTACAAGATTCAAGAATTTTTGTAAAAGAAAACATTTCTTTCATAAACTGTAATAATAATATCAGAGAGTTTTTCGTCCATCCACATAAGCATTTTAAGTGAAAAAGACGAACACAGAAAGACAACCTTGAATGCTTCGATCCCTCAAAAAGTTCTTCATTCATCTCCTCAAGCAACCTATAAAACTTAGATGTTTTTCCTCTACGTTGTTGGTCACGTACACCTATCTCAGGTTCATCAAATTCATGCATTTCAATATTGAACTGATTAAATCCTTCATTTTGGAGAGCAAGATTAGAAAAATTTTGGTTATGAATGTTAAAAACATCTTGTAACATGCCTTCAATATCATCTGTTATAAAGAGATCATGCTGGTAATGAGGAGCCTTTGATGTTAAAGAAATTATAGTGGAAGACCTTGACGGTACAAACTCTCTATGAAAATATCAATTAACATATCTCGATAAAAATTTAATACAAATTAAATGCTCATAAATAACTTTACGCATTTGTCACTCGATATTAGCACATTGCACACATGGGCATAATATCATATTATCTTCACTTGTATTCTCAAATGCAAAATTAAAAAAAATTTTCACTCCATCTTTGTACTATTGACTTGATCTTAACTTTTGCATCCAACTCTTATCCATTTATTAGTTGTTACATTATCAAACCAAATGTATATAAAAAATTAATATGAAAATGAACATGTACAATTGTATAGTTTACTATGTTTTAAACAAAAGATAATAACAAGACCAGTACTTACACAAAACGAGAACTCATTGTTGTGAAGTAATTTATTAGCTACCAGATATTATGATTGTTAAAACTCTACTGCTAACGTAGACAGTACCTAAGAGTATTTGTACTTGAGGTTGACATAAGGTGAAATAAGGTGGGCTTTGTAAAAATTTTTTTTCACCAAAAAAAAAATCATAAATTACAAAAGCTAAAGAAATAGTTAAATGAAGTAAAAGCTAAAGTCAATAAGTTATGAATAGTCAAAATAGGGTTCTAAAAGATAATGCTCGAATACTAAAAGCGAAAGAAAAGAGAAAATTGTACTTGGTCGAGAAAGAGAAATAGTATAATATGAAGATGAAGCTTGAAGTTGGTGATTGGATGCACTAAGTTTGAGAAGATTTTTATTAGACAGGATTATGAAAGGTGTTTACTAACAAAAAACACCAACAACAATTCCTCATACATATTTTTTGAATATATTATAGGCATATTGAACATATCGTCACACAAATTCTAACACTGTTATTGAAGGCATATATCTAAGAAAGACGCCTTTAATAATTTCTATCACAATGGTAGTTAACTATTGAAGGTGGTTGCAGAAAATAACACCTTTACTAATTTTCCTCAAAAAAAATTTTTGAATTATTAAAGGCGTCTTTTATTATGACACGCTTTTAATATATCACGATGGTAATAGAAGGCTTTTATTAGAAAAGACGCCTTCAATATACCTTTAAACTTAGTAATCTATTAGTGAAGGCATTTGTTAATAACAGACGCCTTCGAAATTTTTTCACTAAATATTTTGAGAATTATTAAAGGCGTCTTCTACTATCAAAAGCTTTTTATATATCATTACACAAATTGTAACACTATTATTGAAGGCGTATATTTAAGATAGATGCCTTTAATAATTTCCATCACAGTTTGTATATAATTACTAAAGGTAGTTGCAGATAATAATGCCTTCAATAATTTAAAAAAAAATTTTTTGGATTATTAAAGGCATCTTTAATTATAAAACGCCTTCAATAATTTGTTATAAACTTTGAAAATCCATAATAATTGAAGGTAATTTTTTAGTGAAAATGCATTTTCTAATTTTTTAGAATTAGAAAAGGTTTTTTTTTTTTTTATAAAATATGCATTGAATAAGTTGGTTGGACAATTTTAAAGGCTTATAATTAAATGCATCTTTTTTGTAAAAAACGCTTTCAATAATCTCCAATAAAATTTTTCCACTAAAAATTTTAGAAATTATTAAAGGCGTCTTTTGCTGTAAAATGCCTTCTATATACCGTCATACAAATTTTAATGATGTTATTGAAGGCAAACATCCAAGAAAGATGCCTTTAATAATTTCTATCACAATTTGCAGATAATAACTGAAGGTAGTTGCAAAAAACAATGCCTTCAATAATTTTTCTCAAAAATTTTTACGGATTATTAAATGCATTTTTTATTATAAATCGCCTTCAATATACCACGATGGTAATGGAAGGCGTTTATTAGAAAAGGCACCTTCAATATACCTTTAACCTTAGTAATCCATTACTGAAGGTGTTTGTTAATAACAGATGCCTTCAAAATTTTCTCACGTAATATTTTGGAAATTATTAAAAGCATCTTCTACTATAAAATACCTTATATATATTGTCATATAAATTCTAACACTATTATTGAAGGCGTACATCCAAGAAAGACGCATTTAATAATTTTTATCATAGTTTATAGATAATAACTGAAAGCAGTTGCAAAAAATAACGCCGTCAATAATTTTTCTCAAAAAATTTTTACGGATTATTAAAGGCATATTTTATTATAAATCGCCTTCAATAAATTGTTATAAACATTAGAAATCCATAATTATTGAAGGTAAATTTTTACTGAAAATGCCTTTTATAATTTTTAAGAATTATAAAAGGTGTTTTTTTTTTATAAAAAATGCCTTTAATAAGTTGGTTGGATAATTTTAAAAGCTTATAATTAAAGGCATCTTTTTTTGTAAAAAACACCTTCAATAATCTTTAATAAATTTTTCAGGTGATTATTGAAGGCGTTGTTCCATGGAAAATGCCTTTTATAATTAATTTTTTATTCATTTTCCTACCTTGAACATAGGAATTTGCATAGGCCTGGTACACAAAACGACTAAAAGCTGTGTTATTCAACCAAAAAAACCAAACCTTTAAACACATTTTTAGCAGACCATTGCTTTCTTTCTCCCATTCCCTGCCACTGACCTTCAACAAATCACCTCTACGAACCTCTGTTTTAATTGGTAAGTCTTTTTTTTTAGTTTACTATATTATTTACGCCTTCAATAGAGAATTTTTGTTTTTTTAGTTCTTTAATATTGACATATGTGTTTATATATTTTAATTAACATCATCATCAGTATAGTAGTCCAAGATTTTATTCATATTGCAAGTATGTTGTTTCTATGTAGTACGCATTAAATATTATGGTTTGTTGAACCTTGTTGACTAATATTGTATTGTCAAATGGTATTGTATGATATTCGATGTCTGAATAATATTTCATGCTGAATGGTTTGCTGAACTTTGTTGTCTGATATTGTTTTGTTAAATGGGTTTAAATGGGGACTGAATGGTGTTTCTGAGTGATTTGCTAAAGGGTGTGTATGAGCACATTGCTTAATGGTGTGCTAAATGCTATTTTTGTATATAGTATGATATTGGTTGTATTCAATCAAGTACAATAATCAATTTAGAGGGTCATATTGTGTAATTCGTATAATTATGATCAATATTACAGGTAATATGGACTCCAAACAACATCATTCTCCTTTTAATGAACATACAGAAGAAAGAAGTGTAGGAAAAAAAAGAAAAGGAATGGGCCTAAATAAACAAATCAAAGTGACTAACACAAAAATTTATGTTGACTTCAATCAAAGTGGGCAGCCTGTGTCGAAAGAAGCTGCCAAGATGATTACTCATATTAGAGCCATCATTAATCAAAGGATTTCAATTACGTACACCAATTGGTGACGAGTTTCTGATAATCTAAAGGATGAGATATCGCAGTCTATTGTGGTATGTTTATTCAACTATTTTGTAAAAATTGTTATATGATCATTTCATTGAAATTCAATGTGTTGATACTATTTGTGTTAACTTATTTAGGAACGGTTCGATATCCCAATTGAGTGTAAAAAGATTGTGTTACAATCTGCTGGAAAAGTTTTCAGAGACTTTAAAAGTAGATTGATAACCAGATATATTTTACCGCTGACTGATGAAGGTGATGTTTGGGCTGTTTCACCTGTGGCAGATGTAGATGTCATAAATGTTGAAGATTGGATAAATCTTGTTCAACATCGACTTTTAAAAGATTTTTTGATACACAAACCCATTACCAAATTAGTCCAAGTTTATAAGTCTTTATGTAATATAACCTTTGATCTTCATATGTGATTGACGTAATTTCTTGATTTTGTAGAAAATCAAAGAACAACATCAAGACATTCGGGCCAAATAGAAATATCACCATCAGACAGTAAGAAAATGATATGCAACTATGAAGTATGAGCTTGTATGTATTCGTACAATTATTTTATACTCATTAATGAATATTTATGAACATTCATTTCATACATTCTCATTTTTTTTATAATTATTTAATAAAAATCAGTGAGCTCAAACATAGAAGTTTTTAGATGGGATGTTTGGAAACAAAGACATCTATGGAAGGATGGATCCTTCGCAGATGAAGCAACCGAAGAAATGGCAAAAAAAATTGTATGTATAATTATTTTTTTGATATAATGTATGATTGGCATTGTGATTGCATGCATAAGTGTATACTAGCTTGTGTAGATTTATTTTAACAACCTCATTTATTATTATCTTTCAGGATGATTATACTACCAAAGTAAAATCTGATGAATTAGCAACCCAGTATGGCGAAGATCATTTGTCTTTAGCATTAGACGCTAAAGAAAGGCCCGGTCGGGTTCATAGGGTTGGTAAATTTATCTTGCCATCAACGTATTTTGGTAAACAACCAAAAATCCCATGAATGAGAAATGCACAATATGAAGCAATAATTGAGCAACAACAACAACAAATTAATGATC
The DNA here is from genome assembly GCF_002303985.1 of Durio zibethinus. The sequence goes on from NW_019168004.1 coordinate 11,356,451, forward strand.
AAGAGCAACGCTTCAATGACTAACAGCAAAGACTTGCTGCTTTGGAGTCTATGTTGGCAGCAATGCAGCAGGTTATACTAGTACCCTAGCCTGATAGCATCGTCCCCGTATAAAAAGCTTTCGTTGTAAGTAAGGAAGCCATCCTATCATCCGTTACCACCCAAAAAGTATGATATTGTTTATAATTTGAATATTAATTTGTTTATTATATTTATTGATTTGGTTTTAATACTTATATTTCATTAAATATTGTAGGAGGATGTACAGACTCAAAGTCTGACCCTTGCCCAAGCTTCAATGGATGAGTTAACAAAGTATTTGCTAAAGAATTGTACCGACGACAACTTCATATTCATTAAGTCTGAGGAAGACTTATTTGATAAACAATCATTTTCTTTCATTAGTGTGGATGAGGTGAAAGAATTTTGTGAAATGAATGAATTATCAGCTGCTGAAATCGTTACTTATATGAGGTTAGCTTATAAATACAAATATGCACATTCAATATGTAGTAAGTTAGTACTAAGGTGTAATACTAACTAGCAGTGTTAATTGTTATCGTGTAGCTTCCTCTATAGAGAGCTGAAGGGGAGATAGTTGATGAACAAATTTAGATTCATTGACCCTAACTTCATTAGTGAGCAAAGTGGCATAGTCATGTATCATGCTAATCATGTGATCCTATGCATGAAAAGACCGATTGATTATTATTTGCTCCCGTATAATGCGCAGTAAGCTATATTCCAACCTTACTTACTCCAACATGCTCCATTCTATGATCTGATGCATATTCTGAGGATACCATTATTATTATTTTGTAGTCGTCATTGAGTGCTTATTGTGATTGACACCAAATCCTTCACGTCATACTTTCTTAATTCAGTTAATCCAATGGTGATACCTAACCCCGATATTCAAACTTTTATAAAGAGGTATTACAGTACTTTATTATATTATATATGTTCTATTTCTTTATAAGAAATTTTATTTATGTTCCCACTAATTTTTTTTCTTTTCAATTTAGGGTAATATTTGCATTCAATAAGAAGATAAAGAAATCGAAATGGGTGTCATTACCGATAAATGTCAAATTTATTCTTTTAACGCTGAGTTTGTGTAGATGAATATTTTCTAAACTAACTAAATTTAATTTTCAGGTACCTCGTTAACTCGGTAATATTAAATGTGGATATTATGTCCTTCATTTTATGTGGGAGATAGTGTTACATGATTTTATGACCACACCATTCAAGGTTAGTATAAATTTCATTAACTCATTATATATTCAAAAAATAAAATGGTACATTATGTTCTCATTTCTTAACATTTACTTATGATTTTTTTTTAGTGGGAGGGTAAAGAAAGCTTCATAGAAGATGAGTTCGATGAAGTCCGTAAAGAATGGTGTGATTATGTATTGTCATTTATCAATGTTGATAAACCTTCAGGTTAGACATTGTTGGTTGAATGTAAATATATATGGAACAAATTGTTATAATGTTTTTAACATGCTATGTTGAAAGGAAACTTTAAGTTTGTACATTGGGGGTATTAGTTTAATATTATTGTTATACTTAATATGAATATACTATGTGTACTTATTAAATTACTGAGTACGATTATTTCAGAAAAGTTTATTAATATGGCAACGTTATCAGTTTTAATTTCGGATGTGTGGTCAATTTTTTGAAATACAACAATGTTCATTATGCAAATTCCAAAATGTAATTCATAGTATCAGATATATGAACCAAATATTTTTTGGGCATAAATATACAACTAATAGCAAATGTTTTTCTGAGCATAAACCTACAACTGACTTCACATATAAAATATCAATTATGCTTTTCTGATGCAATTAATGAAGGTGTTTTTAGCAAGAAAACGCCTTCAATCATTAATAGAAAACATTGAAGGCGTTATTTACCAAAATCGCCTTCAATAATCCTTCCAAAAAATTATTGTCTGGAATATTAAAGGCATTTTGGGCAAAAAACGCCTTCAATAATATGAACTAAAAATTAATCGAATGGATTATGAATGGCATTTTCCTATAGGTAACGCCTTCAATAATCCCAACAACATGTTTATGAAGGCGTTTTTTTATATAGCCGCCTTCAATAATCTGACAATTAAAATTTATCGTTGGGAATATTAAATGCGTTTTTGGATATAACTGCCTTCAATAATTCGACAATTAAAATTTATTGCTGGGAATATTAAAGGTGTTTGGAGCAAAAAACACCTTCAACCATCCCATTCAAATTTTGTCTATGGAATATTGAAGGTGTTTCTTACAAAACCGTCTTTAAAAATCCAAAAAAAAAATTTACCGATTGAATTATAGAAGGCAAGTTCGGCCAGAAATGCCTTCAAGAATCGAGTCCATATTTTTGCTATTGATTATTAAGGGCGTCTCTCCATGAAAAATGCTATCAATATTCTATGAAAAAAATTTTAAACCAATTGATGAAGGGGTTTTTACCAAGAAAATGCCTAGAATAATCAATAACAAATAATCTGTGCCTAAACCTAAAAAAGGCTAAAGGACGGATCAAACCAACAACCTTATGGTAAACACCCGTACGATCTAAACAATTTGATAACCTTAATATTGAAATAATTTTTGTAAAAAATAAAAAAATTTAATAAGCCCGAGGAAATTTTTAGTCTAAATATTAAATGCGTTTCTTGTAAACAACGTTTTTATTAATCTCATAAAATTTTTTATGACGTGATTATTGAAGGTGTTGTCTGCCAAAAATACACCTTAACTATTCACCAAAACTTTTAATAAAAAATATTCAAGACTTTTTAATCGAGAAACACCTCTAATATCAAGTCTTGGGTGGCGTTTATAAGTAACAATGCCGCTATTTGAATACTTAGAGGTGTTTGGATAATAAACGCCTGAAGTTTTATGAAAACACGGAAGGTAACGGCGTTTGTAAGTGAAGGGCCCCTATAAAATTACCGCTAATATGCCATTTTGCTGTAGTATATAATCCTATTTTTATGCTTGTGAATACTCAAGAAATTGATTTCGTCAATGCAAAATGCAGTGAATTATTGGGTTTTCTTGTATTTTCAAATTTTATCATTGGTAACTCTTTTGCATACCAATTAATCAAGTGATAGGAAATAAAATCTCAAAAATAGTGATACCATTAAACGTCTTGAAGCCTTTCTTCAATTTCTTAGTTTTTCCAACCCCCAATTCTAACAAACAGTACGTTTCTCATAGAGTTGAGAAGCAGAACCAGAATAAGACTGAAGGTGATCAGTAAAAGATGGCGTGTGGGGTCTAAGACAATGATGACCTTTACTTTGATGATGATCATCAAAGCTTTCTTGACTACTTTCATGAGCAACGTGTGTAACATGTTGTGAGCAGTTGAATGAACTTAGTTCAGGCTGCTGACTACCACCACCACTATGGTGCACATTAATAACATGGCTTCGTGGTGGATCAAATTCGTGGTGTTGATGATGTGGTGCTGCTAGTCTTTCTTGGTTTTCTTGATCATCATTTCTATGGTGGTGATCAGTGTGAGAGTGGCCATGACCAAAAGGGAATTCCATTTGTTTGATTTTGATCTAAACAACAAGAAGCAGCTGCTATTCTTTATCATCTCCAGTTTTGTAGAATGACCAGATTTGTTTGTTTTAATTTGTTCTTTTTTCTCTTTATATAGGCGTCAATTATGTTGAGTCCAAATTAGCTAACTTGAATTAACTTGGAAATTAGAAATATTAAACTACCTAAATATCTAATTAGTAGAATGTTAATTACAAAGGAAAACATAAATTGTTGCATTAGTATTATTGAAGTTTTCATTTATATATTTATCTTCTTTATTCATGAAGAACTATTATCTACTCATCTTTAAAGTGTCGATGATGATTCATATGCTCAATAAGAATTTTTTGTAGGGTCCTAACTGTCAAAATCATTGTCTACACATCTTTCAAGTGTCGACGATGATATGGCCTGTTACAACTTACAAGTTGCCTATAAGTCTTTGTGATGATATCAATGTGGCTATGACTGAAATGTGGTAGAGACAAAAGAAGAATTCATTGTAAGAGCAGGAAGCAGTTGGACACAGGATGATAGTTTCAGATCGTTGCAGCCTCTAATGGAAGGATGGATTAAAATTAACAGTGATTGGTTTCTTGAAAAAAAAAAAACTGGAAAAGCAGCCACTGGTGTTATTGGTCGAGATCATAAAGCCAAGTTGGTTGCTGGGTCTGGGAAATATATTAAAACTGACGATGCTTTATTGGTTGAGGAGTTGGCATTTGAGAGAAGAAATGGCATCAAATAATTGGACAACTATTAGGCATGTGAAAGAAGAAATGGCTGGCTGGCTCCAAGGTATGAAACAAAAGAAAATACATTTTCCATGTTTGTTTTTACTTTTCAAACCTAAACATATCCTCTCAGTTTTAAACAAATTTCCTTGTACAAGCCATTACAGGCTTGCAGCTACTACTCTAGACTACTATTCTTGTTCATTTTCAGGTAATATAAACATTGAAGATAAGTTCAGATTCTGCAACAGATAAAATTTTACTATAACAAGCTTCCGCCTGCAATAATTGCTCAAATCTAGCCAGATAAACTATGACTATTTTAAGTAATTATAACCTTTCAACTTGATAAGGTTTTAAGAAAACTTTTCAGTTGCAAAGTAAAAAGCTATAACTTAGCTTAAATTATATAGTAAAAAAAAGGGTGTAAGATGAATTCGGAGTTTAACTAATTTGATTTATGCAAAAACTCTTAGGAGGTGGTATTAAACAAATTTAAATTTCAATACTTGCAATCTCTTGTCATATCCTCAAGCTATAGCATCCTTCGTACCAAAAAAGTCTACAATCATGCTGCCTAACTTTCCCATTTGATTGAGACTAACACTTTTATGATTGTGGTTTTTTTGTTAAATTTCCCATTTTAAGTTATGGATTAACTAATTAGTAGTAAATTTTCAGTTTCTCCTAAACCATTTTGTAGAAAGTAAAATTTACCCTTGTTTTTAAGCATAGAACCAAAGAAGATAGGAAACAAAGTTACTGTTTCTTCTGTTAGTCCATGGAGGGTTTTGGGGGTAAAGTAAGCTCTTTGAACTGATTAAAGTAAGAATATCAGTATCCAGCAATGTTCTGCACAAGCTTTTCTTAAGGAGGCCCCATCAATAATTTAGACGTTTCTTAAGTTACAAGCATAATCGATCTACTATCTTCTCAAATCAAAGCAAATGTGAACAATTAGTGTGATTATAACAAGATTTCTTCTTTAATTACTATAAATTATAGTTAGGAACTAATCATATGTCATTATATGTCATTTCTTGAATGTTTGCTAATGACAAGATTAGCAAATATAGAAACAAGATTAGAGGATATTCCTGTAATCTTCAATGCTTGATGGGTATTGCATTGTTTGTCACTGCTCCCATATTTCGTTGTATTTTAGTGAAGAGGCAGCTACCTAAGTTGTCTCTTATCGGAGCATCAAACGAATAAAAAAAATTTAATTAGGAGTGTAAGCAAATAGAATGTTAGATAAACAGATTCGATTTTTGTTTGTTTATTAAATTAAACAAATGATTATGAATAATATTTTATAATTATTAATTAATCGAACAAATCATAAATCTAATAAAATTCATTTATATTTGAATTTATTTACATTTTTAAATTTAACTCAAAAAAATAACATAACTAAGAAGTGTACCTACTTGTTAACTTGGCTGGCCAGAGAGATCTTGTAGGTTCTTGTCTTTAATTGAAATATTTGATTAACACCATGTAAATTTTGGGTTTAATTATTGGGAAATATAGGGTATAACAGATCATTCATAAATAAATAATAATAAAAAGAATTTAAGTATCCAATTCCCATCCAAACGTTCTTCAACTTGTTTGTGTTCTTACTCGATGGGAAATGACAATCTTGATTCCACTTGTCTTTGGCACAACAATTGGTGTGGAAAATTGGTGATATAAAGTAAAGTATTCGCTTGAGAATAATAACCTTTTTCCTTTTCTTTCATTAAAAAAAATATACATCAAATCATCAAATTCAAACAACACGCTATTTACAAAGTGTGAATTTGATCTGCCATTTCCACCACTACATAAAATTTTCTACAAAAATCATGAATGATTCCTTTTTAACTCCTTTTGCAATTTCTTTCCCATTATCTTTTGACTATGTAGTGGTATCAGCTTTTTGATACCACTCCAAGGAGTTTAATGTTTCTAACCCAAGTTTTATCATTTTTCCTACAGAAAAACCAAACACGCTTCCTTTTGTTCACACCTTCACCAACGCTAGACGAGCTCAATCGTTGGTTATTCTTTTCATCTTCCCGCTTCATTTCTTTTCCATATTCCACCTTTTTTTTGTTTTTTTTTTTTTTTTTATTTTAGAAATTTTCCTTTTATCCTTGGAATTGAAGGTGAGGACTTAAAAGTAGACTCTGGTTGAAGAATGACTGGCTTAGGAAGTTGTATTGAGTCATGTCATTTTGGCTGGTGCTATTACTGTAACTGCAAGAACTGATAAGTTTCTTTGATGGGTGCAAGAAATCCTCATCAATGCTTGAGTACTGGCGCTTGAGTTTGTTTTCCATGTTTGGAACTGAAGAGCTCAACTGGGGAAGCTTTTGTAGCGACATGCTGCCGCTGTTGATGGTATTGGTGTAGTTATTGATCGGGAGCTGTTCAAGGTTCGCAAAGCTGAAAGAAGGTGATTCATATGCAGTTGTGTTGCATTGGTTGTCGGCGAGGAAGCTACTCAGCATTGAGTAGTCCACGGCATCTAACAGGTTGGAGAAGGAACAGGATTTCTGAGGCTGGAGGGTATTGTTGCTTGGAGGACTTTTCAGGGCAGGCAAAAGGGCATCCTGAATGAACAGTTCTGCTTCCTCTTCCTCTTGATCCAGATCACTTGTTGCTGCTGTTGATGTTGAAGATAAAGCATGGGACTTCTTGTAGATCCGGCAAAGAACCCAATCATCTAACTGAAAAAATACAATAAAAAACAGAGAAATAAACTTAGATCAGTCACAAGATTCCTGCCAAAAGATTTCAATATTTCATTTATCTAAATACTTTCTTAGTAAATGTGCATGCCATTGCCATCCAATGAGTTCTCCTAAGACCCCCAACCTAACTAGAACATATCATTTTTAAGAACATTAATCAGAACAGGATGGCATGAATGTGTAAATGAAAATGTCAGGGCTGAGGGGTACATTTGAACATAAAGTAAAGAATAAATGGTTCAATTAGAATTGCACCACATTACATGTCATGTAAGTTATAAATCCACTACGTAAAATGCAATCATTGATTTTTTTTTTTGAAGGGGAAAAATCAATGTCGTTATAACAATTATCACAGCATAAGTTGAATTTTCAAGATCCTACAAAAATGCCATCATTTTATATTTTTCACTTCCTTTTCTAGTGATGTATATCATAGTTTCCAAAAACCTTCTCTTAACTCATGATAAAAGGTCAATTTTCTTGATGCAACAACTCAATTTTAATGACAATCAAATGCACTGTTTAGAGATGAGACTCACCCTCATGGAGCAATCTTTAGACTTCGCTGGCCTATTGTTGTAGTTGGAGTTAGGGTTCTCAGCAAGGCGATATTCATGCATGATCCAATTAGTCTTTATCCCCTTTGGAGGCCTTCCCTTGTAAAACACCAGAGCTTTCTTTACACCAATATTCTCTTGCACTCCACCCCCTCCGGCTACCATTGAAGATGTAACTATAACCTTATCCGTGCCAGTTGCTTTCCAGTAGCCGGACGCAGCTGCCCTGTTAGGCCTTGCACCGTTAGGGTACTTGCGGTCTCTAGGACTGAAAAAGTACCATTCTTTCTCACCAAAGGCAGCTCTAGCTGATCAAAAACAACAACAAACATAACATTTCCACGTCAAAGCAAGCCTTAACATGACAATAACAACACCAAAAAACACTCTAAGAAGCTATTTTATGATTTCCAATGATGATAACATGAAAAGGGTTGTTAAAGAAAACCTCACCTGGTAAGTCCCAGGGATCAAACTTGTAGATATCGACATCGGCGATGATGGAAACAGGGAAAGGTGAGGAACTCACCTTCTTCTTTAGATAATGAAGGATGAGTTCCTCATCTGTAGGATGGAACCTAAACCCTGGAGGCAAACTTGATTGTGGGTGCTTCATGTTCGAATCAAACTAACTCGACAAAGCTTAATATAATTCAAGTTGAACTAAGTTATAGACTATAACAAGCTCGAATTCAAGAAGAAAGAAGCAAAGAAGAGCCCTCCAGGATTGGTTTTGGTGGAAGCAAAACCAAAACCAACTCAAAGAGATAGAAGGAGATTGAAATTTTTGGGAGCGGATAAAGGGTTGGCCTTTTATGGAGGTAGGATTTTTGTCGTTATGTGGAAAAACAAAGAAAAAAAATGGAGGGGATTAGGCCAAGGAAGGAAGGCACCAGTTGCATAATTTGGATTTCAAAGGGTCCCACAACGCGTGCCAGCTGTTGAGGCTTGAACATTATTGGTTTCCCTTTGGACTTGTCTTCACCTTCTCCCACGAATGGGAAAAGATGGCGGCTTATTCATGGTCATGGATGAGCTTAATCTAATGACACATCGTTGTCATTTCATAAATCTCACCACGTGTCAATCTTCCAATGTTTTGGCATTTCATGCGTGAGACTAAAGTAAATTTTAATATTTATAATTTTTTATTTAAAAAATATATTTTTCATAAAAGCATTTTCCCCACACTATGCCTCTTTTCTACTATCTTAATTATAAATTCACTCAATTAAGATCTGACATGCCATAAAATTTTGCTAATATTTGTGAATTTATAAACAAAAAATTTATAACAAAATAAAATTTCACAACCCTATTATTTTTAGTCGATGTAAATATGCTTTATATAATAATTTTTCAACTGCAGAAGAAAAAAAAAAAAGTGTTGCTGTTGTTGTTGTTATAGTTGTGGCAGTCCTAATCATAGTTGCCGTAAATATGTGCAACTCTTTACCTGTTCTTTAATTTTCAATTTTTACAAGGATGTTTGCCTTTAAAATGGTTATAAAAAGGAAGGTAAAAACAAAAGGGTAAGGCTGTTGAAGATAGGGCCGTGGGAGAAAAAAGAGAGAAGGTACTGTTTGGAGATGACAGATAAGATTGGTCAAAATTGGGGTTCGGTGGATTAAAGTGATAGATTGATGAGTGAATGGTAGTCCTTTACTCCCTAAGTGACAAAAGGTTTCAAGACCATCATTTGAATTGTGAACATTTCCCATTTGAATCAGAAATTTTGAGAAATTAAAGTACCATTTCAACCATTTTTTTTTATTCAAAACAAGTAACCAACAGATATGTTAAGATTTTATTATCAATACAAATGAGTGCATCCTTATTATCGTTTTAAAAGTAAAATTAAATTCAGATAAAATATAAAATATTTTTGATTATATTGTAAAAATTATATATAATCTTAGAAAGGAGAACAATTTATTTCAAATTACATATATATAGAGAAAAAAAAAAAACCAAAAGATCTTAATCACAACTTTTGGTAGAATAGTGGATTGAAGACCAATTGATTTGAGTGTTCAATACGTTTTAAATGATTGGAACTGATGTGCGAATAATACAGTAATACTAGTAGCACTATTACTTCAATGCTTATCCACAATCCACATTACATATATCTTATACTATATTTATTTATTTATTTATTAATAAAATAGACCAAATGATATAATTTATAACTTCTAATAATAAAATTTCTTGCACCTGCCCCCAACATTCTTGATTAAGAATTTTTTTTTTTTTTATTTGTCATAGGAGATAGAATCCTACATTAAGAGAAAAGAGAAGACTGAAGTCGAACTTCAATCATATGTCTTCTTAAAATTTTTAAACTGGGCAAAGTAGTAAACTGAATTTCACATAACTTTTTAGTGTAAACATGAAAGGATTATGTCTCTAAAACAGACATCCAAGTTTGTTCTCTCTCAACTTAATATATATATAAAGCAAGAAATTGCTAACATTCCTTTTTAAGCTTAATTTGTTTGAGACGTCTGGACCTTACAAATTATTATTTTAATTATTCCCAAAACTTCGTTTGGGATCTGCAATTACTAAAATTAAGATTTGAACACGTGATCAGAACCCTCCCATCGTCCCACCGCCAGATTTTATGTTTTATGATTAAATTTTTAGAGTTTAATTATAAAACGTAAAGTTTCAATGATTAAAAAATTTTTATCATGCATCTAAATCAAACCTAAAATTTTGACCTGGATAACCACCAGTATCTATTATTTTTTATTTTTTAATTATAGAATTTTGGACTATATCTAAAACCTAACCTATCTTGGTTTTTTTTTTTTTTTCTAATGCTTGGCTATGTCAGCATGATCCTAATCAAGGTTAATTAGTTATATAAGCATGAGGCAAACAAGCTCTTAATCAAAGTTAATTAGTGACTAATGCATGTGGCGCGCACGTCTAATCTCTCTCACCCTGAAATCAATAGTTTCAAGCAATAGCTAAGTCTACCTGAATTTTCTTATTATATTATCTAGTCCTCTTTCCCATACAATGTGAAAACATGACCATCATTTTTATAATTCATCAAGGGGAAATCCAATAGCTTGAAAGAAAAACAAGAAAAAACAAAGCCAAGTCAATCCTTGAATAATGTTCCCACACACCTACGATGCAAACGACATGGATTACGTGCATTTTTGGTGGGTGAGTTTTTGATTTAGTCATACATTCATGTACCAACAAGAATCTCTCTTCAATGTCCCTACCCCAAAAAAAAAGCAAAGAGTCATAACTAACATTTGATAATTTATATATCCAAATTATATAAAATATTTAAATTTATATATTCGTGTCTTATGTTACATAAAAATTACATATCATAATTCATATTAACATGAAAATATAAAATTTATTTTTTGGTTTTATTAAATTCATATATAATTATTGTTAAAATTTTAAGCCGTATCATTTTCATGTTCTATTTTCGTACATATTTAAATCATATAATCATATCATAGTTTAAATTATCAGACATACTTATAGCAAGTTATGACTCCTTCATTCCGGACAATGACGGGTGTATATTATATAAGCACATAGGTAATTCAACCACAAAAAAGAACATCACTAAGAACACATAAAACAACTTTTTCGTGAAAAACTCGACAAATTACGTGGTTTTTAATCGATCACGTGCTCAATTAATCTAGTTTAGTTTCCTTCATTAGGATCCAATCTCATTTTTTAATGAGGTAGACTAAGAGAAGTTTGCTTTCCTATGCAAACGGGCTGAAATTTTAATGTCAAAAGGAGCAAACCATAGCGTCTTATGTGGACTAGGAAAAAACAGCATTGATATTCTACGGGGAGTTAAGTTTGAAACTATATGTGTTTTGTTTGATTACTAAGGAAGACCTGAGAAAAGATTTTAAAAGTTTAAAACTGTGGCAATTAATTATTCCTTGAGATTTCTTGGCAATCAAAACTAGCACGGCAGGTTTCTAAGAACAATGACAAGAAAAAAAATATGATTTTCTTATTTCTGGGGAGACGACTTCAAGGGTTCCATAATATAATGAGCCAAAAGGTAGTTGATCTTCAATAGGAAGGTGCCAAATTTGGACAAAAAGGAAGATTAATAAGACAAACAAAAGTAGAGAGATGGGGGTCTGGGAGAATATGCTAAAGAATCAATAAGAATGAGAAAAGAAGTTTATGATTATCGACAAAACTTTTATTGAGACGCTGATATTTATCCTTCAAAGATGCTTTTGTTTGGCCTGATGAGCTTTACGTTCAGTTTGTTGTCATGCAAAGAATAGGATTCATGCTTTGAATCTTATGTCATGTATGATGAAAAACAAAAGTACCCGGCAATTCAAGCTTTCTTGCCCTCAACCTCCTTTACTTTCCATGTACTAGGTAACTTGCTCAGCTGAAATTCAAATACTCACGTGTCAAAATGTCAATGAATTTATTGTATATATCATCCCTTGATTAAGTAGCCAATGATTTTCCTTAAAGTTCCCATTTTCACAGCTTGTAGATAGACATCAAAGAAAAAGTCGAAAACTATAAGTCAAGCCAATATGAGAAACCAAAGGTGCTGTACCTTCTTGATTGCAGATAACAACGGTCAAAACCATCTCTCTACTTAGTTGTGAGAACCTTGACTTTTGATTTGCCTGTGAGGAGAAGAAAAAGTTAAGTGTAATTTAATGGTGGAAAAGAAGATAAGCAATCACATGGTTATCTCCACCTTTTCAAAGTTCATCCTTGGCTTATCATCATAGGTCCAGGGTAGCTTTAACTCCGACCCCAGACGAACGTGCAATCAGTCATTACATCAAGTTGTTTGGGATATTAACTGAGAATGGGATAATCATACAAACACACAAGTTAGACTAGTCAAAGGAATGGATGGCATGTAAGAAAACGCATCAGCTAGCAAAGTTCCAAGTATGAAAAAGTCATGAAAATGACCCCTGTAGTTTTCCACGTGTAGTTCACCTAATCTATAGGCTAGTGGTTATCTCATGTCAGTGGAAATGCACCAGTTTTTCCAATCTGAGACACCGCACCAGATAATGAGTTAGGCCTAACTTGGAATTAAATCTAAAGTCAAGAACTCACAGACCACCATCTACTCTCTCTGAGCCATAAGTGCCTCACCAGAATAGATGCTTTGAGTTTTCTATATGTTAAAAAGATTCTAATCTAGAGTTTTCTTCTTCAGCTTTTCATTCTCGTTTTTCCATTTTCCTTGCAGCATGGAATGCTGCTTCATCCACATTCCTGTTCACATTGAGCAGCTAAATTTATGTGATATTGGAATTGAGAAGCAAAAAGAAAAGTTTACTTACTATGAAGTGAAAGAATGTAGGGACAACTAGGCAGCTCGGCCATGATGAAGCTACAAGATGTCAAAGTAGCTTTGATGAGCATTTAATTTCACTACCAAATTCAACAGCAATAAAACTAAAAGCTAGTAATTATTAGATAAACTTAATTTCAACAGGCTGCTTGAGATCTTGATTTCAAGTCAAATGTCAACATCCATACTTTTAATCATCAATTATCAGATCAGATTTGTAGAAAATTCTCCCAATAACAGAAGATAGATTGCTCAGCTTAAACTAGCAAAGCATATATTACGCTTGACTAATCAGTCTCATTAGCACATGCCTTGCTGGATGGAAGACCTTTCAAACTAAAGGATTTGTAAATGGGCAAGAAGTCAATGACTATTAACAGTATATGAATGTTTATAGTCAAGAAACAACACACCTATAAAATGCAAGTGGATGAATTAAGAATTTGGAGATCCTGAGAGAGTAAACACAAGTATGAAAGAGATGAAAATAAATTAGCAACCTGAAAGATGCTGTGTTCATACAGTTGAGTGAAAAAAAATCTAGTTATTAGTGTGAGAATACGCAAAATAGCTACTGTCTCAATATGTAAATCCATAAATCTCTATATGCATATACACAAAAATTTACATGTTAATTAATAAGATTTTAACAAACAAATCTCAATTACTCTCCATTAAACCAACTGATTTAAAGTAAGGATGCAAATGAACTATAGGAGATTGGGTACAATCTGATTACAGACTCTATCATTTTTCCCTCAATGCAATAGGAGTAGAGGGAAGAGAAGCAATTTGATTTATAGTAAGACATATGAAAAACCCTAGGAGATTACAGACTTCATAATGACACACGTAATGCTAGGTCAAAGCCAAAGAGGAACAAAGGAATGGGAGGAGCTATATTAGTCTTCCAGACAACAATATGCAGAAGGGGAAACCATCTAATACACTGCCAATGGAGTTTTTAAACTCCACCATCGGGGTTAGATGGTTACCAATGCCCTATTAGGATACATTTGAATAAATTAACAATATAAATAATGGGACAAGTGACAATATTTTAAACTTGCTAATTCCACCAGCTGTGTATAGAATAATGGTCCGATGCAGAATCACCATCAAAGAACGATCACTGGCCAGAGATATTTAATTTCTTAAGCATAATTTTAATGTCTTCAGCAAGAGAATGACATTGGTACTCAACCTTAACAAATTTAGCAAGAGATTAGGACACTTTATTCAACAAAGAAACCAAGAAGTCAATCAGATAATAAAAAAATATTGTAGTATTTTTTAAATTTTTTATCATTGCTGTCTGCACGTGTCCTTCAAAGTGTCTATTCCTACATCCTACAAAATTGCTACAACGAAATTTTTAAAGGGTATCTTCAAATATTCAGAAAAATTCTACAAACACGAGATGCGAATTGTGGAGCCAAATCAAGAAAGTATTGTCACAAAATGGTAATTTATGTTAGAAAAATATCACTTCCATTCATAATTAGGCACATGATAAGTTTTTTTACATGTCATCTTAATTTTCACATATCACCAGTGGAGTCACAAATGGTAGAATTGCATCTATCAGGCTGACTAATACTTAGTAAAGTCAAGATGACTTGTAGACAAGCACAACCATATATCTAATATGAGAGCCATTAGCTAAAGCAGAATCACTGTTTCATGAGTTTCAGCCAGGCCTTGCAGAAATAGAACTTATTTATGAATATTTCCACATGTTCCAGTAACGACTGCTTAGGCACATATAAAATACATCTTAGTGTGATTGGCCATATCACATATAAGACAACAGCATAAAAAAAATAAAAACCTAAATAGCTCATTTATAAGAATTTCCACCACATTGAAAAAGGTTTCTTCATCTAAATTCCCTTTTTACCTCAGATAAATCTGAAATTTTATTGATCCAAAGATATTATAGAGATACTGAACTATGTATAATAGGCATCTCATAGATCCTGAAGAGTGGCTACTATGAAAATATTTAGTATAAAGAATTTCATGAGTTCTGGGAATCATTCACAATGATTCATAATTCCAAGTTAAAAAGTAGTGCAAACTTTCATTGAAAGGTTTCAAAGCAATTCTAATTTCCACATCTCCAATGCTTTCTAAAACCTTTTTCTTTCAAGGCCAAACAAAATGACACAAAAGACAACAAGGCCTAACTGCTTGTCTCATGGTATGCTACCAAGCATAAAATATGAAAATGCAACTCAAAATTAGTGCCAAGAATGTCTTACAGAAAGTTGTACTACTAGGAGCAGTATGATCTGCATGACAGTGATGAGCTCACGACAAAGGAACTGCAAGAATCCAGAAACTTGGCACTCGTGGCTAAAATATTGCAAAAGTAGAGCTAAAGATATCTAGCAAACGGTATCCATTTCTTCTTTTGCCAGGAGCAATATTTGTGCTAGCCCTCTCGCTCTATGCCCATAGGACTTAGTAGCCACAAGTTATAAGTTAGTTACAGGAAAAATCATAGCTCAAATCAGGCCAAATATAGATCCAGAAACAGTTGTGATAAGCAGCACAATAACATCTTACCATCCATAAAAGGATAATGTGCATTTCAAGTTGATGTACAGATGCCATTCAAGGGGTAGCAACCAATTAATTCAAAACCAATGCATGTTCAGAATCAGTTATTCATGATTCAAAAAGAATGTTCTCAACCACAATATTAGACAGTATTATCAAATAGTTGCAAGGTGATGATGCATCCTGTATTGCCGTTGGTGATGGAGAATGTCATGCACCGGATGGTATCCAAAGGAATCTCAGCGTTGAAGCCTAGACTCCCATACACAAAGCACGAAATGTGGAGTTTTATGGTATCATGCAGACCTATTGCTCCCAAAACGAAAAGCCCCTTTCTCTGACAACTCTTCTGGTTTCAGGTTGCTTGAGAAAATCTTTCTCCTGATCAAATTTCTTTGATTCAACTCTAATTTGGTTGTCCAACTGATTATCTAGCAATTGGTTATTCTTCAGATCAGCCATTTTTCGCTCTGCCAATTGCTTACTAGAAACCCAAGTCTTAAGCATCTCATCTGTCCTTGGTTCCGGCAATAACTGCTTTTCCTTCATCTCCATATAATATTTGTATGCTTCATCCAGCTTTCCATTTAAAAATAGCCCATGAATCAACACAATATATGAGCTACGGTCATGACCAACTCCCTTTTCAGTCATCTCATTCCACAACTTGAAGACATTATCAAACTGGCACCATCGACTAAATTTTCGTATCAGAAGGATATAGGTATCATTGGATGGTTGACAGCCCATATTTCTCATCTTCTCCAAGAGCTCAAATACTTCTTCCCCATTTCTTGTAATGCGAAAGAAAGCATGGTAGGTTGGAATTGTAGGTGAGAGGCCCCTCTGCAACATCTCGTCAAAGACTTGTCTAGCCTCATCTATCTTCAGGGCTTTGCATAGAGGCTTGATCAGTGAATTATAAGTAACAACAGTCGGAGCAATACCTTTTTCTTCCATAGTTTTCAGAAGATTGATAGCTTCTTTTACATGCCTAGCCTTTGCAAGAGCATGGATTACTGCATTGTAAACCTTCCTATCTGGTTCAATCCCCATTAATTTCATCTGGCTGAAGAGCTTCAGTACCTTGTAAAGATTAGAGGATTTTGAGTAGCAGGTCATGACACTTGAATATGAAACAACATCATGTCGAACACCTCTCTTGCTCATCTCCCTCCAAACCCTCTCTGCCTCACGTGGACTACCAATCATATTACACCATCCGTTCAGTATAATATTAAAACTCTTGGTATTAAACGGGAAGACATCCCTGTTACAAAACATCAGATGCTCAGCATCCTGCACATTTTTGTATCGACAAAGGGCAGACAACAGACTCTGAAACTCCTCAATTCCCACAACAAATTTAAACTTTTTATAGGCATAAAACGTATTTATAGCTCTTCCCACATCATGCACAGCACAGTAACGCCTTATCATGATCAAGAGAGTCTGTGGTGTCACGAGACACGGCCCTGCTCGCCCTCCTCTCATTTCATCTATCAACGCCCATGCAGTATCAAACTTCCTCATCTTCCCTAGAATAGAAATCATTGAATGATATTCACGCAAAGAATGAGCATAATTCGGCTGCTTCCCAGCCCATGAAAAGAATGTAAACGCCACTTCCCAATCATTTCGAACCCGAGAAAGAACCTCCACCACCAACTCAGACGAAACCTTTACACCACATTGCTCAAGCTTATTCTTCATTTCAACATAATTACTACCTGTTTCATGGATTAAGTCCATAATTACCTTCACATCCTGAGTAACACCCTCATTGCTTAAACTCAATCCATTTACACTATTGCCATCAAAATCCTCACTATCTTCACCATTATCATCATCATTATCAAAAGTTTCAACCTTCGATTCACTTGGGAAATCAATATTTGAAGTGCAAAAAGAGGATAACTGAAATGGGAAGCAAATATTCAAGGGGTTGGTAATAGCTATCGTTTTTGTTGTTGTTCCAACTGTCCCAAAGATGGGATTTTGATACTGGGTTGGTTTTAAATGCATTGCTTTCAAATGGGTATTTGCAAAAATTGAAAAAACATAAAGTTTTGATCTTGTAAACCTGACTCGCCACATTTCTAGCTTGTTTACAAAGTGTTTGAGAGAATGACTACATGAAGAGAACTATGCTGGCTGGGTAATCATAAGAGGAGAGAAATATTTTTCTACTTTCCGTTTCAACAATTTAACTCTGAAAGTGAAATAAAATTCTCTTGCTTTGAATCAAGCTTTCTTTGTTTTTCTAACCCCCCCACTTTCCTTCTTCCTTGCGCGTTATATATCTCAGGTGAGGACTCGGGAGGGAGATAATTTTCCCATCTCCCAAACCACACGTGTCTCTTATTCCCGCACGTGATTAAACAATTAATCAAGTTTTTTTTTTTTTTTAAATACAATTAATCAAGCTTTATTATCTAACTTCCCCTTTAATTATCTTTTTATTTTTATTAAAAGTATAGATTCAATTAAATAAAATAAATATATAATTAAATAATATATTTAAAAAATGAAAACATATAATTTAACTATTAATTTCTTGATGATAAATAATAAAAATTTTATAATTAATATTAATTACTTTTAACTTTAATGTTAAAAATGATTTTAAACTTTTTTATTTTCTTCTAAAGAAAACTAATTATTTTATTTTTACATGATAAATGTACCATGCTTATATATTTATCTAAATAGATTATATATTTTATAATAATGTATTTTATTTCATAATATTATTTTTTAAATTTCAAAAAAGAAAGAAATGAAATTGAAAAGTGTAACATAAACATGACAGAATTAATCAAATAACATTTTAGTTTGATTTGGTTTTGTCAATTTTCTTTGTTTCTTTCTTCTCACAGCCCTAGTGTGTGTATAATGAACTAATTCAATTAAATCTCTCACAAAAATTATAAAAATCAGAACAATTAGAAATAATGTAATTACAAAAGAAGATAAATGAAACTCTTCTCACTTCCATCATTCCCTCCAAAATCCGATTTCAAGTATGAACATGCTGCTCACTTCATTCAATTACCAGAAGCCATGAAAATTTCCAGTGAGTGATTACAAGCTGCATGACTTGGAATTTTACTTCATGATGATACGGCCTCAATGGCACTGCCTAGTGGCCAAGCAGCTTCGACGAGGGAATTGCGGTATTTCACTTTCTTCACCAATGTAATATTTTGGTAAGGATCAAGGCCTGTCCGAGAAAAGACAACGTGGGATGATGACAATCCTAAGATTCCCTTTTAATAGGGTCTGCAGAATGAAGTTGCATAACCGAATCAAAGATAGAGTATAGACTTACCAAATCCATTGACGAGCAGAGTGTACTCGTAAACTAGATCCATGCAAATATATGCCAGGTTACTCTCGCCCACATTTGGATATGTTGCTCTAGCATCCGCGTACTTGGTTTCACAAGCGCGTTTAGCAGCATCTGCAAACGAATGAGGATGAACTTTTGCAACAGGATCAGTGGCTTTAATAAAACCAGCCTGTATTCATAAACAATTTAGTTAGAACAGCTATAATCAGTTTCTTCCATAGTTTATTTCAGGTATCAAAATTCTTTGAGCAATACCTCGGCAGCCCTGTCAAAGAAAAAAGAAGCAACAAAGAGATTCTTCTGTCCATCTCCACCTCCACCGTTCCATACACCACCAAATGTGCACTTCATATGTTTACATGTATCATTTACTTTGAGAGCCTTGAGAGTCACCCTCCAGCATTCTTCCATGCTTGTGCCTGATGAAGGAGCTGATGCTTTATATTCTTCTCCTCCATATTGGTAAGTACCTTAGAAAGATAAAATGCCGAATATGTTACGTACTTAAATGGCACATATTCTGCCAACCAAAGAATAAAGGACGTTATAACTACTCAAACTTCAGAGCATTCAAACATTAGGAATAGAGATGAACTACACTTTTCAGTAGGAAGCTGATTGCCTGTACAGCCAATTGCCGAAGATCACAAATTTTCAGTGATCAAAGCATTAAAAAACCTTAGATATTGAGTCTGTCAAGCAAACTGTCATATGCAGCCCAAAAAGAAAAGCTCTTTGAAGAGTTAAAAGTCCCTATTGAAAGAATTTAGACATACCATCAAAACCCTCCAGGATGCAAGGGTTGCCAGAATCTTTAGAGACATTCAAAATTTCAGCTCGAGCTGCCAATAAGCCATAGTGCAAATAACTGTATGCAAAAGGAAAAACTATATTAAATAAAACATAAAATTATGAATAAAAATGGATTTTCATGAGACTACAGAATTATAAAAATTACCAAATAAAGAAACATCTGATAAAATTGACAGCTGTAGGAATCGCAAGCCATAAAATTTCTCTTTTTTTTGTCCATTTCAAATCACTAATAGAATCATAAAATTAAATTGTCAAAATGAAAGAGGGAGACCTATGAACATAGAGATGATATTTTGATCCCTTCAGATACATTTCATGTACATAATTATCCTCTCCAGCTGGGACACTTGGAGCCTTTGAAGCAGTATTCTTGGAGATGGCATATGCCATTTGAACAGATCCACCACCAAGATCGACTATGCCAACTGTGTCTCCATATATTCGTCCCAAATTCCCTAATAGGTAATTTATTGTCACCTGCAAAAGATGACAGTTAAGAAAGTCCCAAATTAGGTCCATTGGCCCAACCAGTGGGAAAATTTGCAATGGATCTTGATCTTTGACAGTGTGTTACTCCCTATAAATGAAGAAAAGTTTAACATCATTGTGAAATGTAAATACTTGCTTCTAAGGCAAAATATATCTATGTATCTATATGACCCTAGCTTTAGAGTATTTCCCTTGATTACCCAGAGATGACCCCAAGGATTTCCCCCCTTGAATTGATCTTCCCCATGAAATCATCTTGATTAAGACTGATCATGCTGACCAGTTACAGTATGTAAGATGTCCTAGGAATAATGTAAAATTTGATTACAATCTACACAACAAAAAGAAGCCTGATCAAGCATGCATTAAAATCCATTCTGCTGCTGGCTTGGTAGCATATTTTTCCTATAACCATGCTTGAAAAGCAAAATTACTTTAGGCCCACATTAAAAACATAGTATAAAAAGTATATGAAATTCAGCATAACATACCCATTCATAAGAACCTTCTTGAGAGCCATCCAGAATTCTGACCCCATTTACCTCAGATTTGAGGGTGCTTCTATCTTTCAGAAGTTCACTAACCTATACAAGTTATTTAAAAACACATTAGCACAAGGAAATGACAAAATAAAACCTGTGAACATAATCAAAATGCTTCCAAAAGTAAAATTACCGCTTGCAAAATTCTATCAGATGCATCGCCTTCTAATGCCCTCAGACCAGCAGTTGCCTGCAAAACATTCCAAGTCCCATTTTTTCAGCAATTTAAGAAGCTCATATAGCTCACAAATAAGCATGCATGATGCATCTATGTCTACCTACCCCAACTCTGACAGGAGTCTTTGATCTCAAATCTAGTGGCACAACACTTTCTGCCTTGTCAAGAAGAGAATGTAATGAATTCGCTGCAGCCTGCGGATCTTTTGCATAGTAGCTCAAACCTGGTTTGAGCTACAACATATCAAACCACAGAAAACCAATTAATACATGTAATACAGTCCATAAAATTCAAGAAAAAATTTCTTCCAGAGCATACAAATAAAATGGCACCTTGAAAAATATCAACCAATTGATGCTAGAAGCTTCTCTTTTTATTCAAATCCAAGTAAATTTCTCTTTTAGAGCATACAATGTAAAATCTTACTTTAAAGTATTTGAACCAAACTGTGACACAAATATCACATAAAGGCCACTAATATAAATACTCTTTTACAAAATCTAGAGAAAAAAAAAAAGGAAGGATTATACTATTGAATTACCATTAAAGCTACACTTCTCACCCAAATTCCAGATTTAGATTCACAACTATATCCTCGAATTCACATTCCTAGCAATCTAATTTTTCACTTCTAAATATCAACAAAAAGGGAGAAAAAACAAAATAGAAAATATCATATAAATTCCACTAGAATAATAACAGAAACCAGCCTCAAAAAAGGAAGATTACTGTATTAAGTTAGCACTTGAATTTCCATTTCAAAGCTTCATTTCTCTCCAAAAATTCCAAATTTAAGTATTTTACTTCTAAAATTAAACAAAATAGTATAAATAGTATAAAATTAAATCCTACTTCAAAAATCTAGGAAATTCGAGCTTAAAATATTAAATTAATGCCACTAATACAGTAAAAAATTGGTAAAAAAAGAAGCAAAATATTATACTACTACAAAATTTCTACTTACATTAATTAGCATTCCAAATATATATATTCCCTTCTAAAATATAAACAAAGTTATAAAAAAAAAATCATAAAAAGGAAGTTAACATTTCAAAAAGCTCTAATTCCAAGCAAATCTATTAAAAAACACTAGTACATTACCATTCAAATTATCATTTTCCAAAGCTACATTCCAAAGTAAATATAAAAAAAATATTAAAAAATGTAAAAAAGAAATTACCTGTTCAAAAAGCTCTAATTCAGAGCCAATTGGAACAAGATCCAAATTCTGATCAAAACAATAAACATGAACTCGACTCCCTGAACTCCCCGCATCGAAAATCACAGCATAATTCCTATTGCCTCTCGAAGCCCCTACTTTCCTGCTATTTATCTCGATCTCCTCCAGCACGGACGTATCAGACGCCGATTTCCCCGGCATTACGTACAACACGAACGTTATAAGCACGATAGGGATGGAGATGACCAGCAAAACACCTCGGTATTTGTGGATTTTGTCGGAGATGGACTCGTGCCTCGTCATTGAACGCTTCATAATCTTTTCGAGGCTATCGGAGGTAACGTTTCCGGTCGGGGATATTGAGCTTCCGTTTGGAACGGACTCAAGGAGCTCGGCTGAGGATGGTGTTCGGTACCGGATCTGGCCGTTGCCGGAGGAAGCCGGTAATGGCTCCAGACCTTCCAGGTTTCTAAATTTCGGAATTTTCGAATTTATAGGAATGTCAACCTCAAATTCAAAAATTAAAAATTAAAAAAATTTAATCTGTGAAATTAAGAAGTGATTTTGAAAGAATTGGGAGAGGCAAAGAAAGTGGAAATGCAAAGGAATCTTTTTTAAGGTTTTATATTTTGGACTATAATTTTTTGGTGAGAATCCCAAGTAAAAAAAGATACAGTAATTTTTTTTCAAAAAAAAAAACTTTTAGATACAATAAAAATTTATATTAAAAATTTATTTTTGTAATTAGTGCTAAGAGATCGGTGATAATTCCCATGCATATTTTTGTATTTAATTTATTACAAAAATATGTTTTTAAAAAATTAAAAAAATTAATTTTTGTAATAAAACAAATTTTTGCAATTTATTTTTGTTTTGTTTACTTCAAAGTGATTTAAAATTTATCATTTATAAATATGATTTCACTTAATAATTTGATAAACCAATAGTAGGTACATACTCTTGTAAATATGTTTTTATTAAATTATAAATATTACAAATTAAAATATAAATCAGATGATTTATGTATCTATATTTGTTTATTTTATATTTAATTTATATAAAATATAAAAATTCATATAAATACATAAAATACCAAATATATATTTTTTATTTTAATCAAATTAATATATAATTTTTATTAATATTTTAAATCATATAAATTTGGTATTATATTTTTTTTTTTTATCAAATTTTATATTATATGATTTTCATTTTTTTTTCACGTTTCATATCGTGTTTAAAATCGCATAATCAACTAAAACACACTAAGAATTCTTTTTCCTTTCGATCATGAGTCTT
Organism: Durio zibethinus; assembly: GCF_002303985.1. The sequence continues at coordinate 11,379,840 of NW_019168004.1, forward strand.
GACAAAGTATGCTGACTCACATGCTACAGTAACTTCCCAGAAGATAATGCTTTTACTCGACTCTTTCAAACTTACGATACTACTAGGTTATTTAAGAACCAATTCTCTACAAATTCATGCATGCAGAACTTGCAGTTTTGCATGAGCTGAGTCCTGCACTAGCATCATGTTCTGTGTCGCTGGGACGGCGAATCTCAAAACATATGTATGTGTCACAAGCCGGAAGCTTCATACAGACGGTAATTTCCTGTCTAAAGCCGCACAATACCTAGGCGTAAGACCGAAGCCCGTGACATATGCATCAACACAAGTATAAGTTTTCCCAAAACCTTTGCCATAGATGGTTGAACACAGATGTTTTGAGAAAATTAAAGAGTAGAAGGAACATAGGATTATTCATCCGGGAAAAGCTCAACCTGATTACTAAAACAGAAAAGAAAGGAGGATTGGTAAGAGATTTCCACGACATTTGCAGCCAAGCAAACAAGAGAATGCAGAAAAAAAGGCACTACACAGCAAGAATGTTTCATTAATAATATCCACAAATAAATGGGAGAAACTGATAGTCAGACTAGCCAAATTGAAAAAAGAATTGTTTATTACATAAACATTTAGCTTATATATTGTTGTTGATGGCCACACGAACCTTATTAAAACCACCTTAGGCTTTCTTCACCTTCACTGGCGGTGGGGGGAAGAAGAGTCGAAAGACCCATGCAGCCAATATAGCTCCAATGAATGGACAGATCCAATAAACATAAAACTGATCCCATGTGCTGTGCCAGTTGTTTACATATGCCCAACCAAAGGCCTGCAACATGATTCACCATTAGTAATGCAATTACTTAGGGTTTAAAATTACTTTTAAAAAGAAAAGTAAGAAATGACCAGTTATGAACTTATAAATTTAAAGAATTGATGAAAAGTCAGTAAATACATAATTAATAGGATGCATAACTGCATTAAAGAATAACTTTATCGAATAGGAAGTGTAATCAGGACTCATAGAAAAGATGCAATAAGGAAGAAAAAGGGCAAAGTCACCAAAAGAACGAACACGAATGGAAGCAACAAAAACGAGTCTAGGCTATTTGCTTATATTTAAATTGACCACAACATGCAATTGCATCCAATAGACTGGCATGCATTAATCATTATGCTTGAAAAAGCATATTGACAATGGCAATTGCTTATACTTAAACCACATGACAATGTTATAACCTTAAATTACTATGATCCAGAAAATAGCAGAAACTTAAGTCTACATACAGAACAGGACAAGAAATCTTCTCTGATCTTTCACTAATTATCAAAAAGGTTGGCTGTGGGGCAGGAGACTAACAGGGACTAGCTTTCCAAGATTGAATCATGAGCACATGTTCAGAAGAAGCAGTCCAATACAAACAAATATTACAAAAGCACCAAGACAAGAGGGATGGGCAGAGTACAATCATTTTCCAAAGAATCTAAACTCAATGACGTACTAACAAGCAAGCCAGACATATCCCTAGTTGGAAATATAAACAACCGCGTATACTTCAGGTGCTTCCAAAAGGAATAAACTTGTGTAGCATTTATAGTACATAAATGAAACAATGACAGAAAAGTATAAAAAACTTACTATTATCACAGCAGAATGTGGTTTAAACACGATTAAAAAGAAAAACAACATATGGAAATAAAAAAGGTTAACTTACATTGGCAGGATTCATGGAAGGTCCAGTGTAAGCAGTACCCGACATGACTAATGCTACAGTCGCAATGGCAAGCAACCATGTCTTAAATATTGTACTCTGCGGACCTCTAAGAATGATTAAAAGAACACAAAAGGTAATTATAAAAGTCAAGACCCCCTCAGCAATGGCTCCGGTGTGTGTATCCACTTTCAAAGATGGTCCCCCTATCATGTGCTTGTACTGTTCCGACATGACCTCCATGATCGCCAAGGCACCACCCACGGCACCTGCAGCCTGCCAGTGAGGCATTTTATTTTCAGTAATGTATCTTAACATTTTAGCTAGATGTTTAAATTGTTTTCAAACAGCTTAAGATGCCATTACTCTCGTGCTAAACAGGAAAAACAAGGCAAAGACTTAACATGATTCGTTCTTCGCAATGCATAATTCTGTTCGGTAACCACTTTTGTGGTAAATGAGCATTCTAAATTTGTATTGTTCAATTTAAATTTCCATTTTTTTGGCACACAAATATCTTTAATAAAGGTGAAAAAACCTTTAAGAAAAAAGGAATAGACAGGGCAACATTTCACATTTACTGCTTTGTAGAGTTATAATGTTTAAAAGGAAATTAAAAAAAAAAATCAAAAGCCGAAAGGAATACTAAACCCATGTGAGCAAAAGGCGCACACACACTAAAAAAGTCTGGCAACAAAATAAAAGTAATTAAAAATAATGAATATTTGAAAGTAAAACAAAGAAAACAACTAAAGCTTTAAAAGAGAGAGAGAGAGAGAGAGAGAGAGAGAGAGAGAGAGGGCAACATTTCACATTTCACATTCTAAATTTGTATTGTTCAATTTAAATTTCCATTTTTTTGGCACACAAATATCTTTAATAAAGGTGAAAAAATCTTTAAGAAAAAAGGAATAGACAGGGCAACATTTCACATTCACTGCTCTGTAGAGCTATAAAGTTTAAAAGGAATTAAAAATAAATCAAAAATAAAAAACCAAAAGGAATGCTAAACCAATGTGAGCAAAAGGCGCACACACACTAAAAAAGACTCGCAACAAAATAAAAGTAAGTAAAAATAATGAATATTTGACAGTAAAACAAAGAAAACAACTAAAGCTTTAAAAAAGAGAGAGAGAGTAAACTATTTTCACTCATTGACCTGGCAATGGCATATTGTTATTGGTTTACTATCGTGTCAGGTAAGGCAAAAAAAAGAAAAAAAAATATTCTTCATGCAGAATTAAGAATTTCTCAGGACAAAAAAAAAAAAAAAAAAGAATTTCTCAGGAATTTAATGCTGATCCGCAAAAAAAAAATTACAGAATTAATCAATTACTACCTATCAAACAGTTAAAAGATCAATAAGATTAAAGCAAAAGGAATCATATAATTCGATCCAAAAAGATTAAAAAAAGCAGGATCCAGGTTAAATCAAATAGAGTTCCGTCAAAAAAGTGAAAAACCCACGATGAAAAACACAAAAAGATTACAAATTTCGTTTAACCTGAGCTGGGAACCGGAGGGCCATGGAAATAAGGCTATCGTCACCGACACCAGCGGCGTAGAAGGAAGCTGTAGCAGTAGGATTAAAGCTAGCCCCACCAAGAAATTCACCGATAATATTAAAGATGGAAACGAAAACGAAAATGATGACGGTGATGATAACAATAGAAGCCCAAGCTACGGTTTCGACACCAATGGCGGTGGCTACAAAAGAAGTTAACAAACCAAACATCGATGAACAAAAAACCCACATAAAAGTAATCAACATGTCCCCGATTGCAATCTTCATTGGACCCATGGTTAAGGTTTTGTGTTAGCTTTGATGGATTTTTTTCAAAGAAATGTTTAGTAACACGCAAATGGAAGACGGGTTTTCGGAGGAGGGATTTGCTTTGTTACAAGAGAAATTTTGGTTTAGAGAGTGAATGGGATAAGAGAAGCAGAGTTGAGAGGCGAGGGGGATTTCGATTGGTTTTTTTAAATACCAGCAGAAGTTACTACTTACAAGGGCATTCTACTTATAATTTTTAATTATAATTTTATAATTATTTATGCTAATAAAAATTATATAAAAATATAAATTTCATATAAAATTTAAAAAAAATTTAAATTATAATTAATTAATTAATTAATTACAATATACAATGATTATTGATGATATACTTTCCAAATAGCGTCAATCGTAATATGAAATAAATCATTTAGATAGTATTTTTATGACTTTATGTGTAAAATATTTAAAAAATCGTATAATAATGAATTATGTATTTTTTTATCATTAAAAAAATGAATAAGTCAATTTTTTTTGTTATTTTGAGTTTTGATTAATTTAAAATTAAATTAAATTTGATTTTTTTATGACAAATAATTTTTTACATTTATTTTTTATATTAAATTTTAATTAATTTAGAGTTAGATCGAATTTTATAAAAAATAAATTTACTTAAATTTATTTTTTTATTTATAATATTTAAAATTAATATTTTATTTAAAAAAATTCAAACTATTTATTACTCAAACTGACAGACATTGATGGTTTATATTTTTATTCCTAAGATTTAGAGAACCAACACTATCTGAATAAGATTGATTTTCACACACCAAAACATTTATAATAGCGCTGAAACTATCCAAGATTAAAACGGGACCAAATAAACTTAAAGTAGTGTAGAAGTGCGAGTGCTTTTCCCATCCTCATCGTAACGCACCGCGAAAACTTCAAAGGTAGGTTTCGTGCACTAAGTAAGATTCGTTTTACCAAAATAATAATCATTAAAAAAAAAAACCTTTTCTGAATAATATCTTCAAACACGTGTCATATTTTTAAAATTTTAAATTATATCACGCTCAATTATACCTAACAAAACAATCACAAAATCTTTAAAAAAAATCTAATCTCACCGTCCAAAAATAGTGTATGAAATTAATTTGGATTTTTTCAATATTAGCTAATAAATTTCTATTTTTCAATTCTCTCAACTTTTGTGGCCTCGTTTGTAAATTTTTTATTCCCTTCCATTCATTGATAAGATAAAACTTCATTTGTCGTAAAAAAAATTGTTTTTTAGGGATAACGAAAAAAATTATAAGAATTTAAATTTAAATCTTAAATTTATTAATTTTTTAATAATTATTTAAATTACTTGAGTTTAATTTTAAATTGTTTAAATTAATCCACGATAATAATTGTTTTATTTCCTTGGATCCGATTACGTTGGTCTAATATTTGCTTAGGCAGTCACCAAAACTGAAAATTTAGAAATCTGCCCCAATTTTAAACGGAAAAAAAATTAAAACAACGGCCACCCAAAATATAGCCGTTTGGAGTACTGGAGCTCATAGCTGTAACGGTTACTTTTTTTGTTGCCTTCTCTTTGCTGTGAGACTCCCCTTCTTTTAATGCTATCTCTCAGCTTACAATCAAATTCAAACACCTGATATCTCAGATTTCTTTCCAATTTTCATCTTCAATTTCTCTCTAATTTTCATCTTCAAAGTCCCATTAATCAAATTCTTTCCATATATCTTTCGCTTTGTCTGCTAAACTAGAGCAGGCAGCTGCTGCATTCAAGGTATGGGAACACCCATTTCACCAGTTCATATATATATATATATATATATATATATGTTTTTAGTAAAAGATAAGCTGACCATTTTTTCTCGGTTCATTTTGAGAAAACCCACTTCATAAGTTGGAAAATTCATTGCTCTTTTATGTTGAAATAGAAATTTTTTTTTGTATCAACTATGCAGCTGATATGACATATTTAAAGTGTTTGTTGGGAATTTTGGGGTTCATTTTCATGAATGTAACGATTATTTCATGTATTTACGGTTTATCTGATTGTGAGGAATTTTTTTTTCTCTTTTGGTTTGTTCTTTTAGGTTCTAAGGAAAATTTCAGATAGCAAAGATGAATGATCTGATGACCAAATCCTTTATGAGTTATGTAGACCTCAAGAAAGAGGCAATGAAAGATCTTGAAGCTGGACCTGACTATGATCTAGAAATGTCCTCCAAAGGAAACACTATGGACCAAAACCTTGGACTATTCCTTGAAGAAGCTGAGAAAGTGAAGCAAGAGATGGCAGTAATCCGTGAACTCTTGAGCAAGCTGCAAGAATCCAATGAAGAAAGCAAGTCTCTCCACAAACCTGAGTCCTTGAAGGCTTTGCGGAACAAAATCAACAGTGACATTGTCACTGTGCAAAAGAAGGCCAGGACTATCAAGGCACAGCTTGAAGAAATGGATCGTGCCAATGCTGCTAATAAGCGCCTCTCAGGTTGCAAAGAAGGAACCCTAGCTTACAGGACTAGGATTGCTGTCACTAATGGCTTGAGAAATAAGTTAAAGGAGCTCATGATGGATTTTCAAGGCTTGAGGCAGAAGATGATGACTGAGTACAAGGAAACTGTGGGGAGAAGGTATTTTACAGTGACTGGGCAGAGCCCTGACGAAGAGATCATTGAGAAGATAATTTCTGATGGTAATGGGGGCGAGGAGTTCTTAACGCGTGCGATACAAGAGCATGGACGTGGGAAGGTGTTGGAGACAATGGTTGAGATTCAGGACAGGCATGACGCCGCTAAAGAGATTGAGAAGAGCTTGTTGGAGCTGCACCAGGTGTTTTTGGACATGGCAGTGATGGTGGAGGCACAAGGAGAACAAATGGATGATATTGAGCATCATGTGATGAACGCAAGCCATTATGTGAAGGCTGGTTCCAAAGAGCTCAACACGGCAAAACAGTACCAGAGGAGCAGCAGGAAGTGTATGTGCATTGGGATCATTCTTCTGTTGCTGATTGTTCTTGTGATTGTCATTCCAATTGCTACTAGCTTCAGTAGTTCCTGAATGGGATGTCTTACAGAGGATTTAATGTCCAGTTATTCCTTCTGGTTTCTTTCACCTTGAGATATGTATGATCTGGAGTGTGCACGAGATGAAATGATACAATCCTTATGTTGGAACTGAGATTTGCTTTCATTCTTTTATTGTTGAGATTCTTAAAATTCAATGTGTAATGGAAGGTACCAAAGTGTTGCAAATTCCTCAAATCTGAATCTTGTTTGCTTTTGTCCTTTTGTTTCAAATATCTTAAGGTGTAAATTTTGGGGTTAAAGAATAAAAAATTTCATAGAAGAAAAGAAAAGTTGGTGACTGATTCAATTGTTGGTATCTCCTCTCAAGACACTGTGAAAATGTTCCCCACCAGTTTTTTTAATGCTTGGTTGTAAAAGTTAAACAAAAAATACAACATAGAAAGGAAAAGAGTAGGATAAGATTAATGAGAAAAACAAATGATTAATGAGAAAAATAGCTGAAATTTCTGTTGAACTGAGAAAGCATCCGTGCGCACTTATTGCAATATACGCTATACAGTTTTGACAAAAATTGTCATTTAACTATTGAACTTGTGAAACCTATCTTAGTTTCCTAAGTGGCAGTGCTTCTCCGAAGAGTTTCTCCACTTCGCTTGCTTCCATTTTCAACTTGCTCAACAGCTCCATTTCTTCTTTACTTAGCCCCCTTAAGAAGTTTTCTTCATCTTGTTGCAGCTCTTTAAAACCTTCTGCCAACATCTGAAACAAGGTCCTTTCAGTCTTCTCAACCCTCTCTACCTCCTTCTCTACCTCCCCTTCAATCTGTTCAACTTCTCTTATGAGGGTCTGCTCTCCTTCCTCTACTTTCTTTTCAAGTCTTTCTACAAGGGGAGGCTCTGGACCACAAGTATTATCTGTTTTGATGAATTTGTTAAAATCTCGCCCAACGTTTTTAGCTGCCCTTTCAAGTTCAGGTACAATGCTTTCAGGCAAAACAGCACTTCTTGTGTAGACAACGGCACCGCCATACCCATCCCATGCATCATTCCTACCCCGGTAGTATACAAATACATAATCATCCTGTTTGTTCTCTATTTTGGATGATATAATATACCTGCATATTGATTAACTGGTGAGTCCAAAAGCAAGGATATTAGGAAAACGGCCTAACCTACAGAAAGAAAGTCAGAAAACTTGCATAGAGGGCAGTTCAATTACAACTATTCAAATTATTTCAATCTGTAGTGATTGTATTATGTGACTGAAGTGTCTACTGACACAGGTTTCTGTCCATAATAACTAATGGCGTTTGCTAGTTTTTTCTTCACGTAAAAGCATGATGCTAGTGCACAATAAGTTCTACTTGCAAAGCACTAGGTATGTGCCATAAATGCTTCCATAAACTCTCAACTATGAGGCTAAAAACAGCAAAAATCTGCATCTCAGTCTGCATCTGTCTGTTAAGTGGCATATGGAAGAGGAGTTAGCAACCAAATTAAACTGCATAGCTAAGAATTTCCGTCTCATCTATCCTGCTTTCGTACTGCTGAACTTTCTTGCTGTCATCAAATTTGTTCTCCTACCCTCCTTTCTATATACTTTAATCCAGAAAATATGTTTTGAACATCTTGCTTTATCACTTTTGTTTTTTCTTCAAAATAATTTATTCATGCCCCCTAGCAACGCAGAAATACCAAGCTAGCAGATGATTCATTTCATTATATTTTACCTTCAGGTAGCATCAGATTATAATTTTAAGCACATATATGTGAAATGCTTCTGCCTTGGTGTCATCCAGTGGTGATAGTGGTATCAAGTGGTTTAACATATATGTGAAATGCTTTCTGCTATCAAAACAAGAAAGCAGACCCACAGGAAACATGAATGTGATACTAGCTCAAATCAAACTTTCTTGCTAGTTATTTCGTCCAATTAATAACCTCAAATGTGACTGAATAATTAATATTCAGGATATACTTAAAAGATATCTTAGTAGCTGTAAGCCAGGGGTCAATATTTGTACCCATTCTGAAAAGTTTTGTTTGGAAGTGGTATAACTTAAAGGATATATATGGGAACAGAAGTTACCAGTCATCTTGATAGTGAAGGTACTCATTGTCATGATTGTAAAGAATCCCAGGGTGGTTTGGATCTTGCACAAATCTCTGCATAGTTGATCGAGTGAAAAAGCCACCATCTGGTGTTCGTATTCTCCAAGACAAATTCCCTAACAGTTTGCCACCTTCTGTATGGAATTCGTGTAGCTGGCAGTTAAAAGTGTCAAAGGTAGGATTTAAGCCACTACTTATGAACCACTTCCCACTGAAATCTGCAATGTTGAAGTTTTCAACAAGAACACCAGGATTGGGGACTGGAAATTCCCCCACATCGGATTTCTGAGGCACACACTTCTTGCGTGAGACAGCGCACTCATTAAATTCATCTACAACGCTGTTCTCAAAGAGGTCCCCGCATTTAATCTGCAAAAGTTCCAATACAAATAAGCCTGTAAAGCATAATATATATCATATATATCCCTTAGGCAGAAACTGCCTCATCATTAGACATACATTATTTACAAGAAATATACAGAACTAACCTGGCATTCAGTTTCATCCGGCCTATCATTGCAGGTCTGGAGGCAAGCAACATTTGCAGCACATGAAGGGTTGGAAATGCACTTAGCAAGTTCTATCCTGACAAGAAAAATATTGTGCATCAAGTTAGAAGAGGGACAACTTTTATCTTTATAGACTTAGAATGGCAACCTAAAATAATCTGCAGAGGTCGGTATAAAGCTGAAAGAAAAAATAAATTAAAGATTTAATTCTGTTCTGGAGTTGTATAACATATCTGATGAATGAAAATTGATAGTTACACTCACTGGTGGTGGTTCAAAGATAGATCTCCTTACCTATCAGTGTTTCACACACTTTATTGTGTTTCACACACTGTTTACTGAAGGATAGATTACAATCTCAAAGAAGCAAAAATGTGGGAAACTGTATCAGATGAAATGGAGCAACCCCAACAAATAAAAGGGAAGAAAAAAAAAAACAGAAATAAAGGAAAACAAGAAAAATAACTAGGCCTTCAGTGAACAATTTATGCAGTAAAAGGCACCTCCTAAGCAATTCCTTTCCAATGCTTTTGACAGGGTAAAACTAAGAAAACAGGAATATTATTAGCAAGACTCTAGTGCAGTAGTATATCTTGTAATAATGTTTTAATGAGCTGAAGTTAAAAGCATGAGACACCAACTACAAAATAAGAAAACAGTTCCACTTAATTCGATTGAATACCTGCACTCCTTTAACAAGCAAGAGCACGTTTTTAGAGCATCAACAGCACCGGCTGATGGAATCACCAAGTATGCACATGCAAGCAGTCCAACTACTTTCACAATCTGTGAATTGCTCCATTGTTCTAAGATATTTGATATGGTAGGCACCAAAAATACGGATGAATCTTCTGCCTTAAAGAAGACTCAAAGGGGAAAGGGGAAAGAAGAAGATGAAAAGTAAAAAAGATATGAATATAAAATGAAACAGAATGTTGTCAACTAGTAAAGAACTGCACATTAAGAAAACAATACTACCTTAGCTGTTCTTCTATTGCTGCTATTCGATGAGAAATTCACCTCTTTTCTTCTTGACAGCTGATTTGAACATCTTAACTCTGATGTAGAATAATTTGTATTCAACTTAATTAACTGGGAGTACCTTGACTTTCTGCCACCGGATTGAATTTTCACTAGCACTGTGCAATGAGAATAAGCTATTGGCCTCCTGTGAAACCTTTCATTACTAGTAAGTCCTGATGTTCTACATGGCACTTTGACACTTTTACCGTGGGAAAAATATATTGAATGTGCAGTTTGTGCCATATTTCACTATCTCAACTCCCACATACAACCTGATTATGACACAAAAAATCAGTATTTCATATTTCTGATCATTTCCGCAATTATTGCAGCAGAAATTCACTATTTTTACTTGCAGCTATATGCATCATGTAGCAGTTGGAGTTTGAAGGGGATGAAATAACATTGTACCATATACCATCGAAATGCACTTTAAGCAACCAACTGTCATTCACTAAACCATACAAAAACATCTGAAATAAACTTCCCATTCCAGCAATAATTTCTTTTGAGCATTTAAAAAACAATCATCCACTAACATTTATGAACTACAAAAATCACAGAAAATAGACTCCCTCGGTTAACTCCATTAGTGGATCACAAAAGTAATGAACAAAAGAAGCAAACAATCAAAAGAAAAGCACCCAATTGCCCTGGTTTACCATATCTGAAACAAATTATCAACCTACAAATAAAACCCATTTTCCTACCAAACAAATCTCATTGGAAAATTTAGCAAGAAATACTCAATTCCAACATATTAACCAAGTATAAAACAAAGGCAGAGCAAAAATGTACAAAAAGGGAAAGTAACCCAATTGCTAGCACAACCCATTCAAACCAAAACAAAAAGAAAAAAAAAATTAATGAATCATATCCATTTCCCACCAAGCAATGACATAATGAAATTCAGCAGGAAAGACCAAGTTACAAACTAAAAAAGGAAAAAAAAAGTGAATTTGTTGAAGAGAAAGAGAGAAAAAAAACTGACCTTAGTTTAATGGAGAAGAAAAAAATGGTGGGTTCTAATTGATTTTAATGTTAGTTATGGTTGTAAAAGAGAGAAGCAGGCAGGGAAATGAGGACGTCAACAGAAAAAGAGCGGCAAGAAGCCAACAACTTGTGGGCGAGTTCGTCTGTAAGTGAACATAGGATAAGACAATGTGTGGAAACTAGACCTTTTACGTATCCTATGTTTCTATTTTTGTTCTTCCTGCCTTTTCTAACTGGCACTTTCTCCAAAATTTACCAAATTTCAACTTAAAAAAAAAATTCCGTCAGTCCCAAATTATTTGAAAGATATTGATATCTATCAAATTAAAAAAAAATTTAATTTGAATATATTAAATATTTAAATTTAAAATTTTTTATAAAATCAAATTTTCATAATTTTAAAATATCTTTAATAAAAATATTGGGACCGAAGGAGTGTAATACTCGTGTCTTAAACTCCATTCGACCCAACAAAAAGAAAGAAAAAAAAATCTAATTTGCTAGATAATCCTATGTTTTAACTCCAAGAAAGCAAAAAAAAAAAAAACTCTAATATGAGATGCTGAATAAAATTTGAAGTCTGAATTGTGGGATTGAGTTGAACTTTAACAATGTAAATTGTTGATATTATATTTAAATTTGGATCGACTTATCATGAGCGAATATAAAATGAAAATTTTAGTACAATCTTTGGAACATCTAAAATGAATCTGGCCATGAAAACCATGAAAATTCACGTGGAACAAAATTATAGACATGTTTTCGACATCTTCAAAGCTGTAAGATTAATGCTAAAGGGACTTGACCTCAAGGAATTAGGATTTGACTCCTTAAACGACAAATTTGCCCGTATTATTTTAAGGGAAAATTAATCAACCCATAAAACCTGGTAAATTCATGAAAAACCCTTGGCAATTTCAACGTTTTAAAAGGCTAGGAGCTACTTAGAGGTAAGAAACAAGTAAACACAGACAAGAATTCTTATCCTGTTTTTTCATCAATAGTCACTAATTAAGAAACAATGGTGTATAAGTATATTTTTGGTTGGCTTCTTTTCCCAAGAAATTAACTCCAGTTTTTTCCACTATCATACTGCACATATTGATTTTCTTCTTCCTCGTGCAACAATCTTTCTAGAGCTATTTGCCAAGTGTTATTATAAGAAAGAAACATGAAAATCTCGTTTTCATGGTTGAAACTTGCATTCTTTTGCATTATCAGCTTCTTCATCTATGCCTTCTCTTTTGGTTCTCCTTCCCCAGATGATCCATCAGGTTGCATTTTTTTCCATCGTTTATGCATTAGCATGAACATGAAAGAGATGTGATATAAATGATTACACATGGCAAAATCGTTTTTTCCTAACATAAGAATCTTCAAGACCATGAGAGTATTTCTAGTGATTTGGCCGAGCTTATGTTCAAACCGACTTGATTTCTCGAAGGATACTTCATCAGAGGCAATGTGACAATCCACATGACCTAGTTGACATGTCACTTGGATGTTGGATGCCAAAAACCACATAAGGTCAGACTTAATCCTCGTCGGTTCGGTACCTGCGACCTCAAGTCGACTCATTTAGACTCGATCATGTCATCTTACAGGTAAAAATACTCTTTTCTCACTCTTTAGGTAAAGCAACCCAATTATTTTCTTTCATTTCCCTATTTTCATATTTTCTTTTTTTCCTCTCTTTTTTATTTTTTTATTTAAGTGTCGGATCACAAACGTCTAAACAATTTGTGACCTTTGTTTTTCTATTATTGTTATTGATTTCAAGTGCTTACCCCCAGTTGGGATTTTTGCTCAAACAAGATGAAATTCAAGTCATTGTCATCGTACATCTTTTGGTTTTTTATTTATAAGGCAGCATTTCAAGTTACTCTAAGATTAAATCCCTATTTTTCAAAATTTGATAAAAAAAAAAACCCAAAATACTTACTTATGTAAAGACAATCATGATAATAATTAAGCTCCCACAACTTAACAGTACTGGCCGCCCAAAAATTGATATTGTCCTCGGTGAGACGGAAAGGGCTTGGAGAAACACTTTGGGTGACATGGTTTCTTTACTTTCACATTTAAGGCCACTCTTTTCTCTTTTTAAATTTCATACATAAATTCCAGATTGAATTGAGGATAAAATGTTATGTTTTGCATTAGGTGCAGAGAGCCAAGAATAGAATAAATTCATGGGAACCACCCACCTTGATATCCTTGGAAGTGATATCAGTTTGACATATCAGCTTTGACGATAAAGTTGGATTTGCATTAGCTTTTGCCTTGAAGACTCAAAGGGGAAAAGAAGAAGAAGAAAAAAAAAAGATGAAAGCCGTAGGGGAAAGAAATTAAATTAGATTTAATCAACTAAGAGCCACTGTCTTTGAGCATCTTAACCCTGATGTCCATTTTTTTATCTACTTGTACTGCTTACAGTTTTACTGCTTGATTGAATTTTGATAACCAGAACAATTTTCCAGCTGTGGAACCTTTCATCCATTGTAAGTCTTGATCTTATGTGTTGAACTCTAATATACATTTTATCATTTGAAATCATTTCATACTGCAAAAAGTGTGCCATATCTCAATGTCTTGACATAAAAATGCAGTTTGAACATGATGATGTTATTTAATCGAATTAATTGAAAATCAAAATTTTTCATAATTATTTTTTATAATCAATTAAAATTAATTTGATAGTAAATTGATTAATCAAATTAAATCGATTATTAATGTATAATCTCACATCATATGTACCCAAAAAAATTCGGTTATACATATTATGAATTTGATTCTGTCTACATAAGCAATTCAAACCAAAACATTCTAATATGAGAAGTGATATAGTCATATGAGATTGTCCTCTTGTAAGAAAAAAAAAATAGAGTGAAAATTTGTTATCTCTTTAGAAAAGCCTTAAATTCTCACGTACCAAACTTTTGATGCAAGCTTTGAAACATCAGATTTAATTATTAATGTAGGAGGAAATTACAACAGTATGTAAAATGATGTTGACAAGGCAACTTAATTTTTTCTTGGATTTTTCAAGAAGAATACGATGATAAAGGACAACCATAACTGATATTTTTTTCTTGATCAATGAATGCGGCGATGTGATTTAAGATTCTATCATTGGATTACCTGTGTTGCATACATAAGAATCTTCAAATTGGAGTTAACATCAAGGAAAATTTTGTTCACTTCACCATACACCAGAGTTTTCTTTATATATATATATATATATATATATTACAAAGCACTTCGTAACCTAAGGACAAAAGAAAGGGTAATTGATGTTGAAATTTAATTCAGACCTATCGGATGCTACTTGTGGCTGAATGAACTTATTGAACTAAATTCTGGATTTCTTTTTTTATTTTATTTTATTTAAGTGTATGTTAAGAACTCCAGTATAGAGATACTGATAAAATGCCTAATGGGAGACAACTTCAAGGTTTGTAATGTTAGCTGTAAGAATCCAGCTGCCAGGTAAGAATATCCTGTTTTTTAAACGATAGTCACTAGGAAAACAATGTTCTATAAATAAACCGTTGGGTTTTCTTCAATGGAAAATTTCAGCTTTTCGCTTTCACATTTGTAAATATTCATTTTTCTTCAGGTCTACCATAGCGGGAAAAGGACATGAAAACACTTCATCCTTGGCTGAAACTTGCCGCCTTCTGCATTAGCAGCTTCTTTCTCTTTGCCTTTGCTATTGGTTCTCCTGCGCAAGATGCTGCAGGTTTCTTTTCTTTTCTCTGTTGCTTAATCCATATTTCAATTAAATTTTCACTTTGTCTTTTTGTCCTGGATTTGAGCCTATTGTGCATATTTTCATTCATTGTGGAGCAATCTTTCAGCTAGTTTCTATTAACAGTTTAGGTAAACCTGAGCTCACCTTGTGGTTGAATTAG
This sequence comes from Durio zibethinus, assembly GCF_002303985.1. The sequence continues at coordinate 11,394,911 of NW_019168004.1, forward strand.
ACATTTTAAACACATGTTTCATTTTTTTTTTCTTCAAAAAATTTTGAATGAAGATAATAGTACATATTTTGCTCAAACAAAAATGCTTAGTGTTACAAATTCTGCATGGTACGTGAGAGCCATTTTTCCTATCTAAGCTTTGACAAAGTTCATAGCGTTTGCAGACTGTGTCTTGAATTTCACTTCATACCCTTATCTACCAAGTGCTAACTGCATTGGTAAAAACGGGAAGGTCAAATTATGGGGCAGTATCCACTCAACTCATTGCTGTCGAAACGCACTCAATTCCTTCTCCCAAGTTCTTGCAGCTCGGGCTAATGATACTCTAGACGGTATCATCTTCCTTGAAGAAGATTCTTGGAGAAAATGTAATTCTCCTTTTTCAAGCCAAGAATCAGTTTCTATAGATTCTTGTGGATTTGATGATTTCTACTCGGGCAGTAGCAAGTGCTCAAGCCTATTTCTATCAGATATTCAAGGCAATGCATATTACCCTGAAGCAGTAGACATATGCGCTAAGTTAAGTTCTTCATTTGACAATTCCTGCAAAAATTGCACTGATGCCATAGCAAAGGTGGTGGAGAATCTATTGGAACTATTTAAAGGGCAAAAAAATGGTACTGAAAGAACAATATGTAATTTAGCAGCAGTTATTTCAGTTGCATCTACGAGTGTTACTGATAACTCTTTTGGCGCAAATTTGTTTAGCTGTATGTCTTCTTTGGATGATTTTGGTAAGGACCAGAACTTAAGTAGAACCTCTTCTGCCTTAGGTTCAAATTCCCTATCCTGACTTTGAGCTATTTTTTAATTGCCTAACAGGTCCACGCTACGTCAAACTCAAACGTAAGTTCAATTGCTTATCTCCATCTCCTCTGCTGATTTGATTCTGTTTGATCCATGTTACCAATGAAAATTATAGTTCCGTTTTTCCTTTATGACCTCAAATGCTCACAGAAATCACTTATCAGGGTCCCTAGCAAAAGCACTGGTTGCGGTCTTTGTAGCTGTTGTTGTACTAATTCTGACCCTTGTCTTGGTAAAATTTGTTGCCTCAAGGAAGAGCCAGAGCGAGAGCAAAAGAAAACTTCCTAAACGTATTCCATCCAAGGACACCACTACATGGTCTGGCCTCTACAGGTTCTCCAAGGCTGAGATTGAGAATGCTATAAGTATGAACAATAAAAGAAAGAGTTTAGGTAGAGGGAGTGCTGGTGAAGTTTACGAAGGCATTCTGCCTAGTGGACAAGTTGTGGCTATCAAGCAGATAAAGAAAGAAAACTCCTCTGATTCTTTTACTAGGGAAGTTGCAGGTCTTTCCAGGATTCGACATCCAAACCTTGTTTCTCTACTTGGTTGCTGTATCGAAGATGATGAGCAGTATTTGGTCTTGGAATATTGTCCTGCAGGGAATCTTGCTCAGCATCTCCTAAGTAATTTTTCTTGAACCATTACATGTTGCTCCTCTTTTCAGAGATGCTTTCTTTCCGCCCCAAATTGCAGTGGTCAGGCTTTGGAAGGGATGTGTCCTGGCCATATGGGGCATGAAAATAGCACCCCTTATTTTCTTTTCTATTTGCTTTAAGCTGCATACTATGCTTTTCAGGGAAAGACCGTGTTTTGACATGGGAAAGAAGAGTTAAGATCCTAAGAGACTGTGCACTTGGGCTGAGGTATCTCCACAATTACATTGATGGATGCATTGTTCATAGAGATATTAAGGTAAAATAGATCATATGCTACTGATCTGTCTCTATGGAAGCAACTTCATATTCATATTCATATTCATATTCATATAATCAATTCTTGTTTAATTTTTTTCCCAATGCTGAATGGTTGTCTCATAGCTCACAAACATCCTCTTGACTGAAGACTTGGAGCCCAAGCTATCAGATTTTGGGTTGGCGAGGATGCTGGGAATGGAGGAGAGCAAAGTATTCACAGATATTAGAGGAACTATAGGCTATATGGATCCAGAATACATGAGCAACGCAAAGCTGTCCTGTGCCAGTGATATCTACAGCTTTGGAATTGTGGCCTTGCAACTTCTGTCAGGACAGAAAGTTTTTGAGTTGGATCTTGATGCCAGTGAACAGCTGACACGAAAAGTACTTAATTCCCTCAATTCCCCACATCTCTTATCAGTAAGAAATGTACACATTTTGTAACCAATTTGAATTTCTGTAGGCAAAGGATGTAAGCATGGGAAATCGTCCATTAACAGATTTTGAAGATCCGAGGCTACATGGTAATCTCAATAAGACAGATTTCGAAGCCATCCTAAAGATTGCTGTCCTCTGTGTTGCCAAATCAAGTAGAGGTCGACCACCAATTGATGTTGTTTTTGATGAGATGGAGAAGGCTTGGAAAAACACAGTGGCTGACATGGTTTGATTACTTCAATATTTAATGCTATCATTTCTTTACAGCTTCTATCTGTTAAAATATGATGGAAGATAACTTGTAATGACTTCTTTATGTGCAGAAAATGAGGCAGGAAATTGGTCCATCAGCAACACCTCAGTCACGGTCCATGGAAGTGATTTCGACTGATACAAAATAAAAGATCCAAATTAGGAATGCTATTTCATCATATACCTGTTGCGATCCAGGATGACGCTGTGATGATTTTGCTTCACTCCTTTTGATCAAGCTCATATAGGGATCTTTCCGTCCCCGGAGGCAGCGAAGATCCAAATCCGCATTCAGAATAGAAGAAAGAATTATCGTCTTTTTAAGAATTGAAGATTGTCAATTACTAGTGAATATGTCAAAGATGGGGGAGATTTTATTGTTAGTTTACATTAGTTTTCAAGCTAGAATGGATCTCAAAGAGCCAGAAGTTGTCACATCCACTCGAATGCTATCCTATGGGAACTTCCTGAAAATACTGCATAAAATCATCAAAATCTGCAGTGTTTCTTTAAAAATATGTACTTGTTTTAAAGTGTCTTGTTGCTGAAGACAATAAATGTATTCTTTGTTGCCTGAAAAATCCCAGATCTTTAAGTGCTTCAATGTTTTTATTGAAGATCCAATGTACTTCAGACAGTCATGATAGGAGATTGCTATCTGATCATGATGGACAGGAGGCAAAAAAGATGGAAGCAACTGTTGAGCTTTTCTTTCTTTTGTTCCTTTCCAATCTATTACTCATAAATCAACAACATACAGCTTGCATCTCAAAAATGATATCCACAATTATCAGCATTAGCTTGTTGTACTACAATTACAGCTCATCAAAATTGGAAAAGTATAAAATCCAGAACTTAGCTTAATTAGTTCATGCAGCTACTTTTAAAAAGTGGCATCCGACAAGTCTGGGGTCCGATCATAGACTGTGTTGCAGAAAAGGAATCTTTGAGACTACACCAGCTAACCCAAAAATCAGCAACAAAATCTTTGAGACCAAACTAACAGTACAAATTCCCCAAGCACAAATTTAGATTAGAATATTCAATAGTTTGAATGGTCTTTCTAATTCTCCTTGAACAAATATTTTCATGTTAATATGAGAAGTGATATATCTTTGTTTAATGTTTTCATATAGTAACAATTAAAGGGTTGAGATGTTAATTACTCATTTTTACTGTCAAAAGAACTTAATTATTGCTTGGTTATCGATCTACATAGGTTGTTAGAATCTGGAGTTTTCCATATTGAATGGCCCTAATTCAATGAAAAGCAAATAAAATTCTTTTCAGAGTGAGACATTCTGCATATTTTCCATCTTTTCATTGTCACAAACATTCCACAGATCTCATATAAGTTGTTCCCACATCAATGGCACTTAGTTCTACAGGACCTTATTAATACTTAATACATGGGGAGAAGAACAAAAAAGGAAAAGAAAAACAAAGGGGAAAAGAATTTGCTACTTTCCCCCCAAGAAAAGAAACATATCTTTGATTCCTCGCCCTTGAACTTTGTCTTTCAAGCTTGAATATGCGGTTGCCATAAATAAAATCTCCATTGACATGATCATGCATTAATCTTGTATGATTCAACAGGCTTCTCAGCAGTAACTACTGTAATTTCTTTGATTCCCAGTTGATGATCTGCCAAACATGGGTTTACATCCTCCACTGAGCTCAGATTTAACTCTATATCTCCTTTTTGCTGCTTTTCTGTTACTTCAACATCCTTGTTTGGATTCTTGTATATGACATAGAGGATCATTTGTGCTATTCCAAACAAAAATCCCAACACATTTGGCAACTGAACATACAAAAATCAAAATGTTTTTTCATGTTAGTCTTTTGAAGCACAAATGGATGTTTCTTTAAAAGAAATCCTGTTTATATGAATGACTTACTGCAATGTAGAAATCCTCTAGGAAAATTCCATAGAAGAACCACATTGTGGCGCATAATGTGAGGAAAAAGGAAAGAAAAAATGGCATGTGTTCTACACTTTTTGTCCTTATGACATGCCTCTGTAACAAAATTATGATACATTGTCAATCAGAAAGCTGAAGAGGAAATTTGAAGTACTGAGAATAAGATCATAACAGAAATTGACTAATAGACTTATCAACGGCATATGTTTAGCGCAATTCAAGCACTCGGGATTTATCCAGACAAGTGAGATTCCTTATATTAATAGAAAGAATGAAATTTGTTCTTGTAGCTACAAACCATGATGCTTAAAGGAGAAGCAAATACGGCAACATTGTAAACAGCACAGATCCATCCCATAACAGTTACACGTTTCGACCTTTCTATCAATAAATTGGTGAGTACCATGATCAAGCAATAGCCTCCAAGGTTGAATATGATTATCCATTTCACTGTAAAAACCTGCAATTTCAATAACATTTTAATGTCATTTTTTTTAAATGAGTCTTTTCATTACCAAAATGATGAAACACAATTGCAAGCAACAAACGTTACCTTCTCCCTCTTAGGTGCATATATAAAGTATAATACCAAATAGATAACTTCTGTAGCACATCCTATGCTATTGATGCTGATGATCAGATTCGCGTCCGTCTTAAGCGTACCATAGTACAGTAACATCATTGCGCTGGAAAGTGCAACCATATAAGGAATTGGTTGGTATCCTTCAGCAGTTTTTTTCTTGTAAATTGTATAAAAGGTTGGCCTGACAGAGAGACAGAGATATCAGCGCTGTACCATTGATTCATGAGCAAATATATACAAATCTGTTCAGAAACAGAATGGCTCTTACACTGGTGCCAAGAACACCAAGAATGAAACAATGTTACCTACACAAAACAGAAAACAAAGGAACATCATACACAATATATGATCCAATATTGGATTGCAATGTTTTTAAGCAAACTTATTACGGTAATAGAGGTCATAATTACGCAATCTAGAATCATATAGGTGACTAGAAGGGATGTGACAGAGTTATAATGTTGATACAAGTGAAGTTGGCTTGATGGCGAAGAAACCTGAATGGAAAATTGAAGCCTAGTTCTAGCAAGGTGAGCTGAACTAATTAAACATTTGAAAGACAAGAATGGTGCTAATACCCAAGACACCAAATATGAAAGCCAGCTGATGATGAGGGGTCAAGAATCCCATTTCGAAGCACTTTACTATGATTGACACTGTTTCTCAGTAATGAAGAACTTAAGTCCCAATACTTCTCAAACCCATTATTTATATGCTCATAATAAGAGTTAGGACACTGATTTTTCTTCATTGTAGTTTGGCTTTCCTAATTATATTGATCAGTCAGCTCAAGTACCAGCTGACATTAAGATCAAATCATACAATTCATGGTTGTAAACATGCCAGGGAAATAGTTAGATGAGTTTGTCGAGATTTGCATTCAATTTATGAGGTATTATTTATTTTGATCTGAATGTTTTATGGTTTTATCCAAAAAAAAAAAAAAATCTCATAAGTATAGGTTTAAATTTCTACATATATACTATAATGGATAATATCCGATGTGAGATCAGGATGTTATAAAGTTTAATTTCCTTTCGGCCCTGATCACAACCTAGTGGATTCCTGATTTCCTTTGAACCTCATTCTCAATCTTGCTTGATATTTACAATTCCTGGAAAGTTGTTAGCTGCTAATCAAAAGAAAATGGGGGAGATAAGTCCATTTTCAGTAAATTGATTGGAATTGCAAAGCATATTCAGCCACTCAAATGCATATAAGATCAAGGGTCTTTTGTCTTGTATACCAAAAAAAGAGAATTCTAAAACTCAAAGCCATTAAGTACAACTTGCATGTCATGGCTTACTAATCAAATCCTTCATTGCAGTTTAGGATGGAAACACTTCGAGTTTTATTAGCTCTATCTTAATCTAATTGAAGAGAAAATTTCCAAACTCTTTTTTTTCCCTAAATGGGTTTATCAATTGAAAATTTTTAAGTTTAAAATTCAAGCATATTTTCGGAAAATTGGTTTGAAATGCAAAGCATTATCAACCACTGAAATGTACATATAATACTAAAAATTTTTTTATTAAAAATTATCAAAATTTAAATTTGATCACTGCAATTAAAAATCTAAACTTTTATCAACTATTGGCAAGACTATACCAAAAATAAAAATAAAGTTCAAATTAAGCTACTAACTAAATACTAATATTTTCATGTAATGAGCTTGGCAGTGAAATGTTCATATTATGGTTTGTGATAGAAACAATTCGATATGTTAGCTGTATAATTGGGTTCAAAAAGAGGGCGGAGTCCATGTTAAATCTTTATCATGTATCTAATTTGGAGTTTAGCTTCAAAAATGTTTTTCTTTCCTGATGGATTTGTTCAATTTGTGTTATAATTCTTTCCTGACCACATGTTTTTATTTTGCACCAGAGCGACATGATACGTTTTTCATATAAATGAATGTTGTTTATTCATTTATAAAGCGTTATGAAATTAATTTTTTTATTAGCTAAAGTAGCAGTTAGCCGATAATTTAGTTTTAATTTATCAATTTAAATACTCAATTGATATATATATTTAAATTTAATTACTAAAACTCGGATATGACTTTATCATATTAATCATAACTATTGAAAAATTTTGTTTTTGAATTGTTTGAAGAAATTGAGTGAGACGATAGCTTAGTATGATGAATAGCATAACTTTCAGCTTAGATTTCCATAAGATACACCTTTTTTGGTAAGCATATTTTGGTTCAAGTTATCAAGCTCGTTTTTTCTCTTCCTTATTAGTCAATCATAGATCTCATCAACAACCATATATATATATATATATATAGGATGCCAACAGATAAATATTTATAAATTTGAAATTTAATTTAATTTATTTATATAATTATCTTTAAAAAATGACATTTAATCAATTAAAGTTTTAAATTTTAATACTTATAATCTCTTTTGCTATCTTAATTGATTAAAAAATAATAATAATAAAGGAGAGTTCAACCTATATCTGTACATGATGTCTTGTACTTCAGATTTAAAAATTTATTGAGAAAGTAAGTTTTGGAGCAGGCTGACTCTGGCTTGACCATACATATATCTATCCAAGCCTTAGCTTAATTATAGATGGATATTTCTCCTAAAAACAAGCAGGTGAACGCCTCTGAATTGGAGGACTGGCATTTTGGGTTTGGGAATTATAAATTCATGGTTGAGAAGAGTGGAATGGGAAGGAGGAAAGATACATGAAGAGGCAGAGGCTGAACAGCTTAAAAATAAATTTGGCACAGATTTCCAACTGAGAACTGAAAGGAGAAGCCTTCTTTACTGAATCAAATTGTCTATTCATCAAAATTGTAATGCATATTTGCATCACTTAAACCATTCCTGCTTTGGAAACAAATCCACAAACTCGTGGGATACAAAGTGGGGGAAGAAAGTGTAAAGCCCAGATAAAAACAACATATTCCATCAAATAGGTTGTAAATTTTTGGGCATAGATACTGTTGGAAGAGTAAACAACTTTGGTCTGGCGCCTCGGTTCTTTATGTTATGTATATAGACATCAGCTATCCACTAGTATCAAGAAGCAGTTAACTCCTTACATTTCCAATCTATCAATGCCACTCTCATCGTTGTTCTCTGAGCCGAATTCTCGATAGAAGATATTCATGATAGTCTTTGTGGCTTGGCAAACAGCATGAGAAGTTTTTCTAGCAGCCCCGGTAACAACAGGTTGTAAAGAGATGATAGGCAAACTAGCCCGTTCTTGAATCATTGCTGGATAGAGATGTCACAAAAAGTCAATTTGATAAAAAAAATTTTAGTACCATGCCTGTGTTTTTTTTTTTTTGGGGGCGGGGGGGGGGGGGGGGGGATGTTCAGTTGCAGCTCTTGAACTTACACATTGTCTGCTGGTGAGCAAGCGAACCAATCCGCCGTATTCCAGCTTCAGCGGCCTGCACAACTTGAGCTGATTTGTTGACACCATTAGCAATCTCTTGGCTGAGTATCAAGTAATCAAAGCATTATACTCAAAATCATATGTGAAAATGGAAAATAAAAGAAAAGTTTAAAAGTCTACATCTCATTATCCATGGTGTCAAAAAGGCATTACACCTCTATTGACTATAACATGCTATGAAATTTGGTACAAGAAAATATGCAGTATACTCTTCCAGCAGTACACAAGAATTCCCCAGAGAAACAAAATTTCTTGGTTCTAGAACTAAAATAATTATTGCCAACAGTCTTTGTCTAAATATCCCACGATAGAACAAATCCTAGAGAAAGAGAACCTTGTATGGCAAATTTTGCTTTTTCCTTGAAGAGTGCATTAGTCTCTGTTTCAAAACATATTCTTCTCTTCTATTTACAACAGGGAATCCACCTACGGTTTCTGATTTATGAGAAACAATTATATGCATAACCAAAAAAATGACATAAGGATTTAACTGTCACCTTAAATCACTTAGTTCCAGTGTAAGTTCACTGATCTCCATGCCTGAAAGCCTAATTGCAGCCATAGTACTGGGAAGTTCCTCTCGAGCTGTATCTGCTAGCTTGGAGAGAGAAATTGCAGCTCTTCCCATTGCCTGCAGAACAGGCAAAAAAAGAAATAAATGTTAAAATACAAAATGCTCCTTTTCTTTGATTGAGGCTGATGTAGACTTCAAAATGATCATGAAATGTACAGAACTAAAGTTTAACACTGAGTATATTAGGAATACACCATAATCAGGATGAACAAGCTTGAACTGTCCTGTCACTCTTGACCGTTGAAATCACAAATAAGGCATGGATGAAACCATGCAATATTATACATTATTGTTCACTATACATTACAGCTACTATCAAATTACATCACATTCATAAAATGAGATAAAGACAAATTATCAAATCTGTAAATGAAATGGCAAATAGACTCTAGCATATCACATCTATCTTTTAGTCAAAGTTTCAGATACAATATCTGAAAACTTACATAGAGTGTTGGAACAGCTGCAATGACCAGACTTGTAAACGCCACAGAAGTCTGCATTTATCCAAGAGATTGGTATTAATCAATCAGAAAATACAAAATCTCAACACCAAACATATTCTTTACTACAATGACCAGACTTGTAAATGCCACAGAAGTCTGCATGTATCCAGGAGATTGGTATTAATCAATCAGAAAATACAAAATCTCAACACCAAACATATTCTTTAGTACCAAAGCTTGAAGACAATATCATAAAAATTTCAAAATGGAAAACTTCAACACTAAACACTTAAATTCTTACCACAACTTATAACAGATTCTATTCAATAGTCAATAACAAGCCAAAGAAAACTGCACAAATCAAAATCATCCAACAAATAGTTCAAATCTCATAAGCACCAAACAACTACAAAAACCCACCAAAACTATAATAGGCAAACTATAATCATCACTAAAAAGAATATGCTATCATTTCAAACTTCATACATTACAAAATCGTAATTAAGAAGCAATTTTTTCAAATTCCACTTCCAACCCATACAAAACCAACAAACAACTGTATAAAGCAAGCACCTAATAGCCACAAAACAAATACCCTCCAAGCACTGAAAAACAAGAGAAAAGCATAGTCTTACCAAGTTACCATTTGAAAATTCTCAAACATCCAAACATCATCAATTCCAGTATATATAACATTGTAAGAACTAAATGCATACAAAAAATACCTATCAAATTTGATAATAGACACTAAGCAATAAGCAACCACATAAAACATACCAAAACCAAGAACTACCATTAAAAATCTCAAATAAGCACCAAATAGTCACAAAACCCTTAATAACTATCCATTCCAACATCAATGAAAACCCAAAACAGAGCATATTCTACCATTCCAATATTCTCATACATCTAAACATCATGAATTCCATTTAGAAAACTCTAAAAATACATAAAAACAAGACCCAAAATCCATAACATAGATTATAGAAAGCACGCACATAAAAACAGGACAAGCCAAAAACAGGAATTACTCAAAGCACCCAATAACCTCAAAAGCCTTAAAAACCATACCGTACAAGCAATAAAGGCCAACAGATAGAAGGCCTGATCACTCAAGCTCATATTTTGAGTCGAAACAAAAGTTGGAACAATTGGGTTTCCAACTCCCACATTGTAATTCTCATTAGATTCTTCTCCAAGATTGAATTTTGACGTTCGGGGCAATCCATCGGCCTCAAAGTTAGATACCTTTGAAGCTGAATTGGTAGAAGGATTGGAAGAGCAAAGTGGGATGAAACAAGGAAAGGGTTTTGAAAAAAGGAAAGAGAAGTGGGTGATTTCAACAAGGAAATTTGGTTTTTCGTCTTTGAAGGGAAAGAAAGGAATGGTAGTAAAGAGTTTGCTGTGGGGTTTGTGTTTAAGAAACGATTGAGTTTCATTTCAGGGAATTCTGGAAGAAGAGAGTTTGAGTCTGAGAGAAATGAAAGACATGAAAATTTGAGGTTAATTTTGTCCGTCGAACAACGGTTGAGACAGTGGTTTATGTTGTGGTTTTGCTTACTTTCCTTTGTCTTGCCGGCTTGTCCAGTGGTTCTAATGGGTTGAGCAGGTTCCTGTTGGGTTCTGTTTGAGCTCAGGTCTGAAGACCAGTCCAGGCCTATCTATAATTCCCAACTTAATTATTAAAAAAATGCTTAAGGCTTTTAATCTATTTTTAATTAATTTTAAATAGAAATTTAGTATTTATTTAATAATAAAATAATGACTCCAATTGGACAGAGGTCTGGCTCAAATATCTTAACCCAAGTTTGGTTAATCCATGCATAAAAAGACCCAAAGATGAAAAGTGGCTATACATTAGAGGTAAATTATGTGGATATACTTCTCGACGTGATTTTCTAATTAAAATGAATAATATATCATATAAGTTGAGTGCAGATCTTTACAATACATTTTGTTTTGTTCCCTTTGTTTTACAAGCTCAATCAGTCATCCTCCATTAAAGTTGGATTTTATTTGAAAGGCGGCCAACCTGACGACTGCTGCTTCGCCTCCAAACTTATAATTGGTTTTACCTTCCACAAAGAGGGGGGGAATAGAAAGGGAACAATATATGTAGGAATTGAAAGGGTTGGAATAATCAAACCATATAATTGCATTTCCCTTCTCTTCAAGATTGCATACATACATTTCATATTGTGGCCTTACTAGATGCTTGCCATGATAAGCTATAACTATCGCCTTTCAACAAAACAGAAAACGCACAACTCACAGAAAGTGAGGAATAAAAAGAAGAGAGGGAGGCATTCCTTTATGTTAGAAAAGGCTCGCAGCGCAAGAAGTGTTGCCATATCAAACTTAAGGTGTCTTTGAGCATGTTGGAGATCACATTTGTTTCAACCTCCTGCTCCTGAAATTTCAAAGGAAGTAATGTTACACAATCATATAAAATTTCCTTCGCAAAAATGGGGAAAAAAAATATACAGTTCAACGAAAAATTGTTGAAGGTTTATTGCTCATTTTCGCATGGTTCATGGCTGCAGAGACCAAGGCTTTTAAATGGTCTGAAATTAACAATATGAACAAAATACGCTACATTTCAATTCCAAAACATTAAAATACAGCTAAAACCATTAAATTCTTTTCAACCATAGTCTGCTACTACAAAACTTTTGGTTTAAAGGCAAGACCAGTGCAGTAAGTTCAACACCAGAATATCGGGTTTAATAAAGTTGCCAAATAATCCAAAAGGCCGAGAGGCACTTACCAGCAGTCCTGAAACTATTCCTTTCAACTTCAGGACAACCTCCTTCGAATCTTCCCCATAAGCAGTTCTGAAATCAAATCGATCAGCATATCTTACCTTGAGTCTTAAGGATGAGTTTTGATAAGCAGTAGCCATTGTGTGCCAAACGCCAACAACATTGAATCTATTCCCACTAGATGCTTTTCCAAGGGGCCATCTCAGCCCACCCTTCACATCTGGGTCTAGAACTGCTGAATCAATCAGATTTCTAATGCATTGTATCTCATCTTCCTGGGAAGAGTCAAATACGAAATCAGATGATAAAAGTTTTAGTTACAAAACTTTATCATAATGTAAGTACACAGGAGACCCATCTTCTTCATTCTTGCTTCACTATGGAGAAAAAGATTAAAAAAGAACTCTAAAATATGTTGATAGTTGAAAAAATATGGAGCAAAAACAATGAAAAAAGAAACCCAACCAGGGATCATTACATGATCTCCTCCTCACCAACAAGACGATCGGAGGATTACGGAGAATCATGTTTTACTAAAAAAAAAATTGAGGCATGAATGGTTACCTCATTAAAATAACAAGTTGAGGTTACTTTCTCAGTGTTTATCATAATTTCAGATGCATAGAACAAATTTCACATGATATTTGCCCATATTATAGACAAAAGAGTTATGAGGCCTCAGAACTGAAATTCATGCTTGAGCAAGTCATTATGCTAAATTGCTAAAACCCAATGGCCCTAGAGACAGCAAGGTTGCAAATTAACTTACAGTCGGAGAAGTTAAGATTCTCTTGTGGCACAGCATCAGCCTCAAATCGAGATCCATATCAGGGCATGATATGTCTACAACCATGTCACGCACTGGGTTTAGCTCTACCTACAAGAGAAAAGTTTCTGTATCATGGTATGCGTCCACAAAAATAACAGGAAAGAAAGAGGAGCGCAAGAGAGTAAAAGTGAGACAGAGAGCATTAAAGCACTCTAATCAATAACCCAAATATTATTCACAAATTGCAATACATTGATGCATTTGATAATAGCACACCAACATCATGACAGCACAAGAAGGAGATTCAACATATTGGGCGCTTATCTTGGTCTATGGTAGCAGAAGACTTACCTTGTATAGCTGTAGTCTTTTAAAATCTACTACACTACATTTGCACGAAATGGTTGAATCTGGTCGTGTGGTATCAGACAACTACACAACATGCAAAGAGATTAAAAATATTCCATAGCTAACACAATCGAATATATGAGCACCATGATCTAGAAAGTAGAGTCAGTGGGCAAATATACCTTCACATGGTATGTATCTTTCACCTCTGTGAAATCAACTCCAATCTTTGGGGCAACGTTAGCCATAATATTTGCCGTGTACGAAGCAGGAAGACTTGTGTAAAATGATCTTTTCAAATTCCTCAATGTTGTCTCTGTCACACAATCTTTTCTGACACTTTCCAGGTTCACTGAAGGGCTCCTGCACCAAGTATATTAACATAAGAAGTGCCAGTCAATTTGCTGAAACTATTGCTACAGTTACAGTGTGTTTTTCTTCAGTGCATTGACCCTTTAATTGTTAACTCATAGGAGTTGGACATAATATTTATCTATAAATGTATCATGTATAAAATGGGATTGCTTGATCTCCTTCAAGGACGAATTAATATGACTACATAAAGCCTCAATAATGTACTCTATTTTAACTGCAATGATTCTATTCAGCCACTAAAATTTGACAAGATCTCTCTGTATAATTTCTGTTATTTTCATTTCATATTCAACTCATTTGGCGAAAAAAGAATTATCCTTACTAGATGAAGCAATAGCAAAGTAATCCAGCTTACCCATGAAAAAGTATTTTGCCAAACCTAGCTACCATTCCTGGTTTTACTTCTTTCAAATCTAGGTTCTCTGTTTCAGCCCTTGCAATTTCAAAGGAAGATAACAGGTCTGGCAGAACCTTCTCTGCAATAGATGACCACGGGCACCCTTTCACTTCATTGTTCTCTACGGCAATCCAAAAAAAAGAAAAAAAGTTAAGAACAGCTTTCCACAATGTAAGCAATAAAAACAGTGGGGGAAAAGGGAGATTAGTTGGGAAATGATGTATCGCTAACCTTTATCAAAATTACTCTTCACCAAGATTACAGGTTTCTCTCCTGTTTTCCTCTCAATAAATTCAACTGAAACTGGCTTAAGATGAGCATCTGAAGTGTCCCCATTCCCATCATCTAAACCAAGAGCAAACCATCTATTTATGGCATAGTTCGAATATATGATCTTTCCACTCCTATCAGCATTAGACTTTGGTGCTCTCAACTGTACATTTCTCTTAAATTGGGGAACAAGGAACTCTGGAGTTGGTGTTGGCATCTCCGAATCCTTTGAATGCCGCTTGTGTGGAGGGATGTAAGCCATATAGAATATCAAGATGATGTTCAACTCAAATACCTACTAGAAACAACCACCAGTAAAGGAATTTCATGACAATGATCATATACTTAAAAAACTTTTAATAACGCAGGAAACAATGCCCGGTTTTCAATAGAATATGCAAAATGCAACAAAATATAATAACACAAATCTTAACTAAGATATATAGATATGGATTATCTTAAAATGGCAAGGTTAAAGTTAACTGAAAATGCTGATATGTTACCGAGATGGTATGACCTCTATACATAGGAAACAATGCCTGGTTTTCAATAGAATTTGCATCATGCAACAAAATGTGATAACATAAATCTTAACTAGGTTTGATATATAGATATAGATTAGACATGACAATTTGTCAATTCATGTCAGTCTCTTTCATGTCAAACACATGTAAAACATGACAATTTCTGTGTCATAATTCATGTCGTCAAACACAAAACACCTTTTTTTGGTTTTTGCCAAACCCAAAAACGTTTTGTGCTAAAATTTTAAACTGTCGCTTTTGTGTCTTTTTGGTATTGTATATGTTGTATCATCATATCATGTTTAAAATTGCCATACATAATATAAATTACCTTAAAATGACAAGGTTAAACATAATTGAACGTGACTGATACTTTACTCAAATGGTATAAGCTATATACAAAAACTAAAACAAAGAAACAAGGCATTAGCTTCAAAAGTAATCTTTTTTTTCTCTTATGTTTCCTCTACTTTGCTTCATCACTCTTCTCAGCAACCAAATATAAACTGCTCTAAGCCTCTGTTTGGTAGCAGAGAAAATGAAATAAAAGCCTTAAACTTTCCCATTTTATTAATTTAGTCCCTAAACTACGGCCTAAAAACAACCAAGTCAACAAACTCGAAAAAAAAAAAACCCACAAGAAATAAAAACCAGCAAAATTTTAAATACCCATCAAAGAAAAACACTAAACAAAGGAGTGTAACAGAGAATTCTATGAAAAGGAGCAGAATTTGAGATCTATAGCTAATCACAGAAAGGGGTTTGAAAGAAAATGTGAGGAATTACCAGAGAATTTAATCGCTTGGTTGTGTTGTGTAGCTGGGGTTAACGTCAATTTACTGAAGAAAAAGCAAAGCTTTTGAAGATTGAAAAGATAGAAAGAATGATTGCTTGATGGTTTAATATTGGGCTTCTGATTGACATGGTCTTTTTATTCTCAACTTCCTGGAAGTACTTGAGTTGGAAGGAAAAGCTGAACTCCTTTTGTCAGGAGGTGTTTTTACCTTATGTTTTATTATTATTATTTTGGCATTTTGGGTTCAAAAGTACATACTTAGAATAGAAGTTGATTTGAACTTCAATTTTACTCTAGCCAGTTTTCTCTATAAGTATTTAAATTTTTTTTTCATGAAATATAAATTTTACTGAAGGAAAAAAAAAAAAGAAAAATTTATAAACTTTCTATTTTATTTATAAACTTTTTTATTTTTAAAAAATAAAATATATTTTTTGGAATTTGAGTTTTTTAATTTTCAAATAAAACAAAGGAAAGCAAGAAAAAGAAAAGTTAAGGGGAAGTAATAAAAATAATTTTTATTGTTATTTTATTTTTTGAAAAATAAAAAAATTTTTAAAAAATTCTACATTTCAATTACTTTTTATAAATTTGTAATAAAATTTATTTTATTAAATTTATATTTTATTTTTTAAATAAATTTTTTAAACAAACTTTATGAATCTTTTTTCATTTTAAAAAATAAAAATTTTATTTTAAAAGTTTTTAATATTTTTTAAAAAACTATGTCTTGACATTTAGGTGTATCTCATATAGTTTGATGAAATGCCATTATTTGCCACTTGTCAGCATGTTATTGGTTGAAAGCTAAATCATCTTAAATTAATGGTGTTAATTCACATATAAATTTATCATGGACAATGATAATACAAATATCATATTACAAAGTTAAAAAAATATAGGTATTATTACATTAGAAATTTTGTAAAATACAAAAGTAAAATATGACATTAAATTTAAGAGATAATAAATTCAGAATTTAATTCAATTTATTTATATAATTATTTTTGATAAATAATATTCAACAAATTAAAATTAAAATTTTAATTCCCGTAACATTTTTCCTACGTGATCTCTTGATATAAAAAAAAATCTTTGAGTCAATGCTTGCTTAGTCAGATTGGAACCTGCGGTCTGATGATGGATAGACAACACGCATACGAAGAACAAAGGGATCTTCATATTGAATCTAGTTTTTGGTCCACAGTTTTTCAATCGATGAAAGTTTTGGCTAGCATCCTCATCAGTTCGCTTACAATATTGATTCCATGACAGAATCATAACAGAGAATTCAATTCAATTTGATTGTTCTTCGATGCAGTTATCAATTCCCATACCAGTTTCTCCACCATGAATTGCTCCTACTTTCTCTCAGTTTTACAAGTCACTGTTACATTTTTTTCATTTGACCGTTCTGAGGCAAACAGACTTTAAATCTGCTTGGTCATTAACTTTGATTTACTTCAAATGCCTTCGCTCTGACCTGATATTGATCTGGAGTCTATATAAACAATATGAAGGGTGGTCTGAAGGCTGACAAATGCTTCCTGTTGGAAACAGCTTGGTGTGCTATTTACTTCTTGACAGCTACCATTCACATGCATTCCTGACTGATAAAATTATATGATATGAATATATGTACTGCTAAACAACAATTCTGTAAAAACATGTTGCATGACCTAAGATTTGTTAGATTCGATCCTTAC
Source organism: Durio zibethinus (assembly GCF_002303985.1). The sequence continues at coordinate 11,412,220 of NW_019168004.1, forward strand.
TTAAACACAGAATAAATGTGAAACTGATTTTTTTTTCTGTCACATTGATTTTATAATGATTTCTAGCAGATTGTGTGCGGTTTGCCCTCTGTACCGATAGATTTGAAAGTAACATGTTTCTGTCCTCCATTTTTTATCTTTGCCCCAATTTCTTCTCCTTTCATTGGAGGCTCACGTGAACGAAATTTTCACCCTCCCAACCCATGTTCTCATTCCGTGGTCGGTTACCACCGTCATTTTCATTCAAGCTAAACAACAAAACCCCTGATTTTATACCATATTTTGACTTCCGAAACCTTCTTGTCAAAGTTTAATTTTGTTTTTTGTTGGGGAGTTTCACTTCAAGTCAAGCCGAGGCAGAGAGGAAACTGATGGCATTCTTGACCCTTTGTGGCAGGTGCCATCGGTGCTTGCTCAAGCCCCTAGGTGGGGTTTTTTTTATTGGGTTTTCAAGTCAAATAGTATTACTGTATTAGGCAAGGTAACCATATATCACTCCACGAGGTTTGGCTGGTGCAGCAGTGCAGCTTGAGCCAAGAAAATGACTCTGCCTTTTTCCTCGTTTTCTCATTTCTCCATGAAAAAAATGTAGTTCTTATCTCTCACGTCAAGACCCTTAAAAAGAAAAAAAAAAGTGAGAAGAAATTCTCATTTCCAAGAAAATTTTCTTGTTCTTTGGGTTTAGAACTTTGGGGTTCGAAGTTGAAAAGATTGAAAAAAAAAGAAATTAGACGACAATTTTTTAGAATTGAATGACAAGTACTTATAGGCAAAATGTTTATATGTATTCCATAGTTACAAGGATATTTTTACGTTTAAAAGATAAATTTTTTTATTATTAAAAACTGTCAACAAATAATTAAAAATATTTTTAACTTTTAAATTAATTTAATATAAATAATATAATATCAATTACGTTATTATTTAACTTAATAAATCTTTCATCATTCACTTATAAATAAAATAATTCAAGTGTTATTTATCTTTTTATTTTTTATTTTTTTATTTTTATATCTGATTTAAAAGTTGAAATATAAATGTAAAAAATACCTTCTATCTTTATTTTTAAATGCTTTTTTTTTCTCTTGTAATTTCAAAGTTATGACTATCAGCCCGAAAGGTGACATCAATACGTAGTTTCCCCAAATTTTGCTAAATGAAAAACAAAACATCTTCCAGAATTGTGTATTGCGGATGAAAAAAAAGGCAGTAAAAAAATTACCCAAGTGAAAGACAAAATGTAGCACTGCTGCAATTCACTTCTGCTCATCTTTTTGGATGGTTTAAATGCAAATATGTACTAATCACCCTATCTCTGATCCCCCAATAAATGAAGTAACGTACCTTTCGAAATGCTATACATTATGATTTATGATGTTTTATAACTTACAAATCCTATGCCTTTCCCCCCATGATTTGAAGGGTAAATGCCGCAAGGTAGGCATGGTTGAGAATTGAAGAAACATAACTTTCTGCTAAAAAGTTATTTTAAACAGGTAGCCCAACTGTCTCTTAAAATATTATTTTTTTATATTTAAAAATATTAAAATTAAAATTTCAGCATTTTATCATCGGCTCACGTGTTTCTTAACTTCTAAAATACTCCACTTTTATCATAATTTTAAATGCTATACACCAAAATTTCATGAACTTTCAAATGAAGCTTACTTTAGACAAGGGTAGAAACATCAGTTTCTTTTGGCATGGTCTGGCCAGTTGGGGCTGGGTTTGTGGGTTTGGCATTTAGTCTACGGAAGAGTTTGAAGTTTTGTACAAAGAGCACTAAAAAACAAGTGGAGATTTTTTTTTTTTTGAACTTTTTGCCTCTTGTAAGTGAAGTTAGTCGAATATTGCAATCTGTTATTGTCTTATTGGATGCCAAAATGGCTAAAATAATAAATAAAATTTTTAAATTTTATCAGTTTATTTAAATAAAATTTTATATTTGTATTAATTTAAATAAATTTTGAATCTTTAATTTGTATTTAAATAAATTCTTAATTTTTAATATATCTTTAAATATAATTTTTAATTTTTAATTTATATTTAAATAAACTACTAAATATGAAAAAATCAATTTAAATGCTTGCAATAAAACTTTTACTTATTTAAAAAAAATCAATTTTTATATGATTAAAAAGAATTTAAAAAATTATAATTAGTTTGAAATAAAATTTTAATTGGATATAAATTAAAATATAAAATTTTATTTGAATGTTATAAAAATATAAAATTTTATCTAAATAAAATTTAAAATTTTTTAATATTTTAGCCTATCAAAGTCAAATTGGAGAGACATTAAATGGAGTACACTTTACTCTTTCTAATGAAAGTCCTAACCCAAGAACCAAATTGGAAGAGCTTTCAATGGAGTGAATATTACTCTTTATTATGAGAAAAGCATGGCCATATTCATATCTTAGAATCAATACTTTTAGAACAAATATTGCACAAAAAATTTCAATAGTCTTGGTCAATTCATGATTTGGCCAAAATTTTCCAATAAAAATTCCATATCCTTCATTAAGAAGATAATATATCAGAATTTGGTTGGATATAGCATTGACCATCTGACAGAACTTCTCACGAAAGCAGTTCCCCTTCTCATTCCAGATTAAAGGGCAACTGTAGCTCATATGCCTGGTGGCTACAGCCACTATTAAGCAATATCCAACCTTTTTTTTTTTTTTAAAGATCTTCAATAACCCTTTTGTCCAAAAAATGTTAAAACAAATCTTTGATAAGCCAAAGAAATTGGCTTTTCAGTTCACTGCAAGTCTGCAACCTCACCTACTTTTTGTAACAGTTAACAGCTCCAAAATCCAAGTGAACTGTGAACACAACCTGCTTTCTTAAGGGTCCCATTCCCTGACATTGCCGCGTGAAACCATTAAACAAACAAAAAAAGAAAAGAATTAGATTAAAAGCAATGCAAAGCATGGGATCAGGTTTGGAAAATTTAAAAGTTGCATCATATATTATAATTAGAAAAAGTTACATACGGATGTTCGGTTAAGTGACAAAAAAAAAGTTGTGGTTGAGTTTGAATAAAGCCGAAATAACGAGAAAAAGTTGACTAACCAAGCCCGTAATAGTAGACTTCTGTTCTGTTCATCCTTTTTTTTTTCTTCCTTATTATACACTCCTTTAATTTTTTTTTCTGCATTTATTATATAACGGTGTTTCCACGAAAAGGAGCTGAAACTCTATCTTTTATCTGTAGATTCTCTCATCTTCTGTGTAATTCTAAACTAGAATTTATATCTTCTGTAGCTTTCTTGAGAATCCCCATACCTTTCTTTTTTAGCCTTTCTGTTCTCATTCTCTTTGAAAGAAACCTTTTATAGCCCAATCTTTTTTCATCCACCTTTGTAATCACTCGTTCTTTTGGCTTCTTCATTAATTCCTAGTAGGATCTGTCACTAACAAGTAACAACCCCACAATGGTTGTAAGTTCTTTTTCTTTTTAACTTCTTTGAATCTTGAATCTCTCCTTTAAAGCTAATTCTCTGGTGGGATTTTGTTCGTTTTCTTTAGGATTATTGCAAGAGAAGTGGGCAGATACCAGCATTTGGAGACTGGGACTATGCAAATGACCTGCCTATAACTCAGTACTTTGAATGTGCTAGACAAGCTGGTTTGATTCGTTTCAGCTCTTCATCAGGAGAATCTAATCCTTATAATATTCCTGGTGACTTATATACTGTTGATTTAAGGAAACATTCTCGTAATCTTGCTCCTGCTCGAAAGGTTCGTTAACTGATTCTCATATTTGTACTGTTGATTTGTTGCTGAGCTTATAAATTATGTAGAAAATCCAAAGTTTCAACAAAAGAAAAGAATGAGTCATTTTTTATATTTCTGCAGAACTGTTTCACTGTTTTTGTGCTGTGGGAACATAGATCAATACCATTTATGGGAACTTTCTTGTAGAACCATGGCAACGATATTGCCAATCTGAAATGTTTTCTGCAGCCCGTTTCCTAGAAATTGTTTTCCAGAAATCTAGCTAGTAATCCCGCAAGAATTTTTTTTTTTTTTGGTTTTTTGTTAGAACCAAAGAACATAAGCATGCATTGAACTTTCTCGAAATATATTACAGTATAATTGCAACATTTACAAATGTAACTGTCAAATCTCGATCATTGGTGCAATATTTGTTACTACTAACTGTTAGATCTAGATTTTTTTTTTCAAAGATAAGAGAGATGAGATGAAATATCAAAGAATGAAGTAATTAGAATTCAGATCTAGTTCGGTTGATTTATACGGTATCTTTATGAGATTGCATTCAGCGAATTTTGCATTCAAATTTAAGTAATTACAACTTTTGTTTTTCTATTCTCATATTAAAAAAATGAAATCATGAGTAATGTTGAATAATAATGGAGGGTATGGACTCTGGTGCCATCTAGCAGGTGAGTAGGGTAAGAGAAAAGAAAGAACCGCACGTTAAGGAGCAAAAGAAGGCAGGGAGAGTTTGTGACGTGACTGAGCCGCCAAGGAAATACCAGCATCAGCATCCCCACCATGTGCCAATTTCTAGTATTAATAATAACAGTACAAGTAGTCAGCAGCTCAAAACCAAAGTCGGTCCTCCCAAGAGATTGCCTGTTAGACATCCCAAGCCTGTTGATGAAGACCTCTACAAAATCCCCCCTGAGCTCCTCCGCTCTTCCAAGCGAGTATGTCCCTTTCCATCTCATTTTTTCTTAATTTTGAATTATGGGTTTTTATTTTTAAATTGTTCATTTAAAATATGGGTTTTGGCTTAATACAAGTGTACAAGTTCCACTAAATTTCCATGGACCTGATCATGAACCATGGTGGGGCACATTGATTTTTTGGTCAATTCCAACGGGAGGGTCTTTTTCATCCCTTTGAAAAACTCCTCAAATCCCACTATGAATAAATTAATCATAAAGAAATATTTCGGGTTTTTTTTTCTTTCTAAATTGAGGTCTACTTAGGGCTGGCTAGGCTCGAAATTTGTTTTAGCCCTTGAACGCCATGGGCCAAGGAGGTGATAGAACCAGAGCTGAAACGCTGCCCCATCTATGAGAATACGTTTTATTTTTTTTTTTTAGGGGTGGGTGGGGGGTGGGTGTTGATGGTTTTTGTTAAGCTGTTTCTGACATGTTTATTTTGGTGTTCAAATGCAGAAGAAAATGCCTGGATTCTTTTCATGCTTGGTACCATCTTGTGCAACATGAATCTGACTTTGAAAGACGAAATTTGCTCTCCCACCTGGAATTTAGTGTTTGTAAGGAAAAAGTTGTAGTTAGACCGGAGATTTACTGATTTATTCCTTTTTTGTTTCATAAAAAATGTTTGACTAAACAAAGCTTGTAGTGAGAAATGACTCTGATTACATGGTGATTTTTCCTTGTCTACTGATGAATTTACACCATAGGTAAATCATCCATTGAATTTCAAAAACCCTTGCAAATTAAAAAAAAAAAAAGAGGATGTGAGGGTGAAGATAGTCATGAGTAATTCATGAGTAATTCACCTTTACACTATGTCATAGAAGAGGAAGAAAAGGAAAGTAATAAAAACAGAAAAAAAAAATTTTGTTGGGGTAAATTTTTAATTTAAAGAAAAAAAATAGGTGAAAATTCAATAACTTTTATTTTTTTTATAATTTTTATTTTTTTAATACTCTAATTTAGAAAAAAAGTTAAGAAAAAAAATTAAAAAAATTTTATTTTTATAAAAAAACTATTATATCCATCTTTTTATTAATATTAAAAACCTAATAAAAAAACTTAATCACATCATAATCTTATTGTAATTTTTTCAAAGTTATTTCTTTTTTAAGTAAGTTTCACATATTTCTTTCAATATAAAATTTTTTTATAATTTTTTAGTGATTTGATTTGGATGAATGATTGAATATGAATAGATATATTTTTTGAGTTTATAAGATGTAATGTTTTTATATAATTGTATTTTTTATATTTAATAGCTTTTGTATGAATATATTGTCAAAGTGATAGTATGCTAAAATTTTAGCAATGACAAAAAAATTCATCAATGCATATTTGTAGAATATCTTTCTATTATACTTGATTGAAAATCATTGATATAGCAACAATTATGAGATCATACAAGATAGTAAATATATCATGATTCAAGAATGCTTTAAAATCACAGGTAATAAAAAGTTATAATAAGAAAAAATTATTATAACGAATTATTTCTTATCTTTTTTACTTTTTATCCAAATAATGGGTGTTAAAATTCTTTTTTTTTTATTAATTTTAATTATCCAAACAAGGATACATATATCTTTTCTTTTCCTTTAATCCACATTCAATTGATGATAAAAATGCATAAGATTTTATTTTGCATCAGTTGCTAAAACTGTTTCTACCTTGACATTATTGTTAACCATTAATTAGTAGAAGAGTCTACAATTTTTGCACTTGATAGAAATTTTATTGATGAATTTCTGAAATATCATAACAAATTTCACCAAAATTTTAGATATTCCTAAATTTTAATAAGATTTTGTGCATCAATATTTCCTCTTTACCCAGGCATTGTTTCTAAATTTCATGGTTGACTGGGAATAATATCATAATCTAAATCCTCTTTAGGGGAATTTAAAAAAATCAAGTTTCTTTTCTTTTACATCACATCATCTATAATCTTTAATATATATAACATTTCTGATTGAATTGTTATCACGAGTCAAGTGACACCAACAAATTAACTAATGTTGCCAATGGTTGTCACCAACAAACAATTTTTAAGGAAGAACATTCTGATTAGAGTGATATTTATACTAACCTAACACCATAAGAAAGAACTTCGGATGATGGAATTACAAGTCAGCCCATGATGTCTGCACTGGATTTCAACATCAATTGGCACTTTTGTCAATTTCTCTATAGTAAAGGTAATCCGCTTCTAAGAACAGTGAAAACAGTCATGAAGACCCAACAACTCCAGCAATTAGCATGAATTAGACTCAGTCACAAGGCTCTGCGCGTTTCCTTTTCTTCCATTGGCGATGATACTAGATATTATAATAATCCAAGAAAGTATCAGTTCAATATTGGAATTCAAAGCAGGATATATTGCTGATATAAATTAGATTATGAGAGGAAATGGGAAGAGGAAAAGAATTCATAACGAAGCAGATATGCCAAAATGTACAATTTCCACCGATGATAAAATTTTCCATGTCATTTGGTCATCTATGAGTCTCACTGGACCAAAACTTGGCTGATATGAATATATGAAAATTTGTAGAGACATGTTTAGTTTTGATACAGGTAACTGAACATGAATTTGTGTGTCTAATGTCAGAAGAAAAGAGCATGTGCCGTCTGTGTAGTTGGAAATGCTTCATGTATTTTCACAATGATGTCACTGGCCGTCTTTTTGGCCCTTGTAGTCCCTGTATCAGCAAGTTCAGTTAGAGTATGCTGTTCAATTTCTTCGGCCCTGATCACCGTCAGTAAAGTCTGATCTTTTGAACACACATTGTACAGGATTCTGACACAATTCTCCTTGGTATCTTTGGAACTGCTATCTCTTATGATCTGAAGCAAACATTGCAGGGCCTCACGATCCCCGAGTTCATCAATGGCCTTGTGATGAGTAGATAGCAGTTCAAGAATGAACAACAGCTCACTGACAAGTATACCATCCTTGATCTTCTGCAGGATTACCTTAACTGCCCCTATTTCAATTAACTTTTCTTTATTCTCAGATCCAGAACAAAGGTGGAATATTGCTGAGACAATATGCATCATCGCCAATGAATTCCCTTCACGTAACAGTTGAAGAGAGGCACATGAACACCGGAATTTCCAATGATGATCTTGTTTGAATCGAGTTCTAATAAACAGAAGATAGCTGATGCAGCATTTGTTCTTGTTCCAATGGTTCCAAACTTCATAGATTCAGTAAGCAGAGGGATGAGAACAGGATTTCCAGCTAGTAGTTTCTTATTGTTTTCATGGAGTGAAAGGTTGTAAACTGTTGAGATCAAATCCTCCTGGAGATTGGGATCTGAGTCAACCTTGGTTTCTGATAGTGGACTAAGCAATCTAGAGATGGCATTAATAAACTCACAAAAAACTGCCCTATTTGACGGCGGCGTCATTGTTGGTCTCCGAATCTCTTTAGCAGCTTCCTTCTAAACGGTAAGGGAAGGAGACATCTTTTCCAGCATCAAGTTTAAGTACATTCGATCTGCCTTAGTAATCGTTTCTCCATCAATACCCAGATTAACTTTTGGTAGTGCTATGCCACGTTCTTTGCACCAGTGTGAAATCAATTCCCGCACCAAGCAACTAGGGGTCAGGATAGAGTGGGAGAGCGCTTGTTTGGAAAGAAGGCATGTTAGGTTACCTTCATTCAACCACTCCTGGATGTGGGGCCTATCATAAGTCCGAAAATCGATAAGATACCGTCGATGCAGATGATTGAGAAGAAAATACCAAGATTAAATATGAAAATCAATCAGAAAGGTGAAGGTATGAAATCAAAAAGACTATGCAAATATTTAGGCTCAGATTATTTTTTCCTAAAATGAGTGCTGGAAATTTATGCTAGAAAGGTAAAAATCTTGAAGCTCAAGGCTCTTGGAAATCACTTTGCTATTAGCAGATTCAGTAATGTACCAATATGATTGAGAGTAATTCCCATCTACCTATTGATATCAACCTGATAAGAAACAGTTAGTTGAATAACTCGAGTTCGGCTTGACAATGAACGAGTTGAGCTGGGGTTTATTTCGAGTTGAGCTCGAATAGCTTACGAGTAACTTGACTCATTTACATCCCTATCTGGCACACACCAGATTCATTTCCAGCTGAAACAAACGAACCATAACTCTTAATATTTGAAAATCTAGGAGGTTCAACCTATCAGGTCTGAAAACTTACAGTCGGATTTCTTTCAAATCACTCAAGTTCAAAAAAAGGAGAAACAAACCACATATACAGACACAGAAGAAATTGGCATGAACAAGATAAAAAATTGCACTTCCATTGTAACAAAATTCTGTCATAACTCTATTCTAAAGGCCAATTTTAATCAACAAGGAACCTTTTCCAGTTGTTTTCCCATGCCTGGAACTTAAACAAGGACCAACTACAAGGGTAAATCAAATTAAAAACAAAATGGAATTTGGCATTCCATGCATGAAATAAAAGAATCAATAAAATGATAAATCAAATTTAATTTGGCTTTTCATGTATAATTCAACTTATAATCTATAAATAATTCTTTAATAGAGCAAATATGTTTAAAATTTCAAAGTAACTTTTATGCCAAACTGGAAATATTGCTATACAGCAACAATACTTTTGTAATGCCCCAATCCAAATGATAATTGGGCTAAACTATTACTAAAGCCCATTAAGTTAATTAAGAGGTTAATTACTAAAGAAACAGTGACTGAGTGTTTTATCAGAGAAAAACCTTGTTATCGTGAAATAGAAAAAAAATAAGAATCCTTCTTCCTCGTCTTCCTTAGGGTTAGAGAGTATGAAAAATCAAGTTAAAGATTTAAAAGCAGAGGTCACAATCAAGTTAATATCCTAAATGTGAGTATATGTCCTCTTTTTATTAAGAAAAAAAATATCATGTTGATGTTATTATATGAAGTTAAAGTTTTGAGAAAAAACCAAAAAATTATGAAATCTTTCATTAATCTTGTCTATTTCGGTAAATTATTGGGCTTTATCTATTTCATGTTCTTAAGATTTATTGATGATTATTGAATGGAGTTTAAAGGGTAAAAGTGGGGATTTGAGTTTTCAAAGATTGAAGGAGAAATTATGTTTTTGGTTAAAACTCTATGATTTGCAATAGTGAATTAAAATAGAATTTTGCATTAATGGATAGATTATTACTATAAGTATTATATATTACTGGTAAGCTTGTTGAATCTACTTTCTAATGAAACAAATGGAAGTCGAATCCGAGTTTTCTATGGAGAGTAGTCTAATTTTTACTTAAGGATATGCAGACTATAAGGCAACAGTATCAAGGTTGAATTACGAAAATTGTCTTAATTTTTATACAAGGATTTATAGAATAAACCATATATTTTTCGAAAAGCTTATTGAGTTTATTTTCTAATGAAATAAGTGGAATTGAATTTGGAGTTTCCTATGAATAAATACGTAATTTTTATTAAAAGGTATGTAGGCTATCTAGTAGCAGCATATGACGTAGATTTCAAAAATTATTTAATCTACAAGGAATTATGATGTGGGCCATATATGATTAGAAAGCTTATCAGGTCTAGTTTCTAACACATTAAAGAGATCTTAATTCTAATTTGGATATATTGAGATAGGTCATTGAAATTGACATCTTTTGCTATCTGCTTGCCTTGTCAGAAAGCACAACAAAATTTTGATTCCTTACTAAACATCCATGCTTCAACCTAACGACCCAACCAGTGAACGACACATTCATATTTAGTTTATAAATTGCTTCTTTATTGTTTGTAAACTTTAACATGTCTGCTAGCAGGCAGTGGTTGGCACTTTCTAGTCTATCAGATTCTTATAAGCTGATAACTATTCAAATGTACTAAAGACAGCCACGGCTGTGGAATACAAGTCAGCGTATGATGTGTACACTGGATTTCAACATCAATTGGCACCTTTACCAATTTCTTTATTATCCCTGAAGATGTAAATTTATAGCCACCATCCGAATTGGTTTTTGTTAGTATCTGACAAAAATTATAGTAAAGGTTATCCCCTTCTAAGAACAGTGTACTGATCGTTAATCAAACATATAAACATTTGGTAATAAGGTGCCGACACTCTAAAATAGTTGGTGTTGACATGAACAATGAAGACCCTACAACAAATCCAGCAAATAGCCTGAAGTAGACTCATTCACAAGGGTCTGCTTGTTCCCTTTTCTTCCATTGCCGATCATACCAGATATTATAATAATCTGAGAAAGAATCAGTTCAATATTAGAACTCAAAGCAGGCTATATTGCTGATATAAATTAGATTATGCGAGGAAATGGAAAGGGGAAAAGAATTCATAAAGAAATAAATATGCCAAAATGTACAATTTCCACTGATGATAAAATTTTCTTTGCCCATTGGTCATCTATGAGCCTCATTTGGACCAAAACTTGCCTGATATGAGTATATGAAAATTTGTGTAGGCATGTTTAGTTTTTATACAGGTATGAATATGAATTTTTGTGTCTCATGTCGGAAGAAAAAGAGCACGTACAAAAATGACTTCCCTTTGGGTTTATTTCCTCAAGTTGTATGTATAGTTGGCAAAGCTTTATGCATTTTCTCGATGATGCCACTGGCCTTCCTTCTGGCCCTTGTAGTCCCTGTATCAGCAAGTTCAGCTAGAGTATGTTTTTCAATTTCTTCTGCCTTGACCACCATCAGCAAAGTCAGATCATTTAAACACACATTGTACAGAATCGCAACACAGTTCTCCTTTGTACTATCGGAACTGCTATCTCTTATGATCTGAAGCAAGCAGTGCAGGGTATCAAGATCCCCAAGTTCATCAATAGCCTTGTGATGTGTAGATAGCATTGCAAGAATGCTCAACAGCTCATTAACAAGTATGCCATCCTTGATCTTCTGCAGGATTACCTTCGCTGCCCCTATTTCATTGAACTTTGCTTTATTCTCATATACAGGACAAAGGTTGAATATTGCTGAGGCAGCATCCTTCATTGCCAATGGATGCCCTTCACATAAGAGTTGAAGTAGAGGAGCAAGAGCACCAGAATTTCCAATGATGAACTTGTTTGAATCAAGTGCTGATAATGTGAAGAGAGCTGCTGCAGCATTTCTTCTTGTTTCAATGGTTCCAAACTTCAAAGATTCAGTAAGCAGAGGTATGACAACTGGATTTTCTGCTACTGGTTTCTTATTGTTGTCATGAATAGAAAGGTTTAAAACAGTAGTGATCAAATCCTCCTGGAGATCAGGATCTGACTCAACCTTGGTTTCTGATAGTGGACTAAGCAATCTAGAGATGGCATTAGTAAACTCACAAAAAGATGCCCTATATGATGGTGTTGTCTTCGTTAGTCTCCGAAGCTCTTTAGCAGCTTCTTTCTGATCAGAAAGGGAAGAAGACATCTTTTCAAGCAATGAGTTTAGGTGCATTCGGTCTACCTCAGTCATCATTTCTCCGTCAATATCCTGATAGGATTTTGGTAGTGCAATGCCACGTTTCTTGCACCAGTGTGAAATCAGTTCCCGCACCAAGCAGTTAGGGGTCAAGATAGAGTGGGAGAGCACTTGTTTCGATAGAGGGCATGTTAGGTTCCCTTCATTCAACCACTTCTGAATGTGTGGCCTATCATAAGTCTGAAAATCGAGAAGATACCGTCAATGCAGATGATTAAGAAGAAACAAAAACCTCAGTGTGCTATTAGCAGATTCCGTAATGTACCAATATGATTAAGAGTAATTCTCCTCTACCTATTGATATTTAACCAGACAAGAAACAGTTTTTCAGAGAAGTTTAACCTCATTAAAATCATGGATATCTGCCACACACCAGATTCATTTCCAACTGAAACTGAGGATAACTTCATATTTGAAAATCTTGGAGCTTCAACCAATCAGGTTTGCAAAGTTACTGTGGGATTTCTTTCAAATCACTCAATTTCAAAAAAGAGAAACAAACCACGAATACAGACACAGAACACATTGGCATGAGCAAGATAAAACAGTGAACTTCCATTGTAACAAAATTCCGTCATAACTCTATTGTAAAGGTCAATTTTAATCAACATGGAACCTTTGCCAGTTGTTTCCCCATGCCTGGAACTAAAAAGAGGACCAACTACAAGGATGGATCACATTAAAATAAAATAAAAAATTGAATTTGGCTTTACATGCATGAAATGATAAAAGAATCAATAAATAATAAAAGAAAATTAAAAAGCATTAAGGAAAGAATTACTAGTAGACAAGAAACCTTAACATGCAACAAACCAACCAAAATCCAAACAGTCTAAAGCATGATAAAGAAAACTAATTTACTAATACAGAGACAAAGTAAAAAGATTCAAGCTTTAAAGTCTAACCTGGCCTGAACCCAAGACTACAGGATCACCCATGATTTCACCAGAAAGAGGGCACTTGAATTTCTCAGGCAAAACCGTATCGTCCATTCCAAGACCAAGAGGTTTCTTCAGCATCAATTCTGCTAAACAAGAGAAGATTCTCATAGCTTCAATCGTAATCTCAATTCCATTACCATCTTCAAGAATCGTCTTCACCACCCTTTGCAGCTCTTTCTTTAACTCTGTTTCTTCCCCTGTTGCCTCTAACTCCTCTTTTTCAGCCATTGAAAAAAAAAGAGAAGAAACAGGTTCTTTAGGGATAGAAAGAACAAGATTTCGATACGCAATGAACAGAAACGTAGTAGTAATGTGTTTAGAAAGAGAATGTAAAAGAAAATATTGAAAATCTAGTTGATTGAATGAATTTTCTTATATGTTCTTTCTAGTTTGCTCTGCACTTTCCTCTATTTTGGCGATTTAAAAAAAAAAAAACAGGTTATTGCTTCTTGGAAAGAAAAAAGGAACTAAATTTTTTAATACCCAAGGAAGAAATTAAAATAGGGATTATAATTGGGAAGAGAGAAATAAAAAGAAAAGATTGAAAGTTGGAGTGAATTTTCGTATTGTTCTTTCGTATAAGCAAGTCATTCTTACTTCGAAACTTAAAGCTACCCTTACATCGATTTAATTTAAGTTACTTAAAAGATAATATCATATAATTTGTGATATAAAAAATTTTGATGAATTAATAAAAAAAATGTCTCATAGCTGAGAAAAAAATATTTGATGAATGGGTTCGAATAAATTTTTTTAGATGATATTATGACTTATCTATCGTTTTTACATTTTTTTTTTCAATGGCTTTTATTAGATTTGTCTTTGTTTGAACTATGTTAATCACACCTACATGTTAGAAGGTTAAGGAACAAACCTTTTTTATTTTTTGATGATTTTAAAGTGATATTCGGATATAATAAAATAACTAGTCAATGAGCTAAAACAACAATCGATGCAATTGAATCATTAAATACTAATGAAGATACTTTTCTCCTGATTTTGATATTAATGTCAAAGGAAATGAGGAGAGAGAAGATGATGAAGACAACATTGTATCTGCAGCTTCGAATAACACTAAGACAACATTGTCAGGTAAAAAGCATGCTAGGAGTGATGATGGAGCAATTGTTGGGTTGGTGCATCAAATTGGTAATATTGGTGCTTCATATGATCGAGTTATGAATGTTATAAAAAACATTTTAGTTTATTTTAAGACAAAAGTGGAGCATAAGGATAAAAAAAGGTTACTTTTCAATAAAATAATGCAATTCAACGAATTCACGACTGATGAAATATTTGTCACTATTGAGTATTGTTGGGAATATTGACTCAAATCCCATAAGAGATTTGTTTGAGATTTGTCAGATATTGTTTAATGGACAAGAAGACTTGCAAAAAAAGAATTCCAAGAGAAAGAGGATTCTTAAAAGGTAAGTTTGACTTGCAAGAGAAGAATTCTAAAAGGAAAATGGATTCTTAATAAGCAAGTTTGACTTTTCTAAGAGGAGAGGGATTTTTAATGGGCAAGTTTGTATGGTTATAAATAGGTGAAGTCTCTACAGGGTTAGGTATGAGAAAAAGATGTAAGAGAGTTGTAGGGTTTTGTGGGACAGACACCACATAGGAGTATTGGAGCTTTACGTCTTATAGGTATGTATGTTTGTTTGTGAGTGGACTAGAGGAGATTGAGAGGGTCCACATAGGTATGATGTATGGGAACATATGGGTATGTGTTTGGTTGTGTTGAAAGGGTGCACAAGAGTTTGAGTTTGTTTGGGTAGAGAATACTTCATAGGACTAAAGAAAATTGAGAGTGTCTTATGAGTATTGATTATTGAGTGAGGTTGATGATTTGATGTATGTTTGTAATTCTCTACAACTAGTGGATCTTGTTTCTCATCCGTGGATGTAGGGTCAGTTGGACCGAACCACGTTAAATTATTGTCTCTTGTGTGTTTGATTTATTGTTTGATTTCGCTTCCGCTGGTGTGATTGGATTTGAGGCTTTTAGCCCAACAAGTATATGATGACAGAAAATTATAAAGTTGAGTTTTTCTTTACGATGCCAGCTATATTTAGAAGTAATTATATTAGGAAACAATTAAACAAATGTAATGCATATCGCCCATTGTTTGACTTTCTTCATCTTAGACACATGTAGATCGCACTACATGTTGTTTATAGATTTGTTGTATAATTTTGGAAACCTTTTTATTTAATTAAGGCAAGAAATGGAAGGTTATAAATATGCAAATCATTGCTTTGTTGTTAAACATGGGTTTATTTATATTGGATTCCTACTTGTGTGAATCAAATACATATTTGTGAAACTATAATTACATTTTGAAATTTAAATTACTAATATTATAGTACTTCAATATTATGTCACACATTCCGAATTTATAACTGATAACGTTGTCATATAAAAATATTTTTTTCAAATAATCGTATTCAATATATGTGTATTTATATAAGCAACCAATTGATATAAAATAAATATATACTTATAATATTAAACAAATACCCCAATCGAAAATTAAAAATTATTCATTCAACATGGCATGTTAAAAACATTATAAACAATATAATGCGTACATTTACACCTAACCAATATTCTCTAATCTCAAAGGTGTAGCGAACAATAATATATAATTAGACCACTCTTTACAGATTTCATCAAGTTCATCTTTCGTGAAGCTTCATTTACTTTTCCATTATAAAAAAAAAATCAAAAGTAAATGTTAATAAACGATAACATAATTCAGCCTTTTTTATTGGAAGATATTAGTATTGTACGGAATTAATACTAACATTGAATTGTGTAGTTATAAAATCATATAAAATTATTTCTCTCATAAAACTAAGAATATAATATCCACATTCAGTATATCATGATTGATCAGATACCTAAAAAATAAAGTAGGTTTAGGAAACATTTATCTAAATAAACTTAGCATAAAAGAATAAATTTCACATTTATCGATAATGACACATATTTTACTTTTGCTTTCTTACAACTACAGACATTCCCCTAAATTGAACAGAAAAAAAATTGTCAATATAAAAATAAAAGTAATTATGAAGAAACACAATATAATATAATAATATGTAATACCTCTTGAATAATTCATTTTAAAAAATTGGAAGGTATTACTCAAAGTATTTTTGATAAAAAATACCTTTAATAATCCCCTAATAAAAATTAGAGATTATAGTTATTATTTTGAGGAGATTACAATAATTATTCAGAATTTAATGTTTGTGGATTCCCCCAACCAAACGAGTGAATCTAAAAGCGGGATACCTTGAAAATGAAAAAAAATCTCAAGTATCACATTTTTTCGAAGATTTTACTTTTCTTCAAAATCTATGATTCTGCGAACCAAATGCGCTCTAAGAAAAAGTTCAATCAGAAAGCAAGCAGTGTTGAGAGATGTTGAAGGTGTATTGGGTGTTGGTGGGATGACTAGTGATTTGGAGGTTATATGAAAGATGATTTGAATTTACGATAAAAAAACATGATTAAGCAAAGTTGATTTTTCGAGATGCGCTTTTAACATTCAAGTTAATCAAATATTTAAAGTTAAATTGTTAAGAATGTTTAGGAAGCTTAAAAGAGAAGAATTCTCTATTTATTTGTACCTAGGGTTTTTTTTTTAATCTTATGTATGAGAGGAAGGACATGATGTAATCAAAGGAATTGACACTTAATGATAAATTTATGCAAAGCTTGAGAAAGAATCATGTAAGTAAATGTGAGCTGTATTTAATGATCTTATTTAAAGATTAATTAATTTATTATAAAGTGATGTTTTAATAGGATGTTAATGAAGATAGTTGGATGAGTATTTTCTTGGTCAGGATGAGCTTGCTTTGTAGTGAAAATTTTAGATGTCAACCCTCTTCCATTGTAATATGATATGATAATCAAACGTGTACTAACTTAGCAATTGTGGGAAGTGACTTTATTAATTGAATTTATAATTATAATAAAAGAAAATAAGAAGAGTAAGAAAATAAAGAAACTCATATATAAAGAAAACAATCCAAATTAAGATGTATAATGGCATTATTAGAACATTAAAAGTGAGGCATGCATTACAATTGCAAAAAGAAAAAATATCCTACTATTTTCTTATGTCCTCTTTATAGTCGAGGTTATCCATATTTCGTTGGAGGTGCAGTTTTAAAGGTTTCAAAAGGTGTTCTGATAGTGATGAAAAGGAATATTGTCAATAGCCTCTATCATCTTCAGGAAAGCACATGTCACATCCTTAGGAAATTCAGATGTTGATAGTTAAGGTGGCTCTTGAGAATTATTTGAGAGATCATATGAGTAGTCTGCTATGTTTCCATCTTGAGCTAATGTTATTAGTTACTGTCATTCGGAGCCGTGATCATAAACTTTCTGGATTGGATTGACAATCAAAGTAGAACATTTGAGTTTTCTGGTGGCTGCTGATTTACGGGGTGAAAGCAAGCAAGGCATCTGTCCCTCTTGTTTGACTGTATTTTTAACCATTTTGATACAATTTCTGGTGTCACCGATTTGTTGGCTTCCTAGACAAAAGAGAAAAATAATGGAGAAAAAAAAACTCCTTTCTGGGCTTTTGCTTTCCAGGTTTTGTCTGCTTTCAGAGAAGTGTTGGAAACAAATCCAATCTGATGCTTTATAAAAGTCCATTTAGAGGAGGTCTAATGCGTCTGATATAAAAGCGTCTCAGGTAGTGGATTTCTAAAGGAAGGTCCATTAATTTTGGGCTTTCATTATCACAAGAAATGCGATCTTTGAGCAGGTAATAAGGTTCTTTATTTTTTATGTAAAGAAGGTTCATTAATCTAAAGACAACAGTAGCGTATGAGTTGTGCAGATGCTTAAGAATTTAAACCTTTCTTAATATACGGATGCTATCTTTTATAAAATGCATAAGAGCATGGAATGTAATTAAGTTGAATATCCTGAATTGATTCAATTGAGGACTCATGCCTTGCTTCTTGACCAGTAGCGTTTCATAATCATAAAGGCATACTTAGAGCATCAACTTTTAGAATATGAATTTGCTCTTAAATTATCAAGAATGGCTCCTTCTCACTAGTGTTTTCAAGGACCACCTAAGCAATGCAAAACACAGAACTATTGTTTAGACAATGACTGGATACAGGTACAAAATGACTTCCCTTTGGGTTTATTTCCTCAAGTTGTATGCATGGTTGGAAAAGCTTTATGTATTTTCTCGATGATGCCACTGGCCTTCCTTCTGGCCCTTTTAGTCCCTGTATCAGCAAGTTCAGCTAGAGTATGTTTTTCAATTTCTTCTGCCCTGATCACCATCAGCAAAGTCAGATCATTTAAACACACATTGTACAGGATTGCAACACAGTTCTCCTTTGTACCATCGGAACTGCTATCTCTTATGATCTGAAGCAAGCAGTGCAGGGTATCAAGATCCCCGAGTTCATCAATAGCCTTGTGATGTGCAGATAGCAGTGCAAGAATGCTCAACAGCTCATCAACAAGTATGCCATCCTTGATCTTCTGCAGGGTTACCTTCACTGCCCCTATTTCATTGAATTTTGCTTTATTCTCATATACAAGACAAAGGTTGAATATTGCTGAGGCAGCATCCTTCATTGCCAATGGATGCCCTTCACATAAGAGTTGAAGTAGAGGAGCAAGAGCACCAGAATTTCCAATGACGAACTTGTTTGAATCAAGTGCTGATAATGTGAAGAGAGCTGCTGCAGCATTTCTTCTTGTTTCAATGGTTCCAAACTTCAAAGATTCAGTAAGCAGAGGGATGACAACTGGATTTTCCGCTACTGGTTTCTTATTGTTGTCATGAATTGAAAGGTTTAAAACAGTAGTGATCAAATCCTCCTGGAGATCAGGATCTGACTCAACCTTGGTTTCTGATAGTGGACTGAGCAATCTAGAGATGGCTTTAGTAAACACACAAAAAGATGCCCTATATGATGGTGTTGTCTTTGTTAGTCTCCGAAGCTCTTTAGCAGCTTCCTTCTGATCAGAAAGGGAAGAAGACATCTTTTCAAGCAATGAGTTTAAGTGCATTCGGTCTACCTCAGTCATCGTTTCTCCATCAATATCCTGATAGGATTTTGGTAGTGCAATGCCACTTTTTTTGCACCAGTGTGAAATCAATTCCCGAACCAAGCAGTTAGGGGTCAGGATAGAGTGGGAGAGCACTTGTTTCAATAGAGGGCATGTTAGGTTACCTTCCTTCAACCACTTCTGAATGTGTGGCCTATCGTAAGTCTGAAAATTGAGAAGATACCGTCAATGCAGATGATTAAGAAGAAACAAAACCCTCAGTGTGCTATTAGCAGATTCAGTAATGTACCAATATGATTGAGAGTAATGCCCCTCTACCTATTGATATTTAACCAGACAAGAAACAGCTTTTTTAGAGAAGTTTAACCTCATTAAAATCATGGATATCTGCCACACACCAGATTCATTTCCAACTGAAACTAACTGAGGATAGCTTCATATTTGAAAATCTTGGAGCTTCAACCTATCAGGTTTGCAAAGTTACCGTGGGATTTCTTTCAAATTGCTCAATTTCAAAAAAGAGAAACACACCACATATACAGACACAGAACACATAGGCATAAGCAAGATAAAACAGTTTACTTCCATTGTAACAAATTTCTGTCATAACTCTATTGTAAAGGTCAATTTTAATAAACATGGAACCTTTGCCAGTTGTTTCCCTATGCCTGGAACTAAAACGAGGACCAACTACAAGGGTAGATCACATTAAAAAAGAAATTGAATTTGGCTTTACATGCATGAAATGATAAAAGAATCAATGAAATAATAAAAGAAAATTAAAAAGCATTAAAGAAAGAATTAGTAGCAGACAAAAACCTTAATATGCAACAAACCAACCAAAATCCAAACAGTCTAAAGCATGATAAAGAAAACCAATTTACTAATACAGGGACAAAGAAAAAAGATTCAAGCTTTAAAGTCTAACCTGGCCTGAAGCCAAAACTACAGGATCACCCATGATTTCACCCGAAAGAGGGCACTTGAATTTCTCAAGTAAAACCGTATCGTCCATTCCAAGACCAAGATGTTTCTTTAACATCAATTCTGCTAAACGGGACAAGATTCTCATAGCTTCAATCGTAATCTTAATTCCATAACCATCTTCTTCAAGAATCATCTTCACCACCCTTTGCAGTTCTTTCTTTAACTCTGTTTCTTCCCCAGTTGCCTCTGACTCCTCTTTTTCAGCCATTAAAAAAAAAAACGGGTACTTTAGGAATAGAAACAACAAGATTTTGATACCCAATGAACAGAAACAAAGTTGCAATGTGTCTAGGAAGAGAATGTAAAAGAAAATATTGAAAATCGAGTTGATTGAATGGATTTTCTTATATGTTGTTTCTAGTTTGCTCTGCACTTTCCTCTATTTTGGCGATTAAAAAAAGACAGGTTCTTGCTTCTTGGAAAGAAAAAAGGAACTAAATTTTTAATTTTCACCCTCAAATTAAAAAAAAAAAATAATAGTCAAATTCCACACACTTTCCTCCAGCAAAATCTGCAGTAAGTATAAGGCCGATCAAACCATTTTAGAAACGTGTTGAATTTTGGGGATAATGAAATCACTACATTTATTAAACCTTTTTAGAAGTAAAGTCTGATTAATTGATTATACAACTATAATTTTCACTCTCAAAAAAAAAAATTATAGTAAAATTCCACACACTTTCCTCCAGCAAAATCTGCAGCAAGTATAGGGCCGATCACACCTGTTGCCAAGAGTCCATCCCTTGCCATCTAAAAATATGAACATGAGCTGTAAGTAGATTGAAATCAAGAAGGCAACCTGTACAAAATATCATCATACCAAGGACTGAAGTGGGGCTCAACAGTCAATATTATGTTAGAATGACTTCTATCATAAGTTCTTATTGGCAAGAGAAACGTGTTGAATTTTGGAGATAATGAAGTCATTACATTTATCAAACCTTTTTAGAAGTAAAGTCTGATTAATTGATTATACAACTATAATTTTCACTCTCAAATTTAAAAAAAAAAATTATAGTAAAACTCCACACACTTTCCTCCAGCAAAATCTGCAGTAAGTATAGGGCCGATCAAACCTGTTGCCAAAAGTCCATCCCTTGCCATCTACAATTATGAACAAGAGCTGTAAGGAGATTGAAATCAAGAAGGCAACCTGTACAAACAGAGATATAGATGAAAAGCAGCAAGAATATGCATGAAAACATCACAACATTAATGATTACAGTGATATCAACAATATCGACGACGATGACAACAATGAAGATGACATGGAAATGCTTGCCAGAGAATTTTGGCAGGGGTAGTTTGAAGCTATAAGATACCATATCAAACCTGTAAAATCTTCAATTAATGTACAAGAAGATAGAGACTGCAAGTGTTTCTGCATTAGCCAAAGGATTTTCCACCTTCTCCTTTTGGCAACCTTTTACATATGTATGCTTACCATTAGACATTTTAATAAGTTTCAACCTTAAAACAACAGAAAATAAAGATCTCAATCATAGAAAGTGCATAAAATAAATTCAGAGCATACCAACATTGATTGCAACCTGAAGTGGTTAGGTATAATATGCCAACTGCAACATCCTGAAAGTATAGCAGAAAATGCGAAATTGACCATAACATAGAATATTTTAAGTTTCATTAACCTGCTAGTAAAGAAAGACAAGAGCGGGAACAAAGATCTAAATCATAGCCAATCTTCATGTTAAAACGAGGCATGAATAGAGTCATCAGATAGACACACTTTAATATTAAAAAAAAAAAATGTTCTCAGTATTTTTCCCATATTAATTTCTCTCCATTCTGAGATTTCTTTAGAAAAAGTAATACACAAACTTTAGATAAATAAATAGCAACCTATAATGATCCCAAGAAAATTAGGATATGGATAAAGACGTTAATATGCTCTTAATGGCTCTCATGAAAGTTCCATGATGACATAACTCGTGATAATGAAGATTGTAACGTCCTGAAGAAAACGGATACCGAAAATGAAGATGCCAACACTAGGTCTCCTTTGTTACATTGGTTCAGAATGGGAAAAATCAAGAAGCAAATGTCAAAATCAAAAAGAGCCAGCAGGAAAAACAGAAAAAATATAAAATAAAGGATACAAAGGAGGATACAGATTGAGATAATGCTGAAGCCTGATGACTTCTTACCGCAAAGTGCAAAGTTATTAAAGTAACCATGTCAAAAACAACACTTTATATAAATAAAATCACCAGATCTGATCTAAAGGATAATAGCTTATAAACTCATCCCAAAAAAGGAACCTAGTCAAGGAATAAGGATATAGTTCATTTGCAGAATATCTGCTGGCACATCCATGATATCATTCTGGTCTGACATACTTGCTACCAACAAAGACATCGTCTTCATACATGTCAACAGATTCTGAAGGGTTATATCCATCATCAAATCCATTTTGTGCCCTGGAACCTGATGTATGATTCTCATAAGAACTCCTTCGGTTCCTGTCTCTACTGTCCAACTTCTGATCATCCTTTCTTACATGAAAGTCATCTGAAGTATTAGAAACAGAATAAGATGATTTGTAATCCTTATATTTAGAAACACTGTATCGACTTCCACTAGGGATGGGAATTCAACCCGACCCCGGCGGGTTCCGACCCGACCCAACCCTATGAGGTCGGTTTTTTTTTTTTTGAATTTCGGGTTTCGGGTCGGGTCGGGTAATGTTAGAAAATAATCGGGGTCGGGTTTTAGGCATACCCGACCCGATATTATTTAAAAAATTATTTTTTAATTAATTTTTTAATTATTTATTTATATATATATTTATATAATGATATTTTTAAATATTTATATTTAAAAAATAATATTTTTATTAATTTCGGGTCGGGTCGGGTACTGATTATATAATATCGGGTTCGGGTCGGGTATGAAAAAATAAAAAAATTTCGGGTTGGGTCGGGGGCCGGGTTTATTGATGATAAAGTCGAGTCGGGTTCGGGGCGAGCAAAACCCGCCCCGAACCCGACCCAATGCCAACCCTAACTTCCACTCTCATAGTGTGTGGCTCTAGTGGATTCTGCATCATCATGTTCCCTTCTATAACTTTTTCACTCATCTGATCGCCCATGACTTCTGTGTCTTTTTGAGATTCCAGAATGATGCTCTTCTCTATGTTTCTCTTTAACTATGCTTCTCCTTAGATTTCAAGGAGATCACGGAGCTCATGCCATCTTGATTGCTCAAAATCATTCCGCAAGTAATCCTCAAATCTTGTAGATCTACTAAGCTGGTCATAGTGTGATCCTCTCTTGTAATGGTTTGGGCTACCTCTAGCTGCTTCAGAAATGTCACTGGTACTTTTTCTTTGCTCATCAGCATCCACAGCACGATCATAAGTAACTGGTGATTTAGATGGTAGCAACCCTTCTTCTTCCACTCCTTTGACAAAGCAACCAATACCCCCTGCTTTTTTTATTTCGTCAGTGTATTCCTCTATTATATCCCTCATAACCTATAAAAAAATTGAAATAACTTAAAGCACTACATGAGAAGTATAACAACCTTGCAAATTAACTGACTAAATTAACTGAATTTAAATGTCTTGTTAGTAATGATTCCTAAAAGTTACCCTCCTTCACCAAGGTATATAATTTGAGGAAACATTTTAGAACTACATGACATGCACAATGAAAAAGATATTATAAATGGAAATTTCTTCACTCCCTTAGCAGGTATGTAGGCTTCTCACAGTCTATCCTGGGTTGAAAGTTTCTTTTTTCGAAAAAAAAGTAAAGGAATAAAAAGAAATCAGCATTCGTAGTTGAAGCATCAGTTAGCAAATATAATATAACGAACAAGAGAGCAGAATCCCGATAAGGCAATCACACCTCAAAAGTAGACTTCACACCTGTAATGATGTCCACTTCAGTTTCTTCCCACGATAAGACATCCTTCGTCTTTTGTAGTCTCTTTCTTCAGCCAATATCTCCTCTCTTGTTTTAGTCCTACTTATTTCCTTGTATAAACAGAAAAAGAATTGTAAGGAAACAAGTAGAATAAAGAGAAAGATGCTAAGCAGCATACTAGTGATATAGATTATGCACTATATGCTCTGAGTCAAATAGCAGTCATTAACTCTGTTCTACTTCAGCTCTTTATGGTCATAACTTCAAAACCCTTATCCATCTCAAGAGAAAAATTATTATGTCAATCAAGTTTAACAGAATGCTTTATGAAAATAGGTTGACATAATGTTTCAATTCCAGGACCTAAGTCCACATAGCCAGGTAATGTAAACTTGTATCACAGCTCTCAGCCTTATGCCATGGTAACATCAAAATAGCCAGATTCTTACAGCATAGCTTCAAATTCCAAAGCCAGGTGCAGCTGAAAACATTTGGCAAATAGATGAAGTTGTACCTCGTTAGATGATGCCTGCCGAGGAAGCCCATCATGGTCAATTATAGGTCTATAGTTAGGGCGTTTCTTCTGCTCCGCATCAGCTATCTCTGAAACATAAGCATGCTCAGCCATCCTACACGTCAAGGAGACCTCTATTAGTCATGTCAGCATCAATTATGCCAACTAAATGTAGCAATTCTGAGGCAATGACCTTTTTGTTATTAACTGAATATATTTCAGTTCAGTGGTAATATCAAACTAAGAGACATAAACAGCAACAACAACAACAACAAACTAAGCCTTGTATTCCATAACTCTAGGGTCTCATGTTAGGTCATAGTTTTGAATCTTCTTACAATAAAACTAGGAGACATCATTACAATAAAAAAAATAGTAATAAAGAAAAACAATTTTGAACCGCAAACAATACAGCAAAATGAAAAGAGTGAAGAAGAGAGCATGACAGGGTTATAAGAACCTTGGAGAAAACAATATTTGGAAGATTGTCTGAAGACAATGAACTGAAAATGGTAACTAACCGCTGGTATCTTGAAAGAGGTTGGGAAGCCCGTAAATGATTTAGTTTTTCTTCAAGGAAATTCCGTTCATACAATGCTGCAACTGCTGCTGCTGCTTGGGATACAAATATCACCCCAACACCAATATTTTCATCGACTGTTTCAACTGGTTCATTACTTTGTTCAATTGGCTCCTCAAGTTTAATTTCCTCAACACCATTACCCTTCAAACTTCGTCATTCTTGACCCAAATTGAGTGAATCAGTCACCTTTTCTTCCATTGGAAACAACAACAACCGTGATGCACCTTCTAATACACATTGTTTGATCATATTAATAGTAAAGAACTTCCCATTCACGTCACCATACAAAACAGAAAGCTGAGAACCTAACCACATAAAAACTTGAAATAAAACAGGACATTCAAACATTCTCCTCCCCAAATTCACATCCAATTCTTTCTCCTTAGCTTCTCCATATTCCATCCCTACTTCCAACAAACCAACCGCTTCCCTCACAACAGCTTTCAAACATAACTTAACCAGCAAAACTATATGATCGCCCATATACTCATCAATCACAACACCAAACCGCGGCGAAGTAGCAATTACCCATTTCCTCAGATCACTTCCTTTCACCATTTTCGACCCCAACATCCCACAAACAACATTAAACGAATACAAAGCAGGGTAATCTCCCCACTTCTCAACTTCCCTTCTAATTTCCCATAAACCCGAAGCTAAAACCCTTAAACCCTTTTTTTCACTAACCTTACTCTCTCCTTTATTAAAACCCTCAAAGTTAACACATTCAACGGATAAAACGCCCGGTAAAGTAAACAGTTTTTTGGAGTTATTAACATCAAACAAATTAACAACACTGGGACAATCTTTGTAAAAGAAATTAGACCCAAAATCAGAAAAGTAATCATCTAAAGAAAGGCAAAGTTCAGAGCATTGCTTTCCCTGAAAAAGGTTGTCCGGGGATGGAAATTTGTAGGGGGTTTGAGGGTATTTCGGTAATTTGGGGGGTAAAGGTTGAGATTTTGAGGGGAAGGGCAGTGGAGGGAATGGGAAAAGAGGGATTCTGGGGGATGGAGACTATTGGAGTTGAAAGGGCAAGGGACAAGGTTGGGGTTTAGGGATTTGGTGAGGGTAGAGTGGGAATTGAGGGTTTGGTGGGAAAGAGAGAGGAGGGAGGTGAGGAAGGAGAGAGCAGTGGAGAGACAGGAAGGGCAATCAGGGTTAGGGTTTCGATGGAGCGAAGGGATTGGGAAATTAGGGTTACTGTCTTGCTAAGGGAAAGAGGGATGAATTGAAGAAGGGTTCATGGCGTTTTGAATTTTGCAGGAGCAGTGGAGCTCTAAAACAGAAAGCGCAAACCTTTTGGTCCTGGCAGCTTACAGCTTAGCTATTTTTTCCTTCTTTTTCGTAATTTTATTTTTTTTTGTTGTTAAAATATGAAAAAAAATCCTATTCAAAACAATTTAACAATGTTCGTGAACTATTATTATTTTTTATTTGATAAAAAATTTAAGATAAATAAATTATTTAATTTTTTAAATTAAAATAAAATATATTATACCTGAAAATTTAATACAAATAATTATAGATATTGAATCTAAGATTTTTTCATAAAAAAAATAATTTAATTAATTAAACCAATCATTTGTTAATAACTATTATCTTATCTAAATAAATTTTTTAACTTTTATTATTATTTTTTTATCAAAGCCTTTTGACCTTTATATTAATAATATGTCGATATATTTTAAGATCTTAGACAATGATGTAGCAAAAAAATCATGTGTAAAAATAATAATTTTTCAAAAAAATATCTGATAAAATTTTTATTAATTAACATTTTAATTAAAAATAATTATAAAATTAATAAAAAATAAAATGCCTAAATTTATGTAAAAATTAATAAAAATGATTAATTATTTAATCATGATTGAAAATAAGTAATAAATATATATATAAGTAAAACATAATTTTATTAATAAAGAAAATATTTATATGTAAAATTAATAAAAGAAAAAATGTCTATAATTATATAAAAATTTAAAAAATTAATTAATTATTTGATACCATAATTGAAAATAATTAGTTTAAAAAATGTATATATGTAAAATTAATAAAAAAATCTACATTCATATTAAAAATATAAAAATAATTTTAATTTTCTTTTTACTAATTTTAATATAAATATAAATATTTCCCTTTTAATAATTTTATATAAAAATATTTTTTATAACAAATAATTATTATTATTTATTAATAAATCATATTTATATTTTAATAAATATAATAAATAATAATTATTTATTAATAAAAATATCTTTTATATAAAATTAATAAAAAGGAAATATTTATATTTATAAGGAAATTAGTAAAAAGGAAATTAAAATCATTTTTATATTTTTTATATGAATGTGGATTTTTTTATTAATTTTACTTATATACATTTTTAATTAATTGTTTTCAATTATGATCAAATAATTAATAATTTTATTAAATTTCACATAAATTTAGACATTTTATTTTTTATTAATTTTATATATTATTACTTTTATAATTATTTGTAATTATGGTATCAATTAATAAAATTTTTTATTAAATTATCTTTTTTGAAAAATTTTTTTTTTTTACATATGTGTACTTTTGTTTCCCTTGTCATTGTTCATATATCTTAAATATGCTAACATGTCATTGATATAAAAATAGAAGAGCTTTGATAAGAGAAAATAAGAGTTGATTGACTTATTTAGATAAATAATAATAAAGAATTTAGTTAAATTATGTTAAATACTTCAAAGACTTTTTTTATAATTTAGTCATTTTTTACTATCAACATACCCACGCTTGCTATGGTTTTAAAATCGATTCACATATTATTTGCATATTATAATATCATTTTACAATATTTTTATGAAAATTTCATGATCTTAACCAAGTTTTCATTTGCATTTTTTTTTATACAAAACCAATATCATAAGAACACTCAAGGATGGTGAACATATTTCATCAATAATCAATAAATGCATAAATAAAAGTGAACAATTAAAATTGTATCTTATCAAAATATCTCAGAAGAATGAGGACGGTAAAATTTAATTGAGAAAGATAACATTACACAATTATTATTAGGTTCCTTACAAATTAAACATCTCATTAATACACAATCATTATCAAGTTCCTTACTAATTAAACACCTTATTGCTTAATCTTTTAGTTCATTTAATAAGCAAGCAAAATTATTCACTTATTTGTTAATTTATTATGTTTATTAGAATTTAATAATCATATGGACAATCAATGCCAAAATAGTTATTGAAATTAATTAATTTCAAATATTTAAGATGTGCTAATCTATGTGTTAATCTGTTAAATTAAGGTCAAATAATTACTTTATTAGTATAATATATATGTATAAATATAAATAAGGAAATATATATACTTTTATATATGCTACATATTCAGGGTAGATCATTCTAAATTCATTTTTAACTTTACCCCATTTGTCTTTCAAAAGCCCATCTCGCTTAAATCCAATGTCAATTTGAAGTCAAAATTCTCAATTATTAAATTTATTAAACCTATTTTCAAATAATAAAAAATATATTTTTATATATACCCTTGATGAAATACTTTAAAGCTTTCGATTCCATCATGATTTAAAAAAAAAAATCAGCACATCTTGATCAAATCTTATTAAAAAAAATAATTCATATTGGAATAAGTCAGGTTGAAACCTCAAAAATAAATTATTACTCATTGCCGCTTAATATTTATATTTATATTTAGTCAATGAGAGTTTGATTTAATGGTAAAGAAAAAATCCTAAAATTTTAAGATTTTAAGTTAAAATCTCATTGTATATAAATTTAATTATTTAATTAAGTTTTAATTTATTAATGCAAAAAAATCAGTCGCTAGTCAATTTATGCAATCTAAAATATGTAGAATAATTAAATGTACTATATCTCATTTCTTAGGTTGTCACTTGATTCTTGAAATGTTTTTCTTCTTTTTTTTTTTTTTTTATAGATGAAAAACTTTGAATTAATGTCTTTTTCTCGCCGAAAGAGATCGACATCTATGTTAGTTTGTCAGCTTTTTAAATTAGCAGTTGAAAACTGAACAATTATTTTTATAAAATAATATTCAATTAATTTAAAATTTGAATTTTAATATTTATAATTTTTTTTTAATTTCTAGCCTGCAGCATCCTATGTACTAAACAAAAACTATTGGTTCATGTTGAAATTTTAGAAAAAGTAAAGATAGTTTTTATTTTTCCTTTTATTTAAGGGTATTTTCAATTAACTAATATACTCAAATCATTTAAGAACTCATTAGAAGGCTTTTAATTGGTAATCTAATTCGGAATCGACGGGTTTCGACCCAATCCGATCTCATAGGGTAAATTTTTTTTTTAAAATCAAGTTTCGGGTATTATTAAAGAAGAATAGAGATCGAATCAGGTTTGAGTTTTAGGCAAACCCGATCTGACCCGATATTATATAAAAAATTATTTTTTAATTTATAATTTATATATTTATATTTTAAAAATAATATTTTATTAATTTCGGATCGAATCGGGTACGATTTATATAAATATCGAGTTCGAATCGAATTCGAGTATAAAAAATAAAAAAAATTTCGAATCGGGTTCGAGATAAGCAAAAACCCGTCTTGAACAATCCGTTGCCATCCCTAATAGAAGTAGCTTGTTGATTATTTTCATTTGAATCCAAGAGAGTCAAACTGATGGTGGAACTTTTTTTTTTAGGGATGTCGATGAAAAAGATAAAGCATTGCTCGTCCCAATCTTCAGTTTTTTACATTATATATATTTTCGTATCTATAATTAATAGGTATTTTAAATTTATACTCATTTTCATTTTTACGAGTATAATAGGTATGGATAATTTCAATACCTTTATATTATGTTTGAATTAAGGTGAGAGAAAGAAAAGAAAAGGAAAATAAAAGAAAGTAATGGAACAGAAAAAAAAAATTTTGTTTAGATAAACTTTTAATTTAAAGGAAAGGAAAGAAGTAAAAACTTAATGACTTTTTGTTTTCCTTATAATTATTATTTTTTTAATATCTCAGTTTGGGAGAAAAGCTAAGGAAAGTTGAAAAAATTTTATTATTATAAAAAATTATTATATTTATATTTTTATTATGACATTATATTTGATTATATAATTGACACTTCTTACAAAAATAATTTTTTATGAATATTTTATATAACATTACAGTTTATAAATATTTTATGATTTTACAAGTTTTAATAACAAAACAAGTTAAATTATTGTCAGAATAAATTAAAAAGTTAAATTAAACACAAAATTAAGAGTAAATCAATAATTAGCTAATATATCTTACCATATTAAACATGTTCAATTTTATTTAGAAATATTTGTTTATATAAATTAGATAATATAAATATATATTTGTATATTATATGTTACTTTATAAAAAAAAGTTATAATTAGAAAAAAATTATAATGAATTATTTCCTTTTCTTTTCATTATTTATCCTAACAATAGTTATTATAATTCTTTTCATTTCTTTTATTAATTTTAATTAAAAAAAAAAGAAGTACATGTACAGTTTTCTTTCTTTTAAAAAACTTTCATTTCATTTCCTTTATTAATATCTAACCAAATATAGCATTAGATTTTTATGTTAATATATTAAACATTTAAATAACAAAATTATTATTATTATTAACATATTATTTAATAATATAAAATATTAAAATAATAATATTATTATTAAATTATTAAAAAGATCTATAGTAATAAAATAATAATATTTTATATTATAAAAATATTTATTAGTAAATAATAAAAGGTATTATTTATTTATTATTAAATTTGAAATATAAAATTCATTAAGACATTAAAAGTACTATATATTTTAAATTTAAAAATACTAAGTTTAGATAACATAAAAACCTGGACCTAATAAACATAACATACTAATTTTTTAATTTATATATATTTATTAAATATATATTTAAATATATCAAATATGAATACGAGATGTATGCTATATTATTAGTCCTAACCCATATCATATGGGTATTTCAAAATTATACTTATCCTCAAAATTTAATACTCGTCTCTATTAAATGAAAAATCGAGTTTCTTATTGGATTTATGTAAAATTGACATCTTTACTTCTCACAAGTTTTGAATCTTTATTTTATTTCTCCTCTAATTATTAATCTATCATTTTTCTTAACAAAGATTTAGTTTGGTGTAATTAATTGAAACTATTTTTTTTTTAAGAATTAAGTGAAACAATTTTTTGTGAATCAATATGTGTTCTATGTATTGGAAAGTCATTAGTAGATTCATTACTTACTTTTTTAATGTAAAATAAAGATCATCAACTACAATTAATGAATGAATTAGTTTTATATCCAATGATCCTTGTGATCAACTCATATAAACTTCAAATACTTTGAATGTTATAATTCAATGCACTATCTTCTTTCCCTTGTTCATTCTTTTATCTCTAAATTCATGACATTATATTACTATTCTTTGAATGCCATTAAATTCACAAATTAAATTTCTTTAATTGTTCATTGTGCTCTCGTAGGAAAGCGTGGACATGAAACTTATCATAAAAATTATTTTCATCCCAAATTATAACATATTTACAAATATTTTTTGAGTTTGGTAAAATAATAAAAAAACCTAAAAAGATTTTATTTTATTTTTATGAAAAAATTTAATCCAATGAAACACTATTTCTGGGCATTTTAATTGCACTGTGATCACAATAATATTCATTTCACTAATTTTATACATGTGTACTATTAATAAAGTTTTTTTTTAATAAAGTTTTTGGATGAATTTTATGTAAACGTGTTAAGCGACATTAATTTTAGTTTAAATAGATAAAAAAAAGCAAATTTTATATAAACAAATGAACTTCAAAACTTTTGATAAAAAAAAATAATTGTCTTACGAGTATGACTTATGTGTACTATATTTAATTATTTTAATTTAATTTAAATTTTAAAATGTTTCATATAATAAATTATATTTAATTTGTTTTTTTTACATTTCTAACTTACTTACCTTTAACATTTAAATGACCTATTGTAAATAAAAGTCTTCTACAATCAAGATTTCAAATTTTACATTTAAATTACATTAATTAAAAATATAATGTTTCTAGATCTCAAAAGACTTTAATAAAAAGTTGAAGTTATTTGCAACCATGATTGGCAATTTGGCATTATATCAATATAAATCATGTAATCGGATTATTCTTTAAAATCTATTGTTGTTGTCGTTCATGATAATTTTTTATATTTAAACTTCGAAAATTTGAATAGTTATAATCAATTTATTAATCACAATTATAAATAAAATATTAATTTACTAGTTAAGAGAGTTTTTAGGATTGAGTTTGCATCGAAAGATTTGCATATTCAAAGAAGGATATAAAATTTTGAAGATATCCTTTTAAATGATGCAGTATTTCCTATTCTTCTGCTTGAAAGTAAAATACACTAAAAAAATTTCCTTCCCATATAGTAAATCTCAAGGATTATTGATCGAATCACGTAAATAACAATATTTGTTTGATAATATGACACAAATAAAGGATAATTACATAAAACAATTTCCATTAACCACTAAAATCAAATAGGATTGAATGCTTAATTTCATTGTCTTTAATCTCTAATTTATTCTAAGAAAATGACTTTTGTTAGGGGCGTATAACGATCAAAATGATATAATGATTTTTTTTTCTCTCAAAGCTTTCAACAGATAATCAGGGATATTTTGATTATTTTGTGCCGACCTAACATATCAGATCGGCCTGATATAGTAAGTGTCACCTCAACTTGGTTTTGTCCTAAATGTTTCATTTTTATCTTCCTCAGCTTATCTATAAATAAGAAAACTTAGACATCATGAAATTAAGTTCATTTAACCTATATCTTTCTTTTTTTCCTACTTTCTTATTCATTTTCCAACTTGATCCTTGTTAACTTGTGTGTTGGAGTGTAAATGTAGAGAATACCCTCTGCCTTTATCTCTAACCGTTATTTTCTTTTGTATTTATACGAATACCTTTAGGTTGGAGCTCAGCACCAACAAATTATATACAAGATTGATTTCAAAGGTGCAAATTCCGACAATTTGGGATCAAAGACATGACCATGTTTTATTTAGATATCATGATCAAATTAATGTTCATTTTTACTAATTTTAAACATATTTTTTTTATTGTGTTGATTCCGTTTAAGATTTTGATAACTATTAAATTTTTTTGATACCCAAAAATTTTAGTGATCCGAATTAAAGTAAATTGAAAAGGTTAGTAGGATAAGAGGTTTAAGGGTATCGAAATTAAAAAAAAAAATTGGTGAGACCCTTTAATACCCTATATATCCCCTAACCCTAATTTAACTTTTATTTTCTGTCTCATAAAGAGTTGTAGTACTTACCGCTGCACACAACACCTTTTGCAAAAATGGTTGGAAGAGGTACGATGTTTTAAATTATGTTTGTTTGTTTTTTGGATAACTGGTGATTAAAATTTGTGTAATATAATATAGGGAAACATACTTAACAATTTGATATGTTTTCTTTCTTTAATCTTGCTATCTGAAAAAATGCTAATTTGTTCATGTTCTTGATTTAATTCCCATGGCAAAGACTATCAAAGTTTTTAATGTCAAGTAAAAGTTCATAATATTAGTTATTATAAAAATAATTAAATGAAAATAAATTAAAAAAAAAACTGATGAATTGAAAAGCCTTGTTAAATAAATTAAGGTATAGAAAATTATATGTATTTTTTTATCCTAAATTATGTGAGCTTCGTTTAATTATACGTGAATTTATTGTTAATTGGTTCTTTTTATTGATATATATTAAAATTATTTGATTATTATTGTAATTTTTCTTAAACATAAATTGATGCAGATGCAGGATTGAAATTATATAATGTCCCGGGATTTTGGAAAACTGGTGGATGAGTTTGCTCAAAAGCAGAAGGAAGCCTTTGATTCAGACGTTGATCATGGAGTCCGAAGAGAAAGAGCAAATATGCGTAAAGTAATATTATAGCCGTGCATTCCTAATTGCTTTGTTTTCATTAAATAATAATACCAATTCACCAACTTTAGCGTTGGTACTGCCTGCAGAGCATCCTAAATATACTGGAAGTGCCTGAATTATCTAAATCAGGAGATGACGATTATGATGATGATGATGATTAGAATGTTAATGATTCCTTGCCTCGATTCCGAAAGTTACCGACGAATTCATCATAAAGCTTCGAGAAAGTATTGAGAAAGGTGTTAGGGGGTGGATCAAGGAAGAAAAGGCTCATATGGTCAAGGTATACTGCTTAATCCATAAAATCAGTAGTTAATTACATGCTGATGAATGAGAAATTAAGCTTGAATTTGCCATTCTTTGCCTTGTTGCTTCTAAAATACTACATTTTTCTCATATCTTGTTCAACCGTCGAAATTGCAGAATACACCGAAATTGTTTTCCACGGCTGCAATAGATGCTGACAGCTCCTTTGCTGGTCGTGTAAGACCGTCCCGGGCAAGATTAACAACTTCAATTTTCAATGCCTTCAAACTTAAATATGCTTCAGCAATTAGTAGCTATAATTTTCTGTCTTGTGATTTGTTAGTAAAATATTAGACTCTTGATTTCAGCGATCATGGTTCAAGGGTCTAATCAACGGGTGCTTATAAGTGTAAAAATTTTTGTATTTAATCGTTGTATTCACCAAATTCAAAAGAAAACAATGCTTTTGTTCTACATTTTTCTTACATAATACAACGCTTTCTTACATGGTACATACAGAGATTTTCTTTCTTTTCTTATTCAACCTTTGAAATTGCAGAATATACCAGATTGCTTTTCAGATTTTGCAGGTCTATCCGGGTTCAGATTACCGACTTCAATTTTCAATTCCTTCAAACTTAAATAAGTTAGTAGCAATTTCTTAAAAGAGGGAGAGATTTCTTTAATAATTATTTGAACGGCAATAATTTTTAGTAATAAAGGAAGGGCCTGATTAACAGGTGTTTATATAGTGCTGGTTATGATTTTTTAAAACTTTTTTTTTCGCATTTAATGCATTAGTTTCATCAAATTCAGGACAAAACAAAGCATTTATTCGCATTATTTAATATATTTTTAGTTACATATCTATTTATCGACGGATAAATTCTTTGCTTAGAGATGAGGATATCAAAACTTGAAAGTTAAGGAATTATCTTGGGTGATTGTTTGAAGATGATGAAAAAATCATTATTAACAAGTTGGTGGAAATGAAACGAAGTAAGTTAGATGATAATGTTAACAGTTAGTGGCAGATAGTTTTCTTGCGTTCTATGGTGAGCTGTTTAAATTAATGTTCAAAATTCAAGTGGTTTCGGCTTTTCCATATTGGATTTGTTTGTAATTTCATTCGCTCTGTGTTGTACTTGCTAGTTTTTTAGGATGTTTTTCTTTTGCTTTTATTTAGGTGATCTATGATTCTCAAATTGGTTTGTACTGGAATTTTGGATATTCTCTTTGCTAGTTTTGGCTACTTTCGTCGTCTGATTATTGCTTTAATAAATTTTGGTAATAAAAAATTACAATATGAAAATAAGAGAATAAGTTGTAAGTGTTTGGATTTGATTTCAAACTTATTGAATATTACGTGATTGTATGAATTTAATGAATACCCTTTGGAATATTCATATTCGTTTGCCTAATTTAGCATTCTTTCAAATAAGGAATTCTTAATTCTAGTGATCAAGATTCAATTTTTCGATAATCTTGAATATAAAAATTAATATAAATAAATAAGGGACTACAATTTCCATAGTTTTTCAATATTGTTTAGAGGATCTGATGTCATTATCATTTACCAAAGCCTTAGCGACCCTTTTCCGTAGTATAATCCACATCTTAAATTTGTTTCTGTGAAGTATATTAAGGGTCCTAATAAGCAGTTTAAAACACAAGGCACAAATTAATCAATTTCAATTCATTCCAGTAACCCTAGGCTATAGTTTTCAGCGTAAAAATTGAAGCTGTCTATAAAAGATTACAGCTTTGGTTGGGATATGTTTGAATTTGGGGACTAAATTTCAATAGTTTTCACTTATAAGTAGTTAGTTGAGATTTCAATCTGTTGCATCATACAGAACCAGACTCATTGAATCCAGCTCCATATTTTGTTGCATCACCAATAATTCTTTGCATAGCTTGAATTGTATGCAAATTATTTCACCAGATTGCAATGATTTTTGATGCTAAAAAACTTCTACACCAGAAAGATATGAATAGAAGGGATATTACAGTGAATGAATTTTTTAGGTTCATCTGTATTTATTGTCACGTCTTGAGATCAAGACGTAACACGGCCCTTTTACCTTGAAGAAAATCCTAAAGTAATATGAAGCCTTCTTTCTTAAACATTTTAAAATTTTTCAATAAAACAATCTATCAAGTAAAATATATATTTTTAATCCAATTGATAATACATCTTTATATATCCACATACAAACCATATAAAATACAACACTATCTCTTAAGATCTCATTGGCCAACGTATTCTCCAATGACTGAGTAATCTTTTCCATTTCATCTTCTAGCTTCACACAAGACTAACTAAACTTATCACTTAGTCACTTGTAAAAAAAAAGTAAAAAAGGAATGAGCAAACTACAGCTCAGTAAGTATAGGTTCACACACCTTATCAGATCAAGCATCGTTTTCTTACACATCATATAGATCATTCAAAACATTCATCAAATCATAATATCAAAACATTTTAAGATCATCGTTTTGTCAAATATTTCATAAATTCATAAATCAATGTCAAAATATATCACTTCATAAATTATTACAAAATATGCTCTCATTCAAATATCATAATCAAACCAAATCATGGATCAATCATTAAAAATCATCGCAAATCATCATTATCATTCATTTATCGTTAGCTACGGTCACTACTATAACCCATGACATTGGTCGTATCGATAATTTTATCCTCATGATCATTGCTAACTATTATAACCCATTAGCCAGGGCTTACGTTAACTACTATTACCCGTTAGCCAGGGTCATATGATCATGTTTTTGTTAACTACTATTACCCGTTAGTCAAGGTCGTAGAACTAGTTTTGGGATCGATAATCCCACTTCCCAGGGATGTAAAAACGTAGCCATCATAAAATCATTCTTTAAACATAAATCATTTTCTCATTTCATTCATAAGCATGATCCATCATTTATATAGAAAAACACAAAATAATCATATGCTTGATTCTATTTTCATACATCGAAAATAATAAAATAAAATATTCATTCATTTAGAAACATACATATATACATAGATTCGAAAATAAGCAAAGTGTGTGAGATTCTACTTACCTCTATTCGATTCCACCACTTATTTTTCCCTCAAAATAATTAATGGCCTATCCAAAATCATTTCAACAAATCAGAATTTAATCAACCCTTTTTGAGACCATTTATACAAAAAATCAACTAAGTTACACAAAGGGTTAACTTAACTAATTAATTCTGGTAGCTTGACCTCTTTTCATTAAAACAGTCATTTGTCAATATATCCAAATCAGAATTATGATCTCTTTAATGCATTAGAAACTAGACTTGATAAGCTTTCTAACCATATATGGCACACATCGTAATTCCTTGTAGATTAATTATAACAATTTTTGAAATCCACGTCATATACTGCTGCCAAACAGCCTGTATACCTTCTAATAAAAATTATATATTTATTCACAGGAAACTCTAAATTCAACTCTGCTTATTTCATTGGAAAGTAGACTCAATAAGCTTTCCAAACATATATGACTTAATCTGTATATCTTTGTATACAAATTAAGAAGAATTTTGTAATTCAATCCTAATGCTATTGTTTTACAGCCTGTATATCCTTAAGTTAAAATTAGAAAACTCTTTATAGAAAACTCGGATTTGACTTTCGTTTGTTTCATTAGAAACTAGATTCAACATGCTTTCCAATGATATAAAATAATCACAGCAATAATCTATCAATTAATGCAAAATTTTATTTTAATTCATTATTATAGATCACAACGTCTGATCCAAAAATAAAATTTTTCCTTCAATCTTTAAAAGCTCAAATCTTTACTTTCAGCCTTCAAACTCTATTCAATAATCATCAATAAATCTTAAGAACATTAAATAAACAAAGCCCTGTATTTTACCCAAATAGATCATCAAGATTAATGAAGGATTTCATGATTTTTCTTGGTTTTTCTCTCAAAACTTCAACTTCAAATAATAGCAATCAACTTGATATTTTTTTTCAAATAAAAAGAGGGCATATACTCACCTTTAAGGGATTAACTTAATTGTAGCCTCTGATTGTGAATCTCCAACTTGATTTTTTATATTCTCTAA
Organism: Durio zibethinus; assembly: GCF_002303985.1. Next base: position 11,450,745 of record NW_019168004.1, read on the forward strand.
CCCTAAAGAAGATGAGAAAGAAGAACTCTATTTCTTTTCTGTTTCATGATAGTTAGATTTTTTTTTATCTAATACTTCAGCCATTTTTCTTTTTATTAAATAATGTCTTAATAAACTGATGGGTTTTAGTATTAGTCTAGCCCAATTATTATTTGGGCTGGGGTATTACATTTATATAACAAGAATAAGCTTAATTAAAAAAATTTTGGATAAAAGGCAATCAAAAGAAACTTGTCCTTGAACCCAAAAATTAAATCAATTGATTCATGCAATCACTTCTAACTTAATAACTGGCATCCAACAGATCAGAAGTTCAGATTCCAACACTTGCAACTCCTATATTCTCAGGCTGCACCATCTTTTTGAAAAATAAAAACTTGTCTGCTGTTGTCAACCTAGACAGTTTCTTCAGGAGATGAAGGTGTATTATACTATTATGCTATTTCTTCGAAAACAACATCCTCAAGTTTTTGCATTTTTAAATGAATCGGTGAAAAATCAGTTGAAAGGAACAGATTTTCATGGAACGAAGTCCATAGCCCATGAAAGCATTGATTTCCATCTTACAAACCCTTTACTTGATGGTAAATATATTGTAATATTATGAAGAATAAGCAATTCCTCATATGTGACTGGAAGCTGTATGACACCTGCATCAGCTGCAAGAATGTCAATATATATATATATATATATATATATATTTATATATTTTGTGAAAGGGAACTTTCAACAAGAACTAGGACCAATTTTATTTTAGATATTGTTGTGAGTTACTTTCAATCCATAAAATGCAATTAGAACATAGCTGGACCTATAATTAAACAGAACAAGTTAAGAAAGAAAAGACCGGCACATATGACAGCTTAAAAGTGATCTCTTGTATTTCAATATGTACTGATGTAAGCAGAGGAAGAGGAATTAGATTAGCATAAGTGTGCAGGCCTGTTGAAGAATGACTTACAGAGTAATTAAAATAATAGATGCCGAGTAACGACTTTCAGATTTGGTATAAATTAAATAACTAAAATAAATAAGGCAAAATCATAGACTAGTTCAATGGCTTCAACCTATAAATAGCCATCCATCCATGCAAGGCTTCTCATACTTCATCAAGCAATAAAACTTGTTAAGAATTGTTAAGCTACAAAGCTATCTTTACAAGAATGAAGGGCCTTAGTTTTCTCCTAGCCTTTTTCGTCATGGCTCTGGCATCGTCTTTGGCCTTTGCCTCCGACCCTAGTGCTCTTCAGGACTTCTGTGTAGCCATTAATGACACCAAGGAGGCTGGTAAGTTTTCTCTTGCTCTATTTTCTGTCTACACTTGAAGCTAGTACATTGCTGCTTTCTAACTACGTGAAATCCGATGTTTTGGATGGCATGATATTGACTAACATTTCTTACTTACATGCAGTGTTTGTCAAAGGGAAGGTCTGCAAAGACCCAAAGCTTGCCCAAGCAGATGATTTCTTCTTCTCAGGGCTCAACATCCGCTGAAACACCTCGAATCCAGTTGGATTAAGTGTCACTCCTGTTAATGAGGCACAAATACCAGGACTTGACACTCTGAGGATATCTTTGGCTCGAGTTGACTATGTACCTAATGGTGGCCTAAGCCCTCCTCATACTCACCCTCGTGCCACCGAGATTTCTAGTCGTCTTGGAAGGCACACTCTATGTTGGTTTTGTTACATCCAACCCGGATAATCATAGAATTACCAAAGTCTTGAACAAGGGCGATGTTTTCGTATTCCCAGTTGGTCTCATCCATTTCCAGTTCAACGTGGGAAAGACCAATGCTGTTGCCCTTGCTGCTTTGAGCAGCCAGAATCCAGGTGTTATTACCATAGCAAATGCAGTGTTTGGATTAAACCCAACCATTAATCCTGATGTTCTTGCCAAGGCCTTTAACCTGGACAGAAATGTGGTGGAAGATCTTCAGTCCAAATTCTGATGGGGTAGCAATTGGAGAAATGTTTCTACATTGCAGCTTATGTTGAACAATGTTTGAGATCCCTTGTCATAGGAACAATTCTTTTCGAAATATTAAATAAAAAGGTTCCTTATAGACCTCTGCTTATGCAAGCCTGTCTGCACGGATTTTAGCATATTACAAAATTAGCAAGTTGTTTCCCAGTTTGGACAACACATGTAAAAGATATATCTGGATCTTATTGGACAGAAGTATTTATTCCATTAGGGATCTATAGAAGAAATACAACAAGATACATTCCTTCTTGTTCATAGGTGAATGAAAATTGACCAAAAAGAATGAGCTAACGTAGTTCAAAGAAGATATGACCTAAATGGAAATAATAGCTGCAATTCCTCTAACTGGTGCAGGTGCCAGAAGAATAAATCCTAACAATAGAACTGAAGTCGAAATATGATGACTGATGAGTTCTCAATCATTGATGGTAAGAACTTTTTGAAGCCATTGCTAAACCAAATCTAGATGAGCTTGTAATAGCAGTTCTTTCCAGACAGAAGAATTTTATAGCCTTTGCCGCAAGGGCACTTGAAATCAAGGTCCAAGCATTCCCCAATTTTCTCCACTCTCACAGCCTCTTCACAATCCACCTCACCATCACCCTATAACAATAAACTTGACATGTCAACACCAGCGACAAAATGCAAGCTAAATGGATAAAAACCAACCATCTAAAATGTTAAAAAAGTTCAGAAATTTGTTTGTTTGTTTGTTTTTTTTTTTTTTTTTCACTATATCCCCCAAAATTCGCTACCATTGTTGATATAGAATAACTACAAGAATCAAAAGTTCTTTTTCCTTATACCATTTTCTTGGCAATCAAACAGCTACTAGTAAACTTGATCCTAAAAAAATTAGAAAAGCAAACCTTTATTGCCTCAGTGTTCCACACATCTTCAACTTCTCGCATGGCCTCATCCCACCATTGTCTCATCTCTTTCATCCGCTCCTTCATTCTCCTCAATCTCTGCCATTAACATACATATAAAATCCTTAATATGCTTTTCTTTTTTTGTAAGTCAAAATCTTAACATTCAGAATCCATCTTGAACCAAAATGTTTAAGACACTTCCTCTAACCACAAACATCTTAAGAAAACAAGCAATGTGAAAATTAAACCAGACCCAACGGTTCCAAGAAAAAGAATCAATCATGGACCAAGAAAATAGATAAACCCAATTAAAAAAAGAAACAAAAGAAGCAGTTTTAAATGAAGAAAGAACCAACCTTGACACTGGGACTCTCTTCCTTGATCAGTTCTATCCCCATCTCGTTGAAGCATGAAGACCTTGAGAAGGACTTACCAGGAGATAAAATGGGATCAGATATTGACCTGCTTAAAGCAGGGGCCCTTGGAGGCAATGCTGAACAAGAAGCACTTCCTTTTGACAATGGGGTATCATCCAAGGCCTTTGCATTCTCTGAAAGGTTAGTTTTTGGAGGGGTGTAAGGGTCAGAAGCGGAGCGGTGAAGCTGTGGAAGGGGGATCTTGGAGAAGCCAGCGAGGGAGTACTGGTGACTGTCAAGCAAAGGTTTTTTGGACTTGGGTTCTGAGACTGGTTCAGGAGAAGGACGTTTCATTGGGTTGGAAGCGGTGACATTGCAGGCACAGATTATGCATGGATGGTGGTTTTGGTGGTTGTTCTTGAAGCTGTCAAGGTGGAGGCCGGAGAGGTTGATGGATTCTTGGAGTTGAAGATCATCTTCTTCTTGGTTTGGAACTTCAAAGTCTGGTTCTTGGTTCATGTCACCCATTGTTTCTGCCTCGGTTGATTCTTCAAATTTTCAATCTTTATTAGAGAGACTGTGTTTCTTGCTTGAAATGCGTGCAGGGGAAGAGGGAAAAGGCAGGGAAATTGTGAAGGGTTTATATATAACTTTTGAGGGGTCAACGGATGATTCTTAAATCTAGATCATGTGGCAGTTGTTGTAACTGACAAACCAATGAGGGAATGCCATGTCAAATTCCAATAATTCCAAGAAGGAAACAAATTCATTCATTTTCCTTTATTATATGATGAAATTAAAGTACAGAGAGGCTTACATAAGCCAAAGTACATAAGCAACATCTTTATTTTGTATTTCAACCCAAAGAATTATACTAAATTCAATGAGAGAAACAAGACAAACATCATCCAAAACAAGCTACTACATAAATTTCATAGGTGCAGAAATATTACTCTAGTTGTTATCCCACCAGAACTGGTGTTGAAGTTGGTTAACGATGTTCTTATCCAGCTGGAAGGCCTTAGCAAGAACATCAGGATTGATGGCAGGGTTAGAGCCAAAGACTGCATTTGCAATGGTGATAACCCCTGGGTTTTGGCTGCTGAGAGCAGCAAATGCAACAGCGTTGGTGTTCCCTACGTTGAATTGGAAGTGAATGAGACCGATTGGGAAAACAAAGACATCTCCAGGGTATAGGACTTTGGTGATCAGACGGTTATCGGGGTTGGATGTAACAAAGCCAACGAGGAGTGTGCCCTCCACTACGACTAGGATTTCTGTAGCACGAGGGTGAGTGTGAGGGGGGTTTAGGCCACCATAGGGTGCAAAGTCAAGTCGAGCCAATGAGATGCCAAGAGTGTTAAGTCCTAGTATTTGGGCAACATTGACTGGAGTGACTTTTGATCCTAGTTGGTTTGATGTATTTCCTGGAATGTTGAGCCCCGAAAAGAAGAAGTCCATTGGGGTGGCAAGCTTTGGGTCCTTGCAGAACTTGCCATTAACAAAAACTGCATAAATGGAAAGAAAAAACATTCTGTATTTAGTATAGGTGTTGACATGAACACATTCCAAGGAAAACAAAAGAAGAATTAAAGAACATACCACCAGTTTTGGTATCATTAATTGCTACACAGAAGTCCTGAAGAGGGCTGGGGTCGGAGGCAGAGGCAAGTGTGGAAGCCAGAGCAAACAGAACAAACGCCACAAGGAAATAAACACCTTTCATTGTTGTAAGGTAGCTGTCTTTGGTTAAATTGTTTTAAGTTTTGTTGCTTGGTGAGGGGTGAGAAAATCTGGCTTGAAAGCATGCCTATTTATAGATAGCAGTCGCTGAACAGGTCTATTCATTTCCCTTCTTTTTAATTTTTTTTTAAAAACAAAGATGAAAGATTTACCAAGTCTAAAGTGATTACTGTTTAAACAAAAATCTAGATGAATCATTCTTCAGCTATGATCTGCGACTTCATCCTCATCAAATTTAATCTTCCCATAATTACATCAGTACATTTTGCAATGGAACTGGTCATTTTTTAGGTACCAAATATTTTCTTTGTTTGTTTAACTACTCTATTGACTTTAAAATAATTTCCCATTTATTGCCCCTTAAACAATTTCAAGGTTACTGTGCTTCTATATCTATAATGGTGAAGCAGCCAGGGCATCTATTTTCTATTCTATGTTGCTTTCCATTTGCGGATTACATTTATAGTTAACCAAGCTTTATGGTAAACCTAAGGCTTCAGGGTTTATATATATCTCTGATAGATTTTTTTGTCTCAGCTGATGACAAAGTCTAATCTGACATACCTCTGGGACTTGAATAAGTTACTTGTTTCCAAAATAGAACTTAGCAATGGAAGCAAAAAGTATGAGAATTGTGGATGTAGATAATAAAATTAGAGTAGCAGGCGGTTCTCAGGTGGATATCAACTCTATGCTTGCTAATAAACCTGAAATGGTGATGACTTGGTCAAGATTGTTGATGTGTTTTTCCCTTTTATCATCAGCATCATCTTCTCAGCACTGACATTAACTATTCCAGCACTAAGATATTAAAAGAATACCATGATAGCTCTTTTAATTTTCCAGTATCACAGAAATTAAAGTAGTGGACCAAGGTTCATTGAGTCTCACTTTCATCTAAGTTAAAGGAAATGCGGAATGTGTCCTAGGTTCGAACAGTCCTCCTAAATGGGTGATTTGTACGATTTGTCCTGATGCTGAAACACAGAAGCCTCCCCTCACCTTAAACTTTTTTTTTCACCAAAAAAGAGTAGCCAGAATGTGGAGCTTTTCTCCATAATTGTTCATACTCCTTCCCAATTCAGAACAAATTTCTTCTATTTTATTTTGCAGAGTGAGATTTCTTCATAATAAATTATAGTTTTGAATTTACAAATCATTATTCTCCATGAACCTATGTTAGCATAAGACAAATGGTTTATTATCCTTTATTATCGAGATTTTTGTCCTTATCGAATCACATTTTTCTAGCAATTTTTTTTATTTTCTTGTTCTTATTAAGCAAGTCAACCATCTTTAGGGCCTAAAATAAACCAAAGAGAAATTCAGGAGAATAAAATTGAAAAGTTCATCTCCCATAGTTCATACGGAACTAAGAGCTAGGAATTCTGATTTTTAATTCATAATTTCATATATATCCTCACTTCTTCCATGATTGTTTCCTGCTTAAGTTATACATGATTCTGGTGATCTTTTCAAAGCAATTCATTATTTGCCAATTAATTGATCAATCTCTGAACAGTTCCAATCTATAATGGACAAATTCACATGAAATGTGTTTGACTGTCCATGCATATCTAAGATTGAACTGTGTCAACTAAGAAAATGTAAATTTATCTAGAGATACAAAACCAGTCTTGAATCTTTCCAAGGCTTTTCTTGCAGGACCCCTCCTTCAGCCGGCCTGCAGCAGCAATTCTTCGAAATCGTTTTTACAATTAAAACAGTGAACAAGAACAATAAAAGGAGCAGAAAATGAAGGAAAAAAAATCATATTAAAGGTTTCAATATTAATTACTCTCAAGTGAAAGTGAAGATAAACTGAATTTGCAGCTTAGTTTTATTGGTTTATGCAGTTATTCTTAAGAGATGGCATTCAGCAGGTTTGGAGTTCAAATTCTTGCATCTACAACCTCTTCTCCTATTCCCAATTTGGCTATACAACCTCTTCTCCAGCAGCCGCGACGTTCTTCGTACTAAAAAAAAGAGTGAAGATAAACCCACAATGGCTGTCTTTTAACATTTTAAGTAACTAAGAAATTAATTAGGCCTGATCAGATGAAAATCACAAACAATTTTCAAGCACCTATAATCTCATTAAATTTGGATGGTAAGAATCAGAAAGATGATAGAGGCCTATATAGTTAAGAGTAGCAGTGTATATGTTCATGCCCTTACATGCCAGAAAAATGTTTACATGATCAGGTCAAATTTGAAAGCCATGATTTCCTACTTAATTATAAAGCCATGCCAGCATGGTAATGTAAGCTATACCAGAAATTTATATTTGAATGAGCAGCAGCATAAGAAACCTGCCCAGGCCAGTTGCATGTTTAAACAGAGCCAAATGTAATGATTCTCAGCAAGGACTATTATCAACTTTATTTTTAATTGTATCTTATATGACCTGGAGTGCCTGCAGCCTCAGTTAGCAACCTTGGATTTATTCTAAAGTCAACAAATGGTTTCATTTTGTATTAAGTACTGCAAAAGACATAATTTAATGACGGAAATGACTGCTTCCATTACAATACTGTGTTGATGTAAGCATAAGGATAGGGGATTCGATGAATAGACATGGGTAGTGGTTGAAGAACAATTCATCAGAAATTTAGAAGGAAAAAAAAATCGAAGCAGACTTGGTAAATCTTTCTTTTGCTTCTTGTAAATAAGAAATTATAGAATTGTTCAAAGACTCCAATTAATCTATAAATAGGCATGTCCTCCAGCAAAGTTTCTCATCCCTTCCAAAGCTATCAAACTTACAGGATTTAAGCTAGAAATTACATTATCACAATGAAAGGTGCTCATTTCCTCTTAGCAATTTCTCTCTTGGCTCTGGCTTCCTCATTTGCCTATGCATCTGATCCTAGCCCTCTCCAGGACTTCTGCATCGCCATCAATGACACCAAGGATAGTGGTATGTTCTATTTTTCTCTGTTATTCTTAAACTTACTTCAAATATGTGCCTAAAACAAAGCAACCCAGCAGGAAGCAAAATTTATAGGCAAGAAAACTATCTAAAACAATCTAAAAGCTTTGCATGGAATAATGAAAATAACATATTTTTGCTCTTCATATATGCAGTGTTTGTTAATGGGAAGTTCTGCAAGGATCCAAAGCTTGCCAAAGCAGAAGACTTCTTCTTTTCGGGGCTCAACATCCCAAGAAACACATCAAATCCAGTGGGATCAACCGTGACTCAAGTCAATGTTGCACAAATACTAGGACTTAACACTCTTGGCATCTCATTGGCTCGACTTGACTTTGCACCCTATGGTGGCCTAAACCCCCCTCACACTCACCCTCGTGCCACGGAAATTCTAGTCGTTGTGGAGGGCACACTTTACGTTGGCTTTGTTACATCCAACCCAGATAATCGCCTCTTCACCAAGGTCCTATACCCTGGAGATGTGTTTGTTTTCCCTGTTGGCCTCATTCACTTCCAGTTCAATGTGGGGAAAACCAATGCTGTTGCCTTTGCTGCTTTTAGCAGCCAGAATCCTGGTGTCATTACAATTGCCAATGCGGTGTTTGGATCAAACCCTCCCATTAATCCTGATGTTCTTGTCAAGGCCTTCCAATTGGACAAGAACGTGGTGAAAAATCTTCAGTCCAAATTCTGGTGGGCTAACAATTAAGGAGAGCATTTATTTCATCATACTTGAATTGGTGTTGTAATTTGTTTGGGATAATGTTTAACCTGTTTCCCTCCTTATAATAACGATTTATTTTTTGCAAAAGAAAAAAACAATGCTTATGTATCCATGCTTATGTAAGCGTCTATGTCAAGCATTGGATATTAATATTATTAATTATTATTAATATATTAATTTTACTAAATGATTTGTTTTTCAAATTTTTAGTATATTTAAAGATTTGCTTGTGAAAAAAATCAAAAATTAAAGATTGAAATGAAAATAAAAAGAAAATGAATTATCTATAACCGATATATTAAAACTATCACTAATGGATAGAATGGTGACATGTGGTAAGTTTATTGCTTGCCTCATGTGTATTTTTTTTTATTTTTAAAATTTTTATGCAAATATTTTTTTTATGGGTTAGTATATTAACATGTGGTGAACTCTTTACTTACCATGTAGAATTTTTTAAAACTAATTTTTTTTTTCGAAAATGTTATTTACTTAATTATAATTATAATAAAAAGAATAATAGGAGTCCAGTGTAGGGAAGATAATGTATTGTTGGCAATTCTAATACTCTCCAATGCTTTTGTAAAAAAAAAAAAAAGCACCTAAATAATAAAAAAAATCCATAAAAATATATTTAACTTATCCAAGAAAAAATTAACTATCAAAATCTTAAAGCTAACTACCATATTAAATTTCAATCACATATTAAGACATAAAAAAATACAACTAAATTTAATCAATTGAAAAAATAACTTACATGAAAATCAACTAAAAGTTCTCACAAAAAATAATAAAAATTCTTTAAAAGTTATCAAATCTAAAATTAAATATATTTTTTAAAATGTCTTTTAAAAACGAAAAAGTATAAAATTAAAAAACTAAAAATACTAGATTTGAGATTTTTTAATAAATTACAAAAAATTAACAATAACCAATCAAAACAAACAACCATATAAAAAGCGTTAGATATAATATTTTCAAACTCTTTTTTTAGTCTAAAAAAATTAAAAAACTAAAATAGATAAAATTTCTAAAATTATTTTTTATAAAAATTAAAAAATCTCCATGCGAAGCGGCAGTAACATTTTAGTAATAAATATTAGAAACTATTAAACGCTGTTGTCTTAGTTGAAAACTTTGACTTTTTTCTACAAACTATATGACGAATTTTTTTTTCATTCATATCAAATAGTTATTTTCATAAATAATGTTACTTGTCTCTCTTCTCTTATGATATCATAATAATATATTTGTATGAGTTTAATGAGATCTACTAATTATTCATATATGGAGTAATGCTTTCTTGTATGAGTTTAATGAGATCTACTAATTTTTCATGTATGGAGTAATGCTTTTTGGAGCAATTCATGTATACCAACTATGGAATCCAATGACGTTCATGGATTGGTCAATCAATTTATAAATAAAATATTTCAATTTGAACCAATACATTATTTCAATGTTCGGAGAAATAAAAAAAAAGTAAAATAACATTTTTTTTTAATTTTTAGGACGGTTTTCTTTTTTTAAAAGATAAAAAATTGTTCATTAAAAAAATTGTTCATTCTCGAGTAAAAAAGAAAATTTGCCTCAAATCAATAATTTAAAATTCACTAAGTCATTAAAACAAAATTTACTTTAATGTTCTCATCACATAGTTAAACGATTCCATGCTTTAAGTGGAGGAAAAACAAATGTTTTTGTTTTTTTTTCTTTGAGGAAGGGATAAAGCAATTATTATTATTTCTTGATGAGTCACTTAATGTTAACCCAAGATTCTAATCTTTTATATTAACAAGAAGTATTGTATATCTCCCTCAAAATTGCAAAATCATTGTTCTGCAATTTTGAAAGTTAATTCTTTTCTTCAACTATAGAAAATGAATAAACTTATACAATTTTCATTATTCTTTTCGATAAAGGAAGGGGCCTATTTATTTTTAGCTATATTATTTTCCTTTTCATGGTTCAAGCATTTGGGAAACTCATTGTTTTGCCTTCATATTTTCATAACACCCTTTCCCTCATGGCTCCGTCTTTCCCTTTCTCTTCAAACTCCTTATAAGTGTATTTATTAACTCTGTTGTTTTTTGAAATGGATATCAAACCTTTTCTTCATGAACACTACTTGCTCTATGATGAATACCAAAATCATAAGGCATGTTGTGATATATGCAATCAATGAATTGATGGTTAGGCCTTTACATCCATCATATGCTGAGCAATAGCTGCCTCGAAACATTTCACATCCTCTCTACTCCAAACACCAACTTTCTTTGTATTGTCTTAAGTTTGACGATTGGAATTTCATTTGAGATTAATGTTTCACTCTTTCTCATTGCTACAAATAGTATTGCCTACATCGTTGTTTCAACCTTGATCTCCTATTTGCTTCTTCAACTAATGGTCAAAACCTTAAGAGACCAAAAACTCTAAAGGCTTAGGCAAAATGATTAAGCATTTTAGCCATATACATTACATGACCTTCTTCAACTATAGCATGGTCATAAGGGAGTATGAGTATTGCTACAATTGGTGTAAAAACCTTTGTCAGGATTATCCTATGGTTGCTGTCAATGCTTTATTAAGTCTTTTGTACATGAATCATGCTTGATTAAGATACCAAAACAAAATCTTACAACATACTTTTCATCCTTTACACCCTCTTTGGATACATGATGGGTGCAATTTCAATGGCAATTGTAATACCTTTTAACCTAGAATTTGGCTATAATGAAAACATTTACAGTTGTCATAAATGCAATTTTCATCTTTATGTTCTTTACACCAAACTTAAATCTTTCTTAAAACATGAGTGCCGCAAGCACGATTTTACTTATTTCCAAAGCACATTTAAAAAGTTAAGTTCAAATGTAACAAGTTTTCATATTTTTTTGCCAGGCATGTTAAAGGAAGCATTTTTAAATGTTGAGTGGAATGCAATTTCAACATTCATTTCGACTGTTTAATACCATCTACTTTTACACATAAGTATAAAAAACATTCTCTCACAGTTATGAAATCATTTTAAAAATATGATTGCGAAGAATATTATTATGATATTTGTGAAGAATTTATTGTTGTAATGAATGTTCATTTATTGCTTATATTGAATGCACACTTGACAAGGTAAGCACACTCTTTATAATTTTTCAAGGTAATTTAACTAAATGTTATACTAAACGTTTGCATATGGAGGAAAAAATTAAACTAAAAAAAAAAGTTACCCTCAATCTTCTTAGTCAATGGACATAAAATTTGACCACGGACCACACTTTGGCTTGGAGCATGAAGGAACACAATAGGTTGATGCAGCATTTCAAACCTATGTTCAGGTAGGTGAATCAACATAAGAAGCAATCATTAAGAATAATATCATATTATTTTTTGGGCGAATTCCATTAATTGTGTCTATTTTGCTCCATTTAAAAATTGAATATTTTAATCATCAACACCATTCAACCTTTAAACAAATGACTAGAAAAGATGAAAAGCTTCTTTGCTGTGAAGAATAAGGTGAGAAATTTCAATTAAACCTATTTATATCTATGAAAGATGCAAATATTACTTACACAAAACATGCACTTTAGTTGCCTTTTGAGTTACTACACCCTTTTTATGCCCATCATGCTTTCACTTTCTTGGATAAATGCTTTCATCTAAGTAAAATGATTCAGTATTTTTAGTGACTAGCATCCCTTGATCTTCTTTAATTATAAAAAGAAAATAAAGTATAAATACTATTACAATTGGTGTGAGAAACCTTTGCCCAGAATGCATTAAGGCTATTATAAATGTAGTGTCAAGTCCTTCTTTTATAAATCATGATTAAGTAAGATACTAAGCAAAATCTTTCAACACTCTTTCCATTTTTACACCCTTTTAAATACACAATGACTTTATGTTCAATAACCATTGCAATGTCTGTGACCTTAAATTATGCTACAACAAAACATCTATCGTTGTCGTAACATAAATGCAATTTCCAACTTCATGTTTTTTGCACTACACTCAAATCAACCTTAAAACATGAGTGCCATAAGCATAATTTTACTTATTTTCACAACATATCTAAAGAAAATAGGTTCAAATGCAACAAGTATTCATATTTTTTTGCCAGAAAAGTGGAAGGGAGCATTTTCTATCGTTGTGTGCTACATAATTTCAACATTCATTTTGACTGTTTAATACCATCTACTTCTATACATGAATATCATAGACATTCTCTCACAATTATGAATTCATTTCAAGAAGATGATAATGAAGTATATTGTTGTGATATTTGCGAGGAACAAAGAAATCCAAAACATCTAGTTTATTATTGTAAAGAATGCACATATGTTGCTTATGTTGAATGTGTGCTTCACAAGGAAAGCATATTACTACTTAAACTTAAACACTTTTTATTGAATAACTTTTATTTTAGTGTTTTCTAAAATGAATTATCAACCACATTGAAAAATTAAATCATTTAAATTTCTTGTTTTTTAATAGTTTGACAATTTAATTTCAATTTAATTTTTAATGATTTATCAAAATGTACCTTGGCATAAAAAGTTCTACCTTCAATTCTCCAATGCATTGATATAAAATGAGATTATGAATTACATTGCAAGCATGAGCATTTCAAGCTTCTAGGCTAAGTTAGACTGACAGACAGAGATACTCCGTTTCATCCATCCTATGAATAAGCTAGTCTTTGGGAATTTTATGCCTAGCTATAAAAACATAAGATAGTGTCATACATGCCACTTAAAAACCTCAGGTCCAGCCTATTGTCGGTTCCAATATTGATTTTATCTTCATGAATTTTGTCTTAAAAAAAATACCATGAGAGATTAACCTCTCGTTCCACCCACTCCACACCCTAGCTCTACACACATATATTTTAGGGGAATTAATTATTGATAGTGACTGTCTTGCTTGCAAATCCTTAAGAGTGTTACTATAGTTATTTGTGATGCAATATCTACCTTTATTTCTCATATGCTAATTCCTTGAGGCATTTTTGAAGATCAAAGTCTTGCTCCCACAATCTTTATCTTTTTCAAATGAATAAACTTGTATTCTCTTATGTAAGTAAATTTTTATTTCTTAGTCTTTTTTGTAACAAATGCTATAAATTTTTAGGAGAAAAGTCTATGTACCACTATATTAAGTGTGATATGAACTTTCATTTGAAATTTGTTAATGTTCATATAAAGTTAATTCTAAGCGTCACAGTTATCCTTTCATTCTTAAAGATCGTTTTGTGGAAAATGATTCAAAAAAGTATTATTGCGAAGAATGTGAAAAAAATAGATGTAAGAAAATATGTTTATTGTTGTAAAAAATGTCATGGACTATTTGTTGCTTACATAGAATGTGCGGTTAAAGATGGTATGTTAACTTGTGGCTTGAAAATTTATCACACATTTAATTAATACATGCAAATATTGATAATGCATAGATTTGGTGCATGCAAATCTATGTTTTAGCATTTTTTGATGTGTAATTCAATTCACATGCAACAATTTAATCACTTGTTCATTATGTATTTTTGTTAAACATAAATTTATTGAATGATTTGAAGCTTATTTAAGTTGATTATTGAAAGATTTTAATAGTGCATGTGTTTCTGGACCAATTGTATAGTACTTAAGATATGAATGCTATTGTCATAACGTGTAAATTCGTAGACCTATCGCTAGACATAGGTTAAAGGAGTTGCCACCAGTCTTTCCTATTTAAAGATGAGTTCCATTGACTTAGGTATCTTTAACTAGTAGATTTTGATATATGAAACCAGAGTTTAGATTTAGGAGTACAATTACCCATGGGGAAGGTTATAGCACCCCCACAACGCACATCTGAAAGATGGTATCAATTTGATTTCAAATTATCCAAGCCTTGATCACGTAATTTATCAAAATATTTAATATTAAAAATTAGTCTTAAAATTACCTCAATAGTTTGGTAGCATTTTAAGATGATTTTTTCACCTTAAGAGTATTCATGAAGACTAAGGTCCCACTTTGAAGAAGCTTTGTCGTCGGATTTATTAAAGTATTTTATTCTAAAAAATTAGTAAAGTCTCTAGTAGTTTGGTAAGACTTACTTTGAAGCAGATTTCTCAATAGTTTGTTGAAATTTTATTGTAAAATATTTATAAAAAATTTATTTTGGAAAATTCATTAAGTCTCATAATAGTTTGGTAAGGCTAAATTTGAAGCAATCCTCAAATAGTTTAGATGATAGAAATTATTTTTTATTTTTATACCTTTCATTATTTAAAAAAAAATGATTTATGAAATTTTCCAATAGTTTGGTGGATTCCATTTTAAAAATTAAATATGTGAAAATTCTCTAATAATTTAGTAAAATTCATGAATTTATTTTGTAAGAATTTTTTATTTGAAAAAAAGATTTTTTTTCTTTTTTATTGAAAGGATTTTTTTTCAAAACTTATTTGAAAAGTTTTTTTTTCATTATTATTGTTTTTTCTTTTTTTAACTTTTTTTTTTATTTTCAAAAATAAAATAACAAAGTAATTTTTAGAAAATAATAAATTTTCTCAAAAATAAAATCGAAAAAATAAAAATAAAATGAGCTAAAAAATAAAATCAAAAAATAAAAATAAAATGAAAAAAAGAAACCTTGCGATCGAGTCGGGTCGGAATGCGTGTCGGTGCCCGGGTCACCAGGTCAACACATGGATCCTAGGTTGTCCAAAATGACATCATTCTGGGTTAGTATATAAGCCAAGTCCCAGCATTTTTTTCTCAAACACCCTCTGCTCCCTCTTTCTCTATCCCAATTCTTTTATCCTTCACTTTAGAATTCCTCAAGAATCCCATCGAAAACTTCAATCGAAAACTAAAAAACTTATTGATTTTTGAGAAAGTTGCCAAAAAATTCAACTAAAAATTGAAAAACCCATAAGTTTATGGAAAAGTTGATAGAATTTGGTCGAAAAATTCAAATTCCTACCTAAAAATTCACTAAAAACTTCAAACATTCATTGAAAAATTCATATTTTTCATAAAAAACCTAGATTTTGCAAAACTTTTCTAGATTTTCTAGATTTCTCCCAAACCTTCCAAAACTTCAATCCCAACTCTAGAAACCTAAAACTACACCCCAAAAACCCAAATCTAACTCCAGAATCCCTTGTA
Source organism: Durio zibethinus (assembly GCF_002303985.1). Next base: position 11,466,512 of record NW_019168004.1, read on the forward strand.
TTCCCAAAATTTTTTTAGATTGAAGTATAGAATCCTATTGCCCAAAAATCTATTCTCAAAGTACAACAACCAAAATTTTTCCAAAATTTCAACGTGTCTCTTAAAATCCCCTCCTCTGTGTTCTTTTGTAATGTTGGTTCAATTTATAGGTAGCCTTAGAACAAATTTAGGAAACGAACAAAATCAATCCAGGCTTGAATCCTAGGATTTGATTATGCTCGAACCTCAACATATGTCAAGTTCATTGCTGATTTCTTGGATTGATTGAAAAATTCCTTTGATTGTGAATTAAAGCCTGACTGCATTGAATCTTTGAATTTCAGTTTCTTGGATTACCGATCAAAGAGAAAGGAAAAGAGAAAAATAAAAATAAAAAAATAATAATAATAGTAAAGTATAATAATAATGATAATAATATAATAAAATAATAATAGTAATAATGGTAATAATAATATAATACACTATATCATATAATTATTAATATACTATACTATAATAGTAAGATAATATAATATCAAATAATATAATAATAATAATACACAAACTAAAACAAATTGACCCTAGCTGAACCCAAATATAGATGGGTGTCTATAGTTATCAGGAAAAAAATGTAGTATCGATAAAGGCTGGGAATGGTAATTGGGAATTTGTTCGAATTATGCAGCTGCCTTTTCATGCAACTAGTAGCATAATATCAATAGCGAAAAAATTGGATATCTTTTTGCCAACGAGAAAAGGATGACAAAAAGAAAGGCTAAATGCTCAGGATGATAAAAACAAAGGTTAAATGTTAAATTTAAGATTTAACTTTTGAGTGTTTTTTTAATTAAGGTTATCATTTTTAATTTGGTTCAATTTAGAATTAAATGTTTTCGAATATGTTCAAATAAAGACTACGTAACGAGAGTGTTATACATGCATCGTTAAGTCCAATATTAATTGTTAAATTTTTTTATCAGTGCAATATTAATTTCTTCATAATTTTCAATGAAAAAAGAAAAAAATTATACCTAAATATTTTTAAAAAAACCTAAAACGAAATCAAATTAGTTCTTCAAGCATTTCTTCAAAATTAGTCTACTTTTGCAGTTGTTTTTCTTCTAAACTCATAGTTTTGGTGGCATCCTAATGATATTATTAAGAAAACAAAGGCAAACAAAGACAAACAAAGCAAAAGTTTTGGTAATTGGTAGTCAAGGAGAAAAATTTGGGAGAAGGAATTCGACAGCCACAAAACCCAACAAATTCGAACAATCAGGAACCTAAACAACAATCTTAGCAAATCTAGAGAAAACAAATGAGTCACAAACACATAATCATCTAGCCTTAAGTACAATCAACAATTATTCAGAAGTAAACAACATAAGAAGAATCAAAGTAAGACAATCACAATAACACAAAAACATAATCATACTTAGAAGCATTTAAAGCAAAATATAAATATATATATATGCCAAGTGTGTTTTTGTTAAGGGTTGAGAGCTTAATTATTTTGGGAGGAGGTTTACTTCTAGGCTTATAGCAAAGAAGTGAAGGAGGAAATTTTCAATTATATTTGGTTTATTTTGGTAGTGGTAAATGGTGGAGATAATAGCAACATTATTTATTTTTTGATTTAGATCTAGGTGATCCTAAAGAGTGTTTGTAGAATTTAATCCAACTAAAAGAATGAGGAGACTAAGGAGAACAAAAATATATTTTTTAAATTTTTTGTGCCAATCACCAGTGGTAAGGGGTGGTGTATGGCAACTAGCACAGTAGAGCTTAGTTGGTTTATGGATTGAGGCAACTGAGGTTCTTGATTTTTTTTTTGATTAAAAAAAGTTTAAAAATTATATTTTAGAGAGAGAAAGAGAAAAAAAATAAGAATAAGGTCTTAAATAGTTTTTTTAGCTTGTATATTCTTTACCAAATGGTAAGTTTTGAATATATCATAGCCATTATTCAAACCATAAAATAACAACCGCAACGCCCATAACAAAGCCATTACTTGAATCTTTATTAGTAAATAAGAGAGCATATTATTTCATTGTACTTGAATTGAAGTTGTAATTTGGTTGATGTCATAACATATAGATCCAAAAATCTATAGTTGACTTAACAAAATGATAGAGTCGTCACCAATCTTTTTTACTAGGTGTTATTGGCTACCTCAGGAATCTATCCTTTTAAGGAGCTCCTAAGCTCGACTAAGGGTCCCTAAAACAATAAGTTTAAGTTTACAAACTAGAACAGAGTTCGAGAGTTCGGTTACATGTGAGGAATGTTACAGCACCCCCGCATGCCCACCAAAAGATGGTAGCATATTATTTCAAATTTATCCTAGGATCTTGAGTCTAATGGTTTCAAATTTTTATGTTGAAATATTGAAAATAATTTATAAGATTCTTCCATCAATCTGGTAGAATTCTTAAAAATATTTCTTTACCTCAAGAGTATTCAAGGATCCCATTTGTTTCCTTTAAGAGGCTCCATCGTCGGAAAGATTTTTGTTGGTTTTATTTTTTTGTTGAAAATATATCTAATTATTCCACCATTTGGGCCAAATTAAAAATATTTTCTCTTTTTGAATTTCTAAAATTTTCACCATTTGGGCCTATTTAGAAATTTTTTTTTTGAAAAAAAAAATACGATAATTATTTTTATTAAAATTTCATCTAAATTATTCAACTATTTGGGTCAAATTTTAAAAAAATTTCTCACCTAAAGATTTCTTAGGAATTTACTATTTTAAATTTATAAGAATCTCATCCTCGGGTAATTATCACATATTTTCAATCAAAATTTTCTTTGGAAAAGAATACAATTACTTGTATTGAAATTTCATCTAAATTATTCCAACATTTGGGTCAAATTTAGAGAAAATTTCTTATCTAGAGATTTCTTAGGAATTTACCATTTGAAATTTCTAAGAATCTCATCCTTGGTTAATTTTTATTTAATTCCAAAATTTTTATATTTTTACGTTTTTTATATTTTTTGTTTTTTTTGTTTTGAAAATAAATATTAATTATTATTATTAAAACTTTATCTAACTTATTTCACCATTTGGGACAAACAAAATTTCTCACCTAAAAATTTTATAGAAATTTACCATTTGAAATTTTTATAAATTCCATCATTGGATAATTAATATTTATTCTCAAAATTTATTTTATAATTTTTTCTAAATTTAATCATGAAAAAAAATACTAAAAAAATAAACACATAAAAAAATAAAAAAATGAAATGGCTCGGCTTAACGATTAAGAGTTGGCTCGGCTTGAGACAAAAACAACGGCTTAATATGCAGCTCGGGAGGCAATTAGCTCGGCTCGATTTGGCTCAGTAGAAAGGTTTGTGGAGAGGGTTAAAGCGGGTCAGCGTTATGCGTCGGGTCGTCCGAATGAAAACGCCTGGATCCTAATAGGTCTATTAAACACCGAATGGCGTTGTTTTATGGCGATATAAAAGGCTAACTTTCAATCTTCTACCTCAGATTTCTCTTTCCCCATTTCTCTCTTCCCCTTTTTTTTCTCTCTCTCTCTCTACTCGGATAAACTCTGGTTGAATCTTTCACCAGATTTTGAAAAATGTAGCTGGAGTCTAGGTTGATTTGTCGGATGGTCATCAAAAAATTCAAACGTCATCGGAATCTTCATCGAATTCTGAAAACCTTTCGTTGAAAAATTCAACCGGCATAAAAAAATTCATCGAAAATTGAAAATTTCGTTGGATTCTGGGAAAAGAAGCAATTTTTCTAGAAAAATTGCTTTTTTTCCTTTCTAAATCCAAAAATCTTAAAAAACCTTTCTGTTTGCTTTATGCCTGTGATTTCTGATTTTTGTGTGTTGCTTTTGTTTTTCTCTATCTCCTGTGTTTCTTTTCTGTTCAAGCCTATATTTATAGGCTGAATTAGAAGAGAATTTTTGTTTGATTACAAGTCCACAATTTGATGGGATTTCACATATCTTTTACTGATTGAGTCCATCCAGGATTTTGCCACCAATCGGTAGAACCTTTCTTTCTTTTTTTTTAAAATTTATTTATTATTCTTTTTAAAATTTTAATCATTATTTCTTTAAATAAAAATTAAAATAAAAATTTAGAATAACCAGTAAAAAAAATTTTGGGCCAACTTGCCCCCCATTGGGCCAGGCCCAATGGCTTAAGCTCAAACCCTATTGAACCAGGCCTAATGGGCTTGGATTCGAACTAATTAGAGTGTCTACAGTTGAGACTTTAGATACTGTTTGAAATATGTTTTCTCATTTTATAATAACAATTCGTATTGTAAAAGAAAAAAAAAATTAAAGTGAGGAATAATTTGCTTTATGTACCAATACAACAATATTGCTATGTAAGCTTTTTTGTTAATTATTGATTATTATTTCTTTTTTTTTTCTTAATATTTTTTTATGTATTCTCTTTGTTTAGCACATAATCTCTTATGACTAATTTGGATTTGATTGCTCTTAATACTTTTAAAAAACATTGATAAATTGTAATTTTTAATTCAAAAAGTAAAGTAGAAAATTAATATAAAATATCTCTTAGATGTTCAATAAAAAGAAATAGATATAATTTTGTAATTGCTAAAAAAAAAAGACTGAAAAAAATCTAAAAAAGGGGATAATAACATTTTCCTTTTATTTTTTGAAAAGCAAGAAAAATCTTATATTCCTCATATAAAAGGTTAATAAATCTTAAATTATGGGTTTGAGGAAAAAAAAGCAAAGTCATTAAAGCCATATTTGCTTTCTTGATGAGTCACCTTAATGGTTAACCCAAGGTTCTTTTATATATCACAACATGAAGTATTGTATATGCAAAACTCCTTCACACATGCAAAATCATTGTTCTATAACTATTTATAATTGGATGGAATTTTTTTATCCAATTCTAAATTTATTTTATTCCATTTCTAAAAGTTTTGTTGGAAAATAAGCATATATATATATATACACACACAAAAGGTAGCAAGTCGCGTGTTGTTATGATTTATCATTTTATTATCTAATATATACTCAAAAATAAAAATATATAATTCAAAAGGTGAAATAAACAAAAACACCCATTTGATACATTTTAGATATCTTATAGATTTTAGAAGTGAAAAAGTCACGATGTATAGAAATAAAAAATGTCTTATTTTCCACAATAAAAAAGGCAAATGAATTTAAGCTAAGTTATGAACTAACCCAAAATCCCAAATAAAATCCCTTACTCACTTTATCTTCAAAAATAAATGAAATTAAGAAAAAAATAAAGTCACTAATCAGTAGTTATGATTTATTTCACTTTTTTTTATTAAAATCTTTACTGTTAAATCAAAACTATAACGCGATGATAATATAATAAAAATACAATGTTTAAAATTGGAACAGAAAAAAAATACATGTATTGTAAGAGAGATTGCAAATAGCCCAAATGAAAAATATGTGGTCAGATAATTATTAAACAAATTCTAAATTTGGTGATTCCTTCTAAAATTGTAGATTTTTTTTTATTCAATTGGATTCTTCAAATCAAGAAAAAATTGTCCTATTTTTTGGTTTTAATAGAAAGGGAGTTTTGTTTTTCAAAAACAAATGTAAGAAATAGAAAAAAATTTGTGAGAAGAAGAAGATAAAGAGTTATTATTTGATAACCAATATCCATTTAAAAGATTACTCACATGAATTAATGTACCCACAAACCTTTCAATATAAAGAATGAATTTTTTAAAAAATTAAATGAAAAAATATTTATACTTAAAATCAATGGTTAGATGAATGGGTTTTTTAAGATTGAAAATTGGAAGCAATAAATAGATAGTAATGAGTATGGGAGATAACTGATTAATTACATGAAGAATTTGAATAGTATTACATAAAGAATTTAAGTAGTACAAATTTATCTCTTTTCAAATTGTATAAAGAAAATTCATTGTCCCTTAAATAAGAAAATAAAATAAATTTTTTAAAAAATAAATGAAAGAGGAATACAAATACTAAGAAAGTGGTAGATCAAGAATGGAAGATGAAGAAAGATAATTAAGATTAAATGACTAGACAACTTAAAGTGATATGTTAGCTTAATGGTTTTAAACGGCTAGAGATGACAATAGGTCGAGTCGGGGCAGATTTTTACTTGCCCTAAACTCGACTCAATGTGACATTAATAAAATATTATTTTTTAAATATAAAAAATATAAATATAGAATTAAATAAATAATAAAATTTTTTATATATATATATCGAGTCGGGTTATGGCGGGTTTGCTTAAAATCTGACTCCGACCCAACCCTGACTTTTTTGTCTAAAACTCGACCTAACCTGACCTGAAACTTGATTTTCAAAAAAAAAAAAAAGTCTCTATAGGGTCGGGTTGGGTTGAAACTTGACGGGTATGGGTTGGATTGCTAACTCTATATATGGCAAATGAAAGTTGCATATGTGGTAGTCCACATGTCACAATTCTAAGCGATAGAGGATGAAAATATATGAATGTTGAATTGTTTTTGGAGAATGAAAATTGAAAGCAATAAATAGATAATAATGAGTAGGAAAGACAATTGGTTACTTACATGAAGAATTTGAATAGTGCAAATTTATCTCCTTTCAAATTGTAAAGACTCTTTTGAAGATTATTATCTTTTTAATAAGGAAATAGAGTAATTTTTTTTTGAAATACATGAAAGAGGAATACAGATATTGAGAAGGCAGTAAACCAAGAATGGAAAATGAAGCATTCTTGGCTCTAAACCCTAAGAACGAAAGACATAGAAGGGGAATAATTAAACTTGAATGACTTCGTAACTTGAAATGAATATATGACAATTTAATGATCTTACATGCCAAATGAAGGCTACTTATTATTGGGAATTACCATAGCTCTAATATCACTTGTTAGGCTAAAAAATCCTAATTCAATCACACTAGTGAAAGCAAAATCAAATAATCAATCAATTATATAAGAGACAACAATTTAACGTAGTTTGGTCCAACTGACCTACGTCCACGGATGAGAAAAAAGATCCACTAGTTGTAGAGAATTATAAACATATCTCAAATTAATCTCACTCAACAATCAATATCCATAGACCCTCTCAATCTTCTCTAGTCCTATGGAGTGTTCTTAACCCAAACAAATATATACCCATATGCACTCTTTCAATATAACCAAACACGTATCCATATGCACCCATACATCATATCTATGTGGACATTTTCAATCTCCTCTAGTCCACTCATAAACAAACATATACATCTATAAGACATAAAGCCCTAATACTCCTATGGGGTGTCTATCCTACAAAATCCTACAACTCTCTTACATCTTTTTCTCATGCCTAATCCTATAAAGACTTCACCTAATTATAACCGCACAAACTTGCCCATTAAGAATCCTTTTCCTCTTAGAATTCTTCTTTTGCAAGTCAAACTTCTCCATCAAGCAATATTTGGCCAATCCCAAAAAAATCTCTTATAGGATTTGAGTCATTATTCCCAACAATCTCCACCTTAACTCAAATTCCATCAAATCACTTATCTTCATGCGAGACATACTTGGCTTCACCTATAATAAAAGTATCACAATCATCTTCTTTTATGTGCCTTCATGTATCATGTAAATGGATCCTCAATCCTCAAAACTTGAACTTGAATTCTTTTCTTGAATCGAGCTCCTCTAGACTTGCCTCTTCTCATAGCTTGAGCCATACTCTTCCCACATCTCGAACCTTTAGCTCTTTTCACGTCTTGAACTTTCAGCTCTTCCCACATCTAAAACCTTTCTCTTTGATACCACTTGTTGAGATTCACTACAGCTCTGATATCACTTGTTAGGCTAAAAAGCCCCAATCCAATCACATTAATGAAAGTAAAATCAAATAATCAATCAATTACACAAGAGATAATAATTTAACGTGATTCGATTTAACTGACCTATGTCCATGGATGAGAAACAAGATCCACTAATTGTAGAGAATTATAAACATACTTCAAATCAATCCCACTCAACAATCAATACCTATAAATCTTTTTAATCTCCTCTAGTCCTATGAAGTATTCTTAACCTAAACAAACATATACCCATGTGCACTCTTTCAATACAACCAAACACATATCTATATGCACCCATACATTATACCTATATGAACCTTCTCAGTCTCCTTTAGTCCATTCATAAACAAACATACACACCCATAAGATGTAAAGCCCTAATAGTCCTATAGGGTTTTTATCTCACAAAACCTTATAACTCTGTTACATCTTTTTCTCATGTCTAACTTTATAGAGACTTCACCTATTTATAATCATATAAACTTGCCTATTAAGAATCCCTTTCCTCTTATAATTCTTCTCTTGCAAGTCAAACTTACCTATTAAGAATCTTTTTCCTCTTAGAATTCTTCTCTTGCAAGTCAAACTTATCCATCAAGTAATATCTGGCCAATCCCAAAAAAATCTCTTATGAGATTTGAGTCAATATTCCCAACACTTATGTGGTAGTCCACATGTCACAATTCTAGAGGACAAGGGATGAAAATATATGTATGTTAAATGGCAAATGAAGGTTGCAAATGTGGCAGTCCATATGTCACAATTCTAATCAATAGAGGATAAAAATATATGCATATTAGATGTGGCAGTCCACATGTCATAGTTCTAGGTAATATGGATGAATATATATATGGTTTATTTTTAATACATTGATAATGAATTAAATAATTTCTATGTATATATATATATATATTAGCATGGACATATATGTTCTGCTAGGGGAAGACTTTACTTATTTGACCACTTTGATTTTTTCAATATTTATTAATCTATGTTTTACATATAAAACATTAAAAATTGCACATTAATAAATTTTTTATCATGGTATGCAATAATAATTAAACCAGTTTCTTTTCCTTATACTAGCCCATAGCTTTTTTTAGAACAAATTATGAATAAACTTGTGTGAAGTAGAAATTGCAGGCACATTGGAATGGAGATTAATTTCATATTAGAAACCTAATATCAGTACCAAACTTGTCTTAAACAATTTCTGGTGACCATTTAAAATAAAGGGAGGTAATGGTTTTAGAAGTAGTAGTCTTATGTACCTTTACTTGCCACAGGAAAGATTTGTTATGTTTTATCTGGATTATTGGTGGCTTAATGTCAATTTTGTCATCTACCAATCTTTTAACAACTATTGTTTATTTTTCTTTGATCAAGTAGTGCAAGAAATCTAGCAATTTTCTTTTACCAATGTGCTTTGCTGATTAGTTCAATGAACATAAAAGGCACCAAGTTTCAAAGTTCTCAATGCAAGCATGAGTAATGATATTCAATACGTCTGTTCAATTTAGAAGAGTTAGGTTCCAATAGATTCATCCCTAATTCTTAGACTATATTGCTTCTAGAATCTTTTGTAAACTACTCTAGTCATGCTAACTAAACGGTGGAAATGATCAAAGAAACATTTCCAGTAAAGCAAGATTAAGTAATTTTACAAAAAAAATCAATGCTTTCAATGTAATAAGCATTAATGTCATATCTTAAGTATCTATGAATACGTCAGAATAGAGTTTTCAAATAGAGATTTTTGAAAGATAAAACAAAAGCTCCAAGCCCAACATAAATTTATTGTATTTGTGCTCCGTGAAACATGCTATTTGGACATCAATTGATCAAGTTCTACGTAAAATTTGTTGGCCCGTTGAACCAAAATAATAAAGAATAAATGAACATGTATTACCTTAATTGAATTAGAGAGAAATAGGTCACCAATAAAACAACAAGTCTTTCCATCATGATAAATTTAGTACTATATTATGAAATTAGCATGATAAGATGGAAACTCATATTCAATTTTAAGATTTTTAATTGTTAAATAACTAACAATATTCAACTTGGATGGTAAAAGGTCAGGAATATGATATATATTATGAGATAGAAACATGACCACTTCCAAGACCATTTTTCAGGAAGTTAAGCATATAATAATTACGTCGAATGAGTAAAATAAAGAAGGATAAAAGTGTCAAATTATTTGAAAATAATTCTTCTTGAAAAGTCTTTACTTGCTAGTTAAGGAAAATAGTAACCAGGTCATTGGTTTCCATCTATAATAGGTCTGTCTGTCATACAAAGTTTTCCACTTTTCTCCAAAAAATTATTAAACAACGAGCTAATTTTGGAGTAAACATTGCTATTTTGCTTGTATATCATAATGAAATGAGCAAGGACTATTGTCAACTTTATTTTTAAGGTTAAATATAAAAATAGCATCTAAACTATATATTTTTTGATAGTTTTGTATATAAAAAAATAAAATTTTCAATTTTAATTTTCATTTCATCATTTATTTTCATACTTAAAATTAATGCTAATTACGTGGCATAAATATTTAATAAAATGCTGACATATATTAAAAAATTCAGTTAATATCATATCATCGATTATCACATCAGCATTTGAAAAATTTTTTAAAAAATATCACAAAAAACTTTTACATTTTTGTGAATTTTTTTTTAATTTGAAGAAATTTTTATTTTTAGTAAAAGTTTTATCTTTTAAAAAATTTTATATTTTTTTGGACGTTTTATTAAAATTTTGAGAATTTTTTGAATTTATTAAGTTTTAAGAAATTTTTAATTTTTATAATATCTAAAACTATTTGATATTTTTAATTTTTTTATAAAATTTTAAAATATTCCTAATTTTTTTCAAAATTTTTTTTAGATTTTTGAATTTTTTTGAATTTTTTATTCATGTTGATGTAACAATTGATAACGTAAATTGTCTATATTTCTTTTGATAGATATAATCATCTTATTAGTTGTTTATGCCAAGTCAATAAATTAAGTAACGACGTTAGTTCAAAGTAACAAAGTGGATAATGGAATATAAAAAAAAAGGTAAAGTCATTTAAACAAAATTTCTTTTAATGTTCTCATCACATTGTTAAACAATTCCATGCTCTAAGTGGAGGAAAAACAAATGTTTTTGTTTTTTTCTTTGGAAAAGGGAAAAAGCGATTTCTATTATTTCTTGATGAGTCACTTTAATTGTTAACTTAAGATTTTAGTCTTTTATATATCACAACAAGAAGTATTGTACATACATATCTCCTTCACAATTGCAAAATCATTGTTATGCAGCTTTGAAAGTTAATTATTTTCTTCAACCATAGAAAATGCATAAACTTATATGATTTTTGTTATTCATTCCAATTTGGGAAGGGAAAGTTAAATTTGTTCCTATTTATTTTTAACTATATTCTTTTCCTCTTCATGGTTTAAGCATTTGAGAGACTCATTGTTTTGCCTTCATATTTTGGTAACGCCCTTTCCATCCCCTCATAGCTCCCACTCTACCTCTCTCTTCAATCTCCACCTAAATATATTTCTTAATTTCTTTGTTTTTGAAATGGATATCAAACCTTTATGAGCACTACTTGTTTATGATGAATACCAAAATCTTGAGGTATTGTAGACACCCTAATTTGTCTACGATTGTAATTGGTTTTGTTAAAAAATAAAAAAAAAAGTAGAAAGAAAAATTAGGAAAATTTTAGGGTGATTGAGTTGGAATGAAATTATTTCTTTGGAATTATAAAATTTGGGTTGAAATTAGAGTTGAAGTTAGAATTCAAGTGAAATTAAAAAGTTTTCTAGTTTAGGGTTTTCATAATTTAAACCCTATAAATATGAACCTAGATTCAATGGAAAAAGAATAGAAAAAAAGAGTAAAGATATACACAGCAAAAAAGTAGAGAGAAAGAGTAAAAAAAAATTAAGACTTTTTTTTTATAGTCTTTTTTTGTGTTTTGGGTTTAGATAATTAAGATTTTCTTTTGAGAGTTATGTGTTAGAGAAAGGAGTTGAGAAGAAACACAAAAAGGAGATATTCAATAAAAAGTTTTGAGAACAAAATTTTAAAGGTTTAGATAATTAAGATTTTCTTTTGAGAGTTATGTGTTAGAGAAATGAGTTGAGAAGAAACACAAAAAAGAGATATTCAACAAAAAGTTTTGAGAACAAAATTTTTAAAGGTTTGAGAAAAATAAGAAAAAAGACAAGGTAAGTGTTATTTTTTTCTTCTCTATTTGTACATTTATTTATGTTACTTAGTTGATTCTCTTTTTTTTTTTTTTAAATTTAAAATAAATTTTTATAATAAATTTTCAACCTTACCAACATATTAGTGGGTTTAAATTTGTTAAAATAAATGTTTAAATAAAATGCCTTGCCAACATATTGAAAGGTAATAAGTCTTTGAAATAAGATTTTACTAACATATTGGAGAACCTTACTAAATTTTTTATGAAAAGAAAATTTTAAAAAAAAGATTTTAATAAAGTCTTATTAATATATTGGAGAGCAATTTGATTTTTTTTTTTAAGATAAGATTTTACCAACATATTGGAGAATCTTATGATTTTTAAATAAACATTAATTTTTAGAAAAGAAATAATTACCATAAAATCCTACCAACATATTAGAGGATAATTTTTACCAAAAAATCTTACCAACATATTGGAAGATATTTTTGAAAATGAAAGAGTTTTTTTTTCCATAAAAATTGGATTTAATAAAAATGAATCCGATGATAGAGCCTCTTCAAAGTGTGATAAATAGTCTCTTTGAATACTCTTTAGGTGGGGGATGTTCTTGAATTATTACCAACATATTGGAGTAATTTTAGGATAATTTTTCTATTAAATTATTTGGAAGGATAACATGAAATTAAACTAATACCATCATTTGAGTGGACAATGTGGGGGTGCTATAATAGGGGTGTAATCGATTGAGTTTGAGCTGATACAGTATTAAGCTCAAGCTTGAGCTCAACTCAAAATTTTAAGCTCAAAACTTGACCTAAGCTCAATCGAGTTCCTTTTTTTTTTAACTCGAGCTTGACTTGAGATAAAAATCAAGCTACTTGAACTTGTTTGATTTGGCTTGATTAACTTGTAAAAATAAGCTTAATTTTTATACTTTACAAAAATTTGATTATTTGTACTGAACTTAAACTCAAGTTTGAGATATTTTATTAATTAAAATATATTAAAATATAAAAGTTCGATTAGACTCGTGAGCTACTCGAGTTAAATATAAAAATGCTCGAATTTAGCCCGATCGATAAATTGAGCTATTTGAACTGAGCTCGACTTGATAATAATCAAGTCAAATTTGCATTTTATTTGAGTTGAATCTGAAAAACTTGCAAGTACTAATGTATCATTTCTACCTCTATTCTATAACTTTTCTCACACATAACCATATTCCTAAACCTAGTTTTAATTTCGTAGATATGAATCAATTAGGTGGCCAATCACACCTTAATAAAAGATTGGTGGCAACTCCTTCAGTTATGTCTAACTATAGATTTATGGATTTATACGTTATAACAGACATGTTGTGAGCAATAATAGCCTCGAAACATTTCACATCTTCTCCATTCCAAACACTAATTTTCTCTGTACTATCCCAAGTTTGATGGTTACAATTTCATTTGTGATAAATGTTTTACTTTTACGTTGTAGTTTTAACCTTGATCTTATATGTGCATCTTCAACTAATGGTCAAAACCTTAATAGACCTAAAGTTCTAAAGGCTTAGGCAAAATGATTAAGCATTTTTGCCAAATGCATTCCTTAACCCTCTTCAACTATAGCATGGTCATGAAAGAGTATGAGTATAGCTGCAATTGATACAAAAAGCCTCTATTAAGACTATCTTATGGTTATTATCAATGTCTTGTTAAGTCTTTTGTACACAATCATACTTGATTAAGATACAAAACAAAATCTTACAACACTCTTTCCATCCCTTACACCCTATTTGGATACATGACAGCTACAATTTTAATGTCACTTGCAATGCCTTTAACTTAGAATTTGGCTACAGTGAAAACATCTACATTTGTCATTAGTGCAATTTCCATTTTCATGTTCTTTATGATAAACTCAAACCCTCCCCAAAACATGAATGCCACAAGTATGACCTTACTTATTTCTAAAGTACATATAAAAAAAATTAAGTTCAAATGCAACAGGTGTTCATATTTTTTTGCCAAGCATGTTGAAGGAAGCATTTTTTACCATTGTGTGGAATGTAATTTCAACATTCATTTTGATTGTTTAATACCATCTACTTTTATACATAAGTATCATAAACATTTTCTCATAGCTATGAAATCATTTCAAGAAAATGATTGCAAAAAATACTGTTATGATAATTGTGAGGAAAAATGAAATCCAAATCATCATGTTTATTGTTGTAAAGAATGTTCATTTATTACTCATATTGATGTACACTTGAAAAGGTAAGTACATTGATTACTCTCTTTTAAGGTAATTTAACTATATGATATACTAAATGTTTGAATATGGAGGGAAAATAAAAAGAAAAATTGAACTTAAAAGTGTTACCTTCAATGTTCTTAGTCACTGGACATAAAATTTAACTATGGACCACATTTTGGCTTGGAGCATGAAGGAACACAACCAAGGGCAAAGTCAAGCGAGCAGGTAGAGGCCACAGCCCCCAAAAAGTTTTTCACCTTTCTTATGCTACAGTGCCCAATCCCACCAAAATATTACTTTAACCCCTTTCCCTTTTGAAAATGCTATTTAGCACCCTTTTTACCTAATTCCTACCTTTGCCCTTGAACACAACAGGGTGATACAACATCATAAACCTATGCTTAGGTAGGTGAATCAACATGAGAAGTAATTATTATGAGTAATATCATATTATTTGTAGACGTCCATTTTGGTCATGGCCTAATCAGGCCCATCTGGTCCAAGCCCAGTTAGACGCTTGTTTTGATCCGGGTCCAATTGGACCTATTCTCGTTCAGTTTAGTTGGACCCATTCTAGTACAAGCCCAGTTGGACCCATTCTGATCTCGATCCAACTGGGCCAATTTTGGTTTGGGTCTAATTGGGCCCATCTTGAGTCGAACCCAACAGGGCCAATTTTCGTCAGACCCGTTTTGGCCCATTTTGATCCAATTAGATTTATTATTATTATTATTATTATTATTATTATCCTTACTTCTTTTTGACTTTCTTTTTCTGTTCCATTATATTATATCATATTTATTATTATTATTATTATTATTATTATTATTATTATATTTTCGTTTCTTTTTCTTTTCTTTTTTCCTTTCGTTCCTTTTCTGTTCTGATTCACACGTGAAAAAATCAAAATCAGAATCTTGCTAAGTCAAACTTTCAATACCAAATCATATCAATGGGAGACTAATTGGAATTTTGACTAAAAAATCTCGTTGGATAGAATGCAATCCTAAGATCTAAGCCTGGGATTGATTCTATCTGTTTCTTGAAATTGCTCATAGGACTGCCTATAAATTGAAATGATTCTAACATTGAGACACAGGGAAAAACAAAGAGAAAGTAGAGAGAAAATTGCTAGAAAGGTTCTGGGGAAATTTTGGCAAAAAGGGTTTTTAGGTTCGAAAATTGTGACTTTAGTTTTGATTAGAGTTCTAGAGGGATTTTGGGCTTCTGGAAGTGATTTTAAAGTAGTAAAAGGTTCTGGGGAGGTTTAGGATGACCTAGGAATTTTTTTGAATTTTTTAGGATCTTTTTTGGATTTTTTTTGGGTTTTTTTGAGTTTGGAATGAATTTTTCGACGAAGGATGAATTTTTTGGTTGAATTTTTTGGCAGGGTTTGAATTTTCTGATGAGATTTCCAGAATCTGATTGTGACTTTAGTTTTGATTAGAGTTCTAGAGGGATTTTGGGCTTCTGGAAGTGATTTTAAAGTAGTAAAAAGTTTTGGGGAGGTTTAGGATGACCTAGGAATTTTTTTGAATTTTTTAGGATCTTTTTTGGATTTTTTTGGGTTTTTTTGAGTTTGGAATGAATTTTTCAACGAAGGATGAATTTTTTGGTTGAATTTTTTGGCAGGGTTTGAATTTTCTGATGAGATTTCCAGAATTTGATAGGCTTTTCAGAAATTGGTGGGCTCTCTAGTTTCCAGAAAATCGATGGGATTTCCAATTTCCAGTGGAACTTTTCGGTGAGTTTTTAGAGAAAGGTCAAAGGATTTGGAAGGGTAGAAAGAGAAAGGTCCTGAGGTTTCTAAGAAAAAATGCTTAAAAGGCCCTTTTATACCATTCTATAATGATGCCGTTTTGCTAAGCCAAGATCTACGCATAGACTCGAGGATCCACGCGTTGATTCACTTCTCAACCCGACCTGGTCGCAGGTTTTTTTTTTCTATTTTTTGATTTTTATTTGAATTTATTTATTTTTACCCATATTTTATTTCTTTTTTTTTCAAACAAATAGAAGGACAGAAAAATAAAAATAAAATGTTTTGTCTTTTCTTAAGAAAAAAAAAACTTCTCCAAAAAAATAAAAACAAAAAAAAAATATAAAGTTTACTATATGGTATATTATGAAAATGAGCAAGGCTTGGATCATTCAAAATCAAACTGGTACCATCCCTCAAATGGATGCTATGGGGGTGTTACAACCTTCTTCATGCGCAATCGACTTTCGAACCTAACCTTTGTTTTACAAATCAAATTTTAACTAGGTGGCCAATCACACATAACCAAAAAAGATTAGTGACGACTCCTTTTCATTCCAAGTCTAGCAGTAGGTCCACAAATCTATATGTTATGACAGCTTGATGGCTCCACTAGGGACATTATGAAAGTCAAGCCAATAAAAGATTTCTTATTATCCAAGCCTTGTCTAACAAATTTGAAATTACTTATTTTTCATTGCTTATATTTGCTTTATTATTATTTATTTATTTGTCTGACCTGTTATTCAGTGTCTATATTTTCCTAAGCATATGTCTATTATATCTGTCATTCACTTGCATGTGAATAACTTAAGCCCTCCACCCGGGCTTTACCTTTAAGAAGGAGTGAAGTACCTATGCCCTTATGAGATTTTATGTCTTCGTATGGGCCTATAAAACACTCCTACTGAGATTGAACCCTCTTTGATTGAAGCCTATGATGGGTGAAAATTATGGTCCCTTACTAGTTTGTAATCGACCGTAATGTAGGGAGCAATTTGGAAACTTTTTAGAAGCAACCCAAACCACATATAATTGACTTTAGAAGCCTAACCATAGGTAGAGCCTTATTTTCTCACCCTTTGTAGAAAATCCAAAATTCTAGGTCATGCTATTATCTTAATTGCTATATTTTCCCTGTATTTCATTGAATTGACTAACTAATTTCTTTTTCCACACATTTATGAACATGTTCACAAATTGAAAATTTTCTTGCCCCAAAACTATTTTAGCAAAAGTCCTCATAGATTCCACAAAACGTTAGGTTTGTGCCTTATCTATACTATTCAAATGTGATTCTCCCATAAAGGTGAAGATTGAATTGGACATGAGACAGTTAGAAGAAGGGGATTGTTTACCACCTGGTCACATTTCTAAACTATCAAGAGAAGTCCACTTGCTCCTTAAACACAACACCTTGAAAAGCTTATCAGACATATAGAGTGGCATGACCCATTCGAGGCAGAAACCCTTTTGTGAAAAGTTTGGACATATAGCATATCTCTTATTAGTGGAGGTTGACTACTCATTAATCGGGGTGATGATATAGTTTGGGATCCTTCTTACTGGTGTTTTATCTTTAATGAGGTTGATCTGGTACCAACAATTGATGAATACTCGACTATGATGGGTATGCATATATTGTATCCAAATTGAACAAACATGAAAAAATACAAGTCAGGAAGTCATAGGAAACTAAGCTAAATGCTACAAGTGGGAAAGAAGACTATAGATTCATACATTCGAGAGAAGGGTGATCATAAAGGTATTCAATTGGAGGTCATTTGGGATTTCATTACTAAGCATTCGGATGATGACCGGGGAATAAATGCATTTGCTCTAGCCATATATGGGTTGGTCCTCTTCCCCAAGGTTTTAGGGCGCATTAAAATAGAAGTGGTGGATTTGTTTGAGCAGATTGAACGAGGTTGTAGCCCTTCACCAGTTATCTTAATAGAAACTATCAGATCTCTGAGTTTTTGTAGGCAAATGGACAAAGCACGCTTCATGGGTTGCATACCTTTATTATATGTATAGATGAAAAGTCATCTTGAATACAAAAAAAAATGCCTTTGCCAAACTTTATTTTTGCACTTGGAATCCGATTAGAGAATTCTATTAAAGCACTTCGCCAGAGGCAAGAACTTAAAGGGAGTAGAAATATCTGCTACAAGGATTCACTGTTAGTCAGGTAAAATGGTTAGCTCTATGGATAGGCAGAGAACGTATGCTTTACCAATATGGAGATGAGATAGGGGTCCCACTTCTAGGCTTATGGGGGTTAACAAGTTATGCCCCATTAATGGTAAGGAGACAGCACGGAGCTGAACAATTTATTTCCATGACCCATAAGCTCGGTCAGTTTGACTGCTCATATAAAGAGCCCGAAACCTTCTAAAAGATTGACAACATAATCAAAGCCTAGAAGAAGCCCAAAATTGTAAGCCCAGGACCATTCATAGATCGAGTTACTTAGGGATATTTAGCTTGGAGAAGGAAGAGGGGTCAAGAGATTGTATTTATGCCTTAGTATTGCCACTTACTAGTAAGTCAAGAGTTTGATAAACAGCTTTTAGAATTAGAGCATGAGATGGAAAAGGATAAACTGAGACAAGAGGTTTTAAAGCTACAGAAAAAAAAGACCAATGGCAAAACAAAGTAGAGAAACTAGAAGTCCAAGCCTATAGAATTTTCAAGGAATACAGTAAGGCCCAAAAAATTGTTAGAGAGCGAGATAATGCCCAAAAAGAGTTGAAAGAGTTACAACATGAGCATAAGAGGTTGTGTATATAGGTACAAGCCAAAGAAATAAACAACACTGAGTTGGCTTGCAAAAATGAAGAGTTAAAAGAGAAGTGCGACCACATAAAAAATGCTTTCATAGAGGTTGAGCAAGAGAATCAATGGCTCTTAGATCATATCCTGACTCTGACATTAAAATTGAGGGAACAAAAAAAATCATGTTAGGACCCTTACGGAACAACATAGAGAATTATCCCATAAGGTGTGGTGCGACAAAAGAGAAGGGTTAGGAAGACAGAGGTACATAGAACACCTCACTGCCCAAATAGGTAAAGCTGTAATCCAAGCAGACGAAATGCCAGAAAAGGCTAAGACTCTAAGAGCATTGATCACACTAGCAGAGGAGCATGGGCAAAAATTATTGAACTTTATTGAGGAAGCTAAATACCAGTATGAGCAAGTTAGACATTTCTATAAAGGAACAATATTAGGTTTGATGTAAAACAGACTTTTGTGGAATAAATGAAAATTTTCTTTTGTTGGATCTTTTTTAAGAGGGAAATATTCTTACTTTTTATCTTCTTTCATTTGTATTACATTCATTCATGCATTCATTATCATAGCATTGTCATTGAATCTTTAATTATGGTACTAAGGTGTAAAAATAGCTTTTCATCAATACAACATTCGGGCTTGAGCTAGAAAGATGAAACAAGATAATACAAGTCACTTTGAAAAGATAAAAAAAGCCCAAAAAGCATTAGAGGAAAAGCTGAGCCAAATTTTAGAAGTTCGAAAAAAGATAAATAGGGGAAAATCAGTGGAAGAAGATACTTCACAAAGGCTACTAATTTGGCATATCCTTCAGGCTTCGACCCACTACAAAATTAAACCACACCATTCTTTCAGTCTCAAAAAGCAAACTCCTTCTTTATAACTACCAGAATGCTATGTATTAGTCATAGAAATGTTCAAAGCTATAATAATCCTATCTTTTCTGAGAAAACAGTTGAACCCATTTAACTCTTTACTGTAGATGATGTAAAAGAGAAGAAAAAGCCACAGGCAGCTATGCCCTGGAAAGATTCTAAAATTACAAGTTATAATGACTAAAAAGAGAGGGATAAAGACAGATTTTACGGATCTATGATGAAGGACATTGCCTAGTACAAATGTTAGTACATCAAAATTTAAAGTATCAGAGTTTAAGAAGTACGATAGTACCAAATGTTCTATCACGCATATTACCATGTATCATCACAAAATAGCTATACATACCAGTAATGAAAAACTATTCATGCATGTTTTTTAAGACAATTTGATTGGATCTGAGACTAGATAGTATGTCCAATTAGATGAGACTCGTATCAAGACATAGAATAATCTAACCAGATCTTTTATTAATCAGTACCAACATATCATTGACATGGCTCTTGATCACCTCTCTTTATAAGCAATGGAAAAGAAGGCATCGAGTCTTTCAAGTAATACTTAAAGGTGATGGAATGTGGTCATCTAAGTACAACTTTTTTTAATAGAAAAAAAGACTATTGTGCTATTTGTGAGTACTTTAAAGTCACTTTATTACGAGAGGATGATTGAAAATACGACTAAGAACTTTATAGATATGGTGATTTCAGGAAAAATCATCAAAAATTCCATAAAAAATGATAAGCTTAAAGGAGGTGAGCCTTTTAAAAGAGCACCCATGAAAAAAGAAAGTAAGACTTAGGTTGTGAGTCTTGAGGGGTAGCAATTTAGAACCTACACTCGGCCTGCTTACCATATATACCACCACATAGTAAATCATACTTTTGCATCCTCATCAACTACTTGACCATCTTATCCATCTTCTTCAAGGTCCTCTGCTCACCCAGTCATTGCCACAGGTAATACCAGAAAATCACAGACTAGAGAAAGATCAACTTTTGATCCTATACCTATCAGCTATACGGAGCTATATCAAAAGCTCTACAAAAATCATTTAATAGCTCTTGTCCCTGCAAAATAACTTGAACCTCTTTACCCCATGTGGTATAACTCCAATGCCCATTGGGATTATCATTTCGGAGTGGTGAAGCATTCTACTAAAAACTATATCCTTTTTAAATATAGGGTACAAAATCTGATTAAAGAAGGGTTGGTAAGCTTTAATGCAAGTGAAAGTTCTTCACCTAATGTTAGTGGAAACCCTTTGCCTAGTCATACGATTAATGCTTTGGACATAGATAAAAGGCATGTGAAAAAAAGAGTAGATGAGCTTAAGATGCCATTCAACCAGCTATATAAAGCCTTACATGAAGCTGAGATGATATAACCAATAGCTTCATACACTCATATGGAAAAATTCAGCCCAGCTCAGATATGTAAATATCATAGTGGGGCATTAGGTCATTCAATTGACGTCTGCAAATAGTTTTATGGTAAAGTTCAAAAATTAATTGAACTTTCGCCAAATAGAGCTGTATGAAGAGTCGAAAGCTTTAAAGGATATCGAGGTGGCTATGACAGATAGATAGGTGCTGAAACCTGTCATTATAAGCTGTAAGGAGAAACCATAATCAGTTGGGAATAAGTTTGTTCTCAAACAAGTAGCTCTTAAAGTCTCATACCCATTTCCTTATAAAGATAATAAAATAGTACCCTGAAATTATGAATGTGAGGTAACAATTTAAAGACAGCAAAATGATGTGTCGAAAGTTGAAACTGCTCACATAATAGGAGTATGAGGCATAACTAGAAGTGAGAGATGTTATACTTTAAAAACTTTAAATAAATCAAAAAAAGAAAAGAGAAGCAACTAAACCAAAAATCATAGAAAAAGATACATCAAAACTTATGCCTGAAAAAAAAAGGCTTGCGAGTTTTTGAAGCTAGTCAAACATAATGAGTATTCTGTGGTAAAGCAATTGAATAAGATGCCAGCCATAATTTTTTTGTTATCATTTCCTTTGAACTCTGAACCACATCGTAATACCTTATTAAAGATATTAAATCAAGCTTATGTGGCTTATAATGTCTCCATTGAGTATGTGAATCATTTGGCAGGTAATCTGGTAGTGCCACACCATATCTCTTTTAGTGATGATGAGATCTCACTAGAAGGCAGAAAAAACACTAAGGCATTGCATATTACTATCAAATGTAAGGACCATATAGTAGCCAAGGTCCTTGTTGATAATAGGTCGGCCATTAATGCTATGCTCATGTCTACTCTGGCAAAATTACCCTTTGATATGTCTCATATCCAAGACAGTCAAATGGTGATCCAAGCATTCGATGGGACTAGGTGAAAAGTATTGAAAGATGTCGAGTTACCATATAGATTGGTCCATATGTTTTCTGTATAAAATTTCAAGTTATGGATATTTCTCCATCATACAACTACTTATTAGGAAGACCATGGATCCACAAGGCAGGCGTTATTCCTTCTTCATTACACCAAAAAATCAAGTTCAATGTAAAAAGGTAATTGGTGATTATGGCCAGGGAGGAAGATTTGTTGGTAACCCAACTTGTAAATGCCCTATATGTAGAAGCAGTGGAAGAATCATTAGAGTGCTCATATAGATCCTTTGAACCTATTAATGCAGTGGGTGAAAGGCTTAAATTCAGTCAAATTATGATTAATTAGATGGTCAACAAAAGTTAGAGTATTGGGTTCGGTTTTTGGGTAAAAACCTTTAAGGGATGAGAAAGTTCCCAAAGCTTGAGATAATAACGACAGAATAGGATTAGGTTATAGGATGTAAGGAGCACCAAGCCTCAGTAGTAGGACAAGGAATGGATTGATGGTTTTTCCCCATTTAAATGAGATTTTCATTCCTAGAGGATACATGTTTCCAAAAGTTGAAGAAGATGCAAAAGAGGAACCAAAGTGGGAGGAAGCTTTTGCCAATCTGTCCATTCACATAGTGGATGATAAAAGCCAGAATGAGGAAGCTATGGTTTACCTTTGCCCGCTGGGATATCAATTACAGCATTGAAGGGTCATCCAAATGCCTATTGTTTTTTATTTTCCTTCAATGTAATCATATATCCTAATTGCTTATGCCTAAAAGCATTAGGATGAAATCTCATGTTTGGGCCTTTTATTTTTTATTATTTCAATAAAAATAGGAGCATGCATTTTGTTAATTTCTTCCATTCCATTCATTTCACCAACAAAGTCTTTTGCCAATATTTCCTATTCTATTAACTTTCAGGTTCCTAGATGAATGCGAAGATAATCATGACAATAAATTAGGGTTTAACTTTGAAAATTCAATTAATACCGATAAACTCGATACTAAAAAAGATTTTGAGAAATATATTTTGTCTCCAGATTTAATGAGGCTAATTGAATAGGAGGATAAATCCATTAAGACTTATCAAGAAGTGGTCAAATCGATTAATTTTGGTGATCCTGAAAGTAAGAAATAAGTTAAGATTGGTACTTCACTTTCGACTATTGATCGATGGCGGTTAGAAGATTTGCTTCGAGAATTTATGGATGTTTTTGCTTGGTCTTACCAAGATATGCCTAGACTCAGCACTAAAATAGTGGAGCATAAGTTACCATTAAAGCCAGAATGCAAATCGATACAGCAAAAGCTAAGAAGAATAAAACTGGAGATGTTGTTGAAAATCAAAGAAGAAGTGAAAAAGTAATTCGATGTAGGCTTCTTACAAGTGGCTAAGTATCCCGAATGGGTGGTTAATATCGTACCTGTTCCCAAAAAGGATGACAAGGTATGGATGTGTGTAGACTATAGAGATTTGAACAAAGCTAGCCCTAAGGATAATTTTTCTTTACCGGATATCGATACTTTGATGGATAATACGACCCAACATTTAGTATTCTCTTTCATGGATAGATTTTTTGGGTATAATCAGATAAAAATAGCTTCAGATGACATGGAAAAGACTATTTTTATCACTATATGAGGGATTTTTTACTACAAAGTTATGCCTTTCGGCTAAAGAATGCCAGGGTAACTTATTAAAGGGCTATGGTGACACTCTTCCACGATATAATGCATAAGAAGATTGAGGTGTATGTGGACGACATGATCACCAAGTCTAAAAAAAGAGAAGATCATGTAATCAACCTCAGAAAGTGATTTGAAAGGTTATGGAGATTTCAGCTTAAACTAAATCCAGTTAAGTGTACGTTTGGAGCTAGATCAAGAAAGTTACTAGGATTTACAGTTAGTGAAAAGGGGACAGAAGTAGACCAAGACAAAATCTGAGCCATCTAGAATTTGTCACCACCAAGTACTCAAAAGGAGCTTTGAGGCTTCTTAGGCAGATTGAATTATATATCCCAGTTCATTTCTTAATTCACTCTTAAATGTGACCCTATTTTCAAACTCTTTCGAAAAAACAATCCCAGGGAATGGAATGAACAATGTCAAGAAGCTTTCAACAAGATTAAGCAGTATTTATTGAACCCTCCAATATTAGTACCCCTTATCCCAAGAAAACCACTAATTATATACCTAGTGGTACATAAGGATTCAATGGGATGTGTGCTAGGCCAACAAGATAAATCCAATAAGAAAGAGAAAGCTATTTATTATTTGAGCAAGAAATTTATAGAGTATGAGTCTAAATATTCACCATTGAAAAAAATGTATTGTGCTTTGGCTTAGATAGCTAAAAGGTTCAGGTAGTACATGCTGTACCATACCACTTTGCTTATAGCTAAATTGGATCCCATCAAATATATCTTCGAGAAGCTTTCACTATCAGAATGAATCACAAGATGGTAAGTGTTACTTTCTGAATATGACATAGTATATGTAAGTTAAAAGGCAATTAAGGGAGGTGTCATTGCTAAATTTTTGACAAATAGTGCTACTGAAGATTATAAACCCATGAAGTTTGATTTTTCAGATGAAAAATTTATAGTCATTTTAGAATCAGAAGAAGATGATAATGAAGAAAAAGCATGGCAGATGTATTTTGATGGGGTCGTTAATGCCATGAGACATGGAATCAGAGCAGTTTTAATATCTCTAACGGAGCACGACTATCCTATCACAGCTAGATTAAATTTCAACTACACCAATAATGTCACTAAATATGAAGCTTATGTCATGGGGTTGTATGCAACTTTAGATAGAAAGATTGAAATATTAAAGGTGTTTGAAGACTCAGCTTTAGTAATTTATCAATTGAAAGGTGAATAAGGGATAAGGGATTCAAAACTCATCCCTTATCATAAATACATTTTAAAGCTATGCAAACAGTTTAAACAATTCGGTTTAAACACTTACCTCAGGAAAAAAAATCAAATTGTGGATGCCTTGGCTACCTTGGCTGCCATGGTACAGATTGGTGATATCGTTAAAATCCAGCCAATCAAATTAGACATCAAAGATATGCTAGTACATTGTGCCAACTTGGAAGAAGAGGAGGATAGTTACCCCTGGTATCATGATATCATGCAATATTTAAAAAATCAGCAGTACTTAGATCAAGCAATGAAAAATGATAAAAGTGTCTTACGAAGATTAACCATGAGATTCTTTCTGGATGGGAAAATTTTGTATAAAAGAGGCAAATACCAAGTGTTACTCCGTTGTGTAAATATATTTGAAGCCAAAAGAATTGTTGAAGAGGTGCACAATGGTGTATATAGAGCACATGCAAATGGGTGTATGATGACAAGACATGTTATACGAGCTAGATATTATTGGTTGACAATGGAAAAAAATTGCATCGATTATGCCTAAAGGTGCTATAAATGTCAAATTTATGCTGATAAGATTCATGCTCTGCTCAGTGCTTTGCATGTTATCGCACCATCTTGGCCATTTTCTATATGAAGGATGGATGTCATTGGCCCTATCACACCAAAGGCTTCAAATGGGATAGATTCATTTTTATGATGATTGACTACTTTACCAAATGGGTCGAGGCTACCTCATTCACGACAGTGACTAGATTAGTGGTATGCAAATTCATCAAAAGAGAAATAATTTATAGATATGGGCTTTTAGAAAGAATTATATCAGATAATGCCAAGAATTTAAATAGTAAGATGATGTAGAAAGTATGTGCTCAGTTCAAAATCAAACACCATAATTTAGACCCGTATCGTCTAAAAATGAATGGTGCAGTGGAAGCCACAAATAAAAACATTAAAAGGATTTTGAAAAAGATAACTGAAACATATAGGGACTAGCATGGGAAGTTGCCTTTTGCCCTACATGCATATCAGACTTCCATGTGAACTTTTATGAGAGCAACTCCTTTTTCCTTGGTTTATGGGATAAAAGCTGTATTACCAGTAAAAGTAAAAATCTCATCTCTGAGGGTCCTAAAGGATGTGGGACTAGAAGAAGCTGAATGGATTTGAAAACGCTATGAGTAATTAAACTTTATTGAGAAAAAAAAAGATTGACGACCTTATGTCATGGCCAATTATACCAAAGAAGAATGATGAGAGCTCATGATAGAAATGTCAGACCTTGATAGTTTCAAAAGGAAAAATTGGTGTTGAAAAGGATTCTTCATCATGACGATATAAGAAAATAGACTCCAAATTGAAAGAGGCCTTATGTGGTAAAAAGAGCTTTTTTTGAAGGAGCCTTGATCTTGTCAAAGATGGATGGAGATAAACTCCTTGGTCCTATCAACTTTGACATAGTGAAGAAGTATTTTGCTTGATTTTTCAAAAATAAAAAATAAAAACAAAGAAAAAAGGTCAAGTTAAAAACCCGAAAGGGCGGTTTGAACTATATAAAAAAAAAGAAAAGGTAGTTTAAACCACACCAAAAGGGGGGAGAAGTTCAAGTCAAAAACTCGAAAGGGTGACTTCAAACCAAAAGAAGGATTAGAACTGTAAAAGGCAACTAGAATTGGCATATTAGAGATAGTAAATTTTGAAGAGCTTTAAAGTGTTGGGGTGTTGTGTTTTGATCGAGTTTTTTGAAAGAAATCCAAAATTTATTGTCATGGTTATCTAATCATTTGTCTTAGGGCACTGCCTCCCTAAAATATCACTCATGTACATTCTTTTCCTTCACACCATCATCTATAATTGATTATCCACATAAATGAAAGCCATCTCATCATTATCTAAATCCTGTACTTTGTTATTCCTCTTTATGACTTACCATGAATGAAAAAAAATGCATAACTTACATCCTCATACTTTCAAATTGGGATAATGATTAATGATTGAACAAAATCATAAGAAGTATGTTATTTTAAAGGATTGAAAGAGGTAAAGGCAAAAGATAACCTAAAAAAAAGAGGGAGAATTTGACTTCCATGGTTTTCTTCAACAGATAGATGAAATGACTTTTTTAACAGAGAACACATCTCTAGGTTGATGGTTCTTCTACATGACTTTAGGCTAATGAAAGATGATTTCTTTGCCAAAATGCACTTTTGGGTTGAATAGCTTTTTTACCAAATATGAAGGAAGATTTTTCTGTTGGAGTGCACTGCGAAGGTGAACACACAGGATGATGTCCGATGGTTTCTCTACTAAAGGTGCACAGAAACGTGAATACAAAAGCCTTAGTGCCACAATTTATGATTCGTCTACATCTTAGATAAAACATACATTTGCATCATCTCATTCACTTGATCTTGGCTCAGTCCAGATCATTTTCTTATGATTCATGATTTTATCCTAATTATTTATTTTTGACATTGACTCGATCCTGGTTGCCTTATTTGACTCGTGGTTTTGTCCCAGTCATTTGATCTTGGCTCAATCCAGATTATTCTTCTTGATCTATGGTTTCGTCCCGATTACCTAATCTTGGCTTAGTCTAGATCATTTTTCTTGATTTGTGGTTTCATCTTGATCATCTATTTTAATCTCAACTCAATCCTGATCATTTTATTTTAACTCATGGTTTCGTTTCAGTCACCTGATCTTGGCTCAATCCAGATCATTTCTTATGATTCGTGGTTCCATCTCTATCATTTATTTATGACCTTAACTCGATCTTGGTCACTTCATTTGACTAGTGGTTTCGTCTCGATCACCTGATCTTGGCTCAGTCCAAATCATTCTTCTTGATTCATGGTTTCATCCTGATCATCTATTTTGACCTTGACTCCATCCTGGTTGCTTTATTTGACTCATGGTTTCATCTCAGTCATTAGTCTTAGCTTAGTCCAGATCATTCTTCTTGATTCGTGGTTTTATTCTGATCATCTATTTTGACCTCGACTCCATCTTGGTCATTTCATTTAACTCGTGGTTTATTCCTGGTCTTTTGACCTTGGTTTAGTCTAGGTCATTTTTCAAATTCAAGATTGTAGTGGGTGTCTAGGTCTTTGCAACATCTTTGTCTAACAAAGATGTACAAAGAAGGGCAACTGTAGACATCCATTTTGGTCTGAGCCTAATCAAGCCCATTTTGGTCCAAGCCCAGTTAGACACCCATTTTGATCTGGGTCCAATTGAACCCATTCTCGTTTAGTTTAGTTGGACTCATTCTAGTCCAAGCCCAGCTGGACCCATTATGATCTTATCCAACTGGGCCTATTCTGGTCAAGGCCTAATTGGGTCCATCTTGGGCCGAACCCAGCTGGGCCCATTTTGGTTAGACTCGTTCTAGCCCATTTAGGTCTAATTAGATTTATTATTAGATTATTTATTATTTTTATTATTATTCTTACTTCTTTTTTACTTTCTTTTTCTGTTCTAGTATATTATATCATATTTATTATTATTATATTTTTATTTTTTCTTTCTTTTATTTTTCCTTCTTTTTTTTTTCTGATTCACATGTGATAAAATCAGAATTAGAATCCTGTTGAGTCAAACTTTTAATGCCAAATCATATCAGCAAGAGATTGACTGGAATTTTGGACTAAAAAATCTCACTGGACTAAATGTAATCCCAGGATCCAAGCCTGGGGTTGATTTTGTCCATTTCCTAAAATTGCTCATAGGGTCGCCTATAAATTGAACTGATTCTAACACTGAGACATAGGGAGAAACAAAGAGAAAGTAGAGAGAAAATTACTAGAAAAAGTTTGTGAAAATTCTGGCAAAAGGGGTTTTTGGGATTCAAAAATTGGAACTTTGGTTTTGATTGGAGTTTTGGACGGATTTTAGGCTTTTGGAAGTGATTTTAAAGTAGTAAAAGGTTATGAGGAGGTTTAGGACAACCTAAGAATTTTTTTTAAATTTTTCAAGATTTTTTTTAGAATTTTTTTGGGTTTAGGATGAATTTTTCAGCGAAAGATGAATTTTTCGGTTGAATTTTAAGGCAAGGTTTAAATTTTTTGATGAGAATCAGGCAGGCTTTCTAGAAACCGATGGGTTCTCTAGTTTTTGACTGAATTTTTTGGTGAAATTTTTAAAAATCGATGGGATTTCCAGTTTTCGGTGAAACTTTTTGATGGATTTTTAGAAAAAGGTCAAAGGATTTTGAAGGGTAAAGAGAGAAAGGCCCTAAGGTTTTTGAGAAAAAATGCGAAAAGGGCCCTTTTATACCGCTCCAAACTGACGTCGTTTTGCTAAGCCAGGATCCGCACGTTGACCCACATCCTAACCCGACCCAGCCGTAGGTATTTTTTATTTTTTGATTTTGATTTTAATTTATTTATTTTTACCCATATTTTATTTATTTTTTCTTTTTTCAAACAAAGAGAAGAATAGAAAAATAAAAAAAAATATTTTGTCTTTTCTTAAAAAAAAGGAAACTTCTTCAAAAAAAAAATATAAAATTTACTATATGGTATATTATGAAAATGAGCAAGGCTTGGATAATTCGAAATCGAATTGGTAGCATCCCTTAGATGGGTGCTATGGGGGTGTTACAACCTTCCTCATGTGCAATCGATTTTTGAACCTAACTTCTATTTTGCAGATCAATTTTTAACCAGGTGACCAATCACATCTAACCAAAAAAAATTGGTGGCGACTCCCTTTTATTCGAAGTCTAGTGATAGGTCTACAAATTTATACGTTATGCCATTATTTTTTGGGTGAATTCTATTAATTGTGTCTATTTTGCTTTATCTAAAGATTGAATATTTTAATCACTAATAACCCTAGACCCTCAAACAAGTTCAAATGTAACAAATATTCATTTTTTTGCTAGAAATATGGAAGGGGGCACTTTTTACTGTAGCATGCTATGCAATTTCAACATTCATTTTAATTGTTTAATACCATCTATTTTTATATATAAATACCATAGACATTCTCTCACAATTATGAATTCATTTCAAGAAGATGATAGTGAAATATAGTATTATGATATTTGCGAGAAACAAAGAAATCTAAAACATCCAATTTATTATTGTAAAGAATGCACATATGTTGCTCATGTTGAATGCATACTTGACAAGGTAAATGCACTATTACTCAAACTGTAAACACCTTTCATTGAAAAACTTTCATTTTTGTAATTTCTAAAATGAGTTATCCACAACATTGAAAAAAATTAAGTCATTTAAATTTTCAATTTTTTTAATAGGTTGAAAAATTCAATTTCAATTTTATTTTTAATGATTATGAAACATGTACCTTGGTAAAAAAAGTTCTATCCTCAATTCTCCAGTGCATTGATATAAAATTGGACTATGGATTGCATTATGAGTAGAAAGAAACATAGCAGAGTGGTGTAGCATTTCAAGCTTCTAGGCTAATTGAGATTGAAAGACATAATTGTCATAAAGATTCTGGGACAACCAGACGTAAAGAATTTTAGAGTCGAAAAAAAAAAGGAGTCTTCGCCAATCTTTTTTAGGGTATGATTGGCCACCCAAAAGTTTATCTTTTTAAGTAAACTATAAAAATGCGTTTAAAGTTTATCAAAAAAATAAATTTTGATTTACAAAATCAGGTTTTGAATTTGGGAGTCAGTTACGTGTGGGGAAGGATTAGCACCCCTACAATGCCCATAAATTGGTACCAATTAATCATGTGCTATTTTCGATGTTGGATGAAACGGTTTTGATTTGAAATTTAATAATAATCCCCTTTTATTATTTAAAAAAAGAAAATTAATTTATCAAAATTCTTTATTTAGGAGTATCGAGAAAATCTTTAAGTTAAAGAATTATCTTAAAATTCTCTAACTTCTAGGCAAAACTTTAAAGATAATGCTTTTAATTGATATTTACCATGACAACCCTTGAAAATGAAAACAACATTCTTTGGGAAAGATAATTGTTGATAACTCTCTAACATCTAGGCTGAGTACCAAGAATTGTTTCCCTCGAGATGTTATTTTTATTTTATTTTATAACTTCGTATTTTTAAAATAAAAATATTTGTGCAAAAAAAGTAAATGAGGGTATTATCAGATAGCAAGTAAAAATTAAAGATAAAGAAATGCAAACGAGTGTAAACAATAACAAATAAATGCCTGTAAGCCAATAAGTGTTGTGTATGATGATGAAATGCAAATTTGAAATTGGATTCTTAAATATAATGAGACAACCTTGACTCTCCAATATCTAGGCGGAGCTTAGGTGTGACTATTCATATTTAAGATCCTATTTTATTATTATATTATATTTTATTCCATTATTAAAGCAAATTAAGGACTCACATGAAAAATTTAATGAAATAAAGTTTCTTAAATACCCTATCATCTAGGCGGCATTTGAGAACAAATTATTTTAAGTGAGATTTTTGCATGTATCCTTAGAGTTTCAGAATGGTTTGAACATAGGTATGGGATGAGTTTTAAAAGTTTGTAACTTTTGGGTGATGATTCAGGATTGCGTACCAAATTTAGGGTTTTAGGTTTTGAATTTTAAGAAATAAAGTTTTAAGTTTTGGATTTTGGATTTTAAAGTTTTGGTTTGAGTTTTAAGGGTTTGAGGGTTTGGTTTTTAGGGTTTAAAAAAAACGAAAACATCTCTAAAAATCTCTAATATCTAAGTAGATTTTCAAAGCAAGTTCGATTTTATAATTTTTAAAAATTAATTAAATTTTTTCATATATTTCTTTTTTATGAAAATTTATTATTATTATTATTATTATTATTATTATTGTTATTATTATTATTAATTTTACTATTGTTTTATTATTTATTACTTTTTTATACTTTTTAAAATTTTTTTTATAATTTCCCAATATTTGGGTGAAATTATTATTTAAAACACAATTATATTCCCTCCAACATTTAGGTAGGAAATTTTTTTTTATAATTCTAATTTATAAGCATTTTATATATTTATTATTATTATTATTATTATTATTATTATTATTTATTTTATAAGGTTTATTTTTAAAATTAGCAAAATTATCAAAAATTTTAGCTTTATACTCATTGTTTATTTTTATCTTTATTATTTATTATTATAAAACAACAAAAATTTATTTTAGCAAATTTAAACATTTTGATATGCATAAATAATAATAATAATCTTTAAAATAAGAAAAATATTTAAAAATATTTAAAAAAAAAACATGAATCAGATTGGTTAATGGTCCAATCAATGCCAGTTCGTTCAGTTCATGGTTGACCTGGTTGAACCAGCTGAGGGGTGGTTTGACGAACGGTTTAGTTGAACCAGTTTAGAGCTAGCTAAAGGACGTGTCACCAGGTCAGGCCGTGTGGATCCCTAGTTGGGTCCGGGTTCACGCACGAATCCTTCTTGGCCTTAAACGTCATCATTTTGGGCTTTACTCTTCTATATAAAACCAAAATTTTTTTTAACTCATTTTATCCTTTATGCTAAAAAGAAAATTTAGAGCTCTAAATAGAACTCAACGGGTTATGCCAGTGTCTCACCTCCGGTCATGGTGCTGTGGTGCCGTGGTGCCGATTGTTGTCTAGTGTCATCACCGGTGGTCATCGCCAATGGTTGAAAAGTGCCAAAAACTTTCAAAAATTCTCCTTAATGAACTCTTTCCATATCTAGTATTCTTTTTGGCAAGAATAGTCTTGGTCGACGTAGATCAGGGTTTAAAGCTTCAATTTTTCCTTTCTTTTTTTTTTTAAAACCATAACTGATAATGTAGCTTGGTGCTGAGGTAGCTTAGTGATGGGTTCCTCCTTGTGATGAGGACTGTTTGTTTTTTTTTTGGATTTTTGATTGTTTTCTGGTAGGTGCTAGGTCTTTGGGTACAGCTAAGGTCGAAGGAGCCTGGTGAGGGGTCTCATGGGGTGTTTGGAGGTTGGGACTTTGAGAGTTGGGGTGTGTGAAGGGCTGGGTCATTTGGGTGTGAGAGCTTGGGTTTTTTTTTTTTTTTTGGGTGTTGGAGAGCTTAGAATTTCTGGGTGTCCTAGAGTTGGGATTTCTCCTGCTAGTCAGGGATGGAGCTAGGTGTTTTAAAGGGTTGGGTGTCTGGGAGGTAGGTGGAATAGGTGTTAGCTGGTAAGGGTTCTAGTAGTGTAAGGTATGGCCAAGGATTGGCTTAGAGGAGTGGGTATGATAAAGGCTAGGAATGGTGGTGGCAGAGGCAGGTGGATTGGCTGGTGCTGTACATGGCACCATACTTATCCCTGTCCCATCTTTTTCTTTTTTCTTTTCTTTTCTTTTTTTTTAAACAATATTAAACCAATATTAATATTTTATTATTAATTTTTTTTCTATTACTATTTTTTTCTGTTATAATTATTAATAATTTTAATATTAATAAACAAAAACAACAAACGTGATTTAAAGCTTCGATAGACACAAACAAAATTCAATGTCTACAACAATTACTCCATTTCATCCATCTATGCATAATCTAGTCCTTGAGAATTTTATGCCCACTTACAAAAACATAAAATGTAGCCATGCATGCCACTCAAAAACCTCAGGTCCAGCCTATTATTGATTTCAATGTCGACTTTATCTTCATGAATCTTGCCTTGGAAAAGTACCATGAGAGATTAACCTTCCATTCCACCCACTCCACGCCCTAGCTCTACACTTATATATCTTGGGGGAATTAATTGTAGATAGCGACTATCTTGCCTGCAAATACCCAATCTTTGAAAAGTGCTGCTATAGTTGCTATGCAATATCTACCTCAATTTCTCATGTGCTAATTCCTTAAAGTGTCCTCTAAGATCAAAGTCTCACTCCCACAATTTCACCTTTTTCAAATGGATAAACTTATATTCTCCTATGTAAGTAAATTTTTTTTTTTTGTCTTATCTATAACAAACGTTATAAATTTTTGGGAGAAAAGTCTATGCACCATTGCATTGAGTGTGATCTAAATTTTTATTTGAAATGTGTCAATGTTCTATATAAAGTTAATTTCAGATGTCACAGTTATCCTCTTGTTCTTAATGATCTTTTGTGAATGATGATTCAAGAGAATATTATTGCAACGTATGTGAAGAAAAAAAAAGATGCCAGAGAAGATGTCTAGGATTGTAAAAAATGTCACGAACTACTTGTTGCTCACACAAAATGTGTGGTTAAAGATAATATGTTAGCTTGTGGCTTGAAAATTTATCATGCACTTAATTGGTACTTGCAGATATTGGTGATGTACTGATTTGGTGCAAATCTATGTTTTAGCAACTTTCGATGCATAGTTCGATTCACATGCACCAAATTAATCACTTATTTGTTATGTATTTTTGTTAAACATAAATTTATTAAATGATTTACAGCCTATTTAAGCTGATTATTGAAAGATTTTAATAATGCATGTGTTTTTGGACCAATTTTATAGTACTTGAGATATGAATGTTATAAAAAAGAAGAAAGTGTAGCAGCGAAAAAGGCTAGGAATGGAAGTTGGGGATCTGTTCGAATCATGCAGCTGCTCTTTCGTGCAATCAGTAGTAGCATAATATCAAGAGCGAGAGAGCTGGATATCTTTTTGCCAACAAGAAGAGATGACAAAAACAAACGCTAAATGCTTACGATCACAATAACAAAGGCAAATTTTCAATTTAACAATTAACTCTTGAGTGTTTTCTGAATTAAAGTTATTATTTTTAATTTGATTTAATTTAAAATTAAACATTTTTAGATATGTTCAAATAAAAACTTCTTAATGGGAGTGTTGTACATGCGCCGTTAAGTCCAACATCAACCGTTAAGTTTTTTATCAATGAAATACTAATTTCTTCATAATTTCAGCTAAAAAAGAAAAAGTAAACTATACCTAAGTATTAAAAAAAAAAAACCAAACAAAATCAAATTAGTTCTTCAAGCATTTCCTCAAAATTAGTCAACTTTTGCAGTTATTTTTCTTCTAAACTCACAATTTTGGTGACATCTTGATGATATTATTAAGAGAACAAAGGCAAACAAAGCTAAAGTTTTGGTCAGAAAGATTTCTTGTAATCAGTAGTCAAGGAGAAGGATTGGGAGAAAGAATTCGACAGCTACAAAACCTAGCAAATTTTAACAATCAAGGAACTAAATAGCAATCTATAGAAAACAAATGGAGTCACAAACACATAATCATCTAGTGGCAAATACAATCAGCAATTACCCAAAAGCAAACAATATAAGAAGAATCAAAACAAGACAATCACAATAATACAATAACACAATCATACTTAGAAAGCATTCAAAGCAAAAAAAAAAAAAAAAAAACTACCAAGTGAGTTTTTGTTGAGGGTTTGGAGCATAGTGGGTTTACTTCTAAGTTTATGTCAAAGAGGTGAAAATGGAAATTTTCTAGTATTTTTAGTTTGTTTGGACAGTGGTAAGTGGTGGAGATAGTGGCGGCATTATTTGATTTTTGGTTTAGATTTAAGTGATCCTGGAGAGTTTTTGTAGAATTTAATCCAACTAAAGGAGAGGGGAGACTAAAGAGAACAATTTTTTTTTTTTGTTTGTGCCACCGGTCACCGGCGATAAGAGGTGATGTATGCCAACTGACACGATGGAGTCTAGTTGGTTTCTGGGTTGAGGTAATTGAGGTTCTTCATTTTCTTTGAGGTTAAAGAGAAGTTAAAGAATTTCATTTTAGAGAGAGAAAAATATAAAAATGAGGTCTTAAAGAATTTCTTTTTGCTTGTATATTTCTTACCAAATGGTGAGTTTAGAATGTATCATAGCCATTATTTAAATTGCAAAATAACAACCGCAATGCCTGCCACAGAGCCATTATTTGAATCCTTATTAACAAATAAGTAGAGCATATTATTTCATTGTACTTGAATTGAAGTTGTAATTTGGTTGAGATTTTATGACTTGGTTAAGTCAATTCCGTGTTCTATAAGGACTCAATTTTGGACAATGTTGCATAATCCTACTTCAAACACTAATCCTTTTACATGAGAGATGCCTTCCTATTGTTGCAACATGTATTATATCAAATAATTTACTCAAAGCAGTTGGTTTGAGACCTTCAACGTGGTTCCAAACTCATCATTCATGACTCATGAGAATTCTTGAATCAATTTTCTTCATTTTTTAACAAAGAAAACAATTTTTTGGGTAAAGAAAAATGCTTCTTTTCCCCACATATTTTCGCATATAATAGTAATTAAACCAGTTTCCTTCCCCCCTAGCTCTTGTTAGAACAAATTTATGAATAAACCCGTGTAAAGTAGAAACTACAGGCACGTTGGAATGGCGATTAATTTCATATTAGGTACCTAATATCAGTACCAAACCTGTCTTAAGCAATTTCTGGTGACCATTTAAAACAAAGGGAGGAAATGGTCTTAGAAGTAGCAGTCTTATGTGCCTTTACTTACCACGGGAAAGATTTGTTGTGCTTAATGTCAATATTGTCACCTACCAATCTTTTATCAACTTTTCTTTATTTTTCTTTGATCAAGTAGTGCAAGAAATCTGACAATTTTCTTTTACCAATGTGCTTTGCTGATTACTTCGTTGCACACTTAAAGAACCAAGTTTCCTTCCAAAGTTCTCAAGCCTGTGTTTGATATTCAATATTTATGTTCAATTTAGAAGAGTTCCAACAGATTCATCCACAATTTTCAGACTATATTGCTTCCAGAATCTTTTCCAAACTATTCCGGTCATGCCAACTAAACCGTGGAAATGATCAAAGAAACGTTTCAGTAAAGCAAGATTAAGTAATCTTGCAAAAAAATCAATGCTTTCAATGTAATACGCATTAATATCATATCTTAAGTATCTATGAACATGTCAGAATTGACTTTTCAAACTGAAATTTTTCAGAGATAAAACAAAAGCTCCAAGCTTAACATAAATTTATTGTATTTGTGCTCCGTGAAACATACTTTTTGGACATCAATTGATCAAGATCTACGTAAAAGTAGTTGGCCTGTTGCATCAAAATAACTGCGTAGAATGACTAAAACAAAGAAGGATAAAAGAGTGGAATTATTTGAAAATAATTCTTCTTGAAAAGTCTTTACCTGCTAGTTAAGAAAAATAGTGACCAGGTCATTGGTTTCCATCTATAAATAGGTCTGTCTTTCGAGCAAAGTTTCTCACTCTTCACCGAAGAAATTTAAACAACCAACTAATTTTGGAGTAAGCATTGCTATTTTGCAGGTCTATCATAATGAAAGGAAGTAACTCTTTCCTTGTTGCTTTTGCCCTCTTGGGCTTTGCTTGCTCATTAGCCTCAGCCTTTGACCCTGATCCTCTCCAGGACTTTTGTGTGGCTCTCAAGGACACTGAGAATGGTGGTACGTAGGCTGTCAGTTTATGTTTTCAGGTTTTTTTCATGATCATGAAGCTAATAATGCCAGTTCTGAGGAACACTCAGCTTGGGAGCAATATTTTAATAAAATAACATTGCTAAAAGTTACTCTACCTTTGCATGGGATGATATATATCAACTAACATTTCTTTCGTGCAGTGTTTGTAAATGGGAAGTTCTGCAAGGACCCAAAGCTCGCAGTAGCAGATGACTTCTTCTTTTCTGGCCTCAACAAGCCAGGAAACACATCAAATCTAGTTGGATCAAATGTCACTACTGTCAATGTTGACCAAATACCAGGACTTAACACTCTTGGCATATCTTTGGCAAGACTTGACTTTGCACCTTATGGTGGTCTTAACCCTCCTCACATTCACCCCCGAGGAACTGAGATCCTAGTTGTTGTAGAGGGCACACTTTATGTTGGCTTTGTTACATCCAACCCAGATAACCGTCTCTTCACTAAAATCCTTAATCCTGGAGATGTTTTTGTTTTCCCAATTGGTTTGATTCACTTCCAGTTCAATATAGGGCAAACTAATGCTGTTGCATTCGCCGGTCTCAGCAGCCAAAATGCTGGGGTTATCACTATTGCTAATGCAGTCTTTGGCTCAAACCCACCAATCAATCCGGATGTTCTCACAAAGGCTTTCCAGTTGGACAAGAATGTGGTTACCTATCTTCAGTCCCGGTTCTGGTCAGATTAAAATGTAACTTAAGAGCCAAAATAAAACCCCAGCAGTTTGTTGTTTGTTTTGAATAATGTTTTCATACTGTTTACTCATTAAAGTCGTATTATTATTCTTAGTATCATACAATAAACAGGTTGGTTGATAATGTAGCTTCCCAGAGTCCAGTCTCCTCTCTCCTTGTGATCATTCTGTATGTGCAAATTGGAATATATAGTGCAATTTTTACTCTCTCTCCTTCTCTTGTGCGAACATTTATGCTTATATGTGTATGCAAGGTCCAAAGCAGGACATCATTCTCACTCAAATGTGCAGAAATTGTACACAACTGCTTCATTTATGCTGCTTTTATAAAACAGATCAAGTAACTTTCAAGCATTAAACCTTTTGTTCATTTGCAAGTCTCAAAACATATAGCAAAAATAATAGGTTAATTATCAAATGGTATCTAAGGTGAGCAATGAATAGTGACAAACAATGCCCAGAGAGGTGGAGATTTGGACAACTTGATTGTTTATGATTCTAATCTCACAAATCAGTTTATACAGCATATAAAGACTTGAGATGAACTTGCTGACTTTTGGGGTTAGGTCAATTTCATATTCAATACTCCAGACACTGCCTTCCCCTGCATGGTACACGCAAAATCTACAATGATAATTCTGAAGGTGGAATTCTGTTAAATAGGTTTGCATGTAAGCCATGATTTTCAACTTAATTATAAAGCCATGCCAGCATGGTAATGCAAGCTATACCAGAAATTTATATTTGAACGAGGAGCGGCACAAGAAACCTGCCCAGGGCAGTTCAATGTTTAAACAGAGTCAGCAAGGACTATTGTCTAACTTTATTTTTAGGGTTAAATATAAAAATGTTCTCTAAATTATATATTTTCTTCAGTTTTATATGTAAAAAAATAAAATTTTCAGTTTAGTGTTCTAACTTTCATTCCGTTATCCACTTTCATATCTAAGATTAACATCGATAGAAAACATGATTACGTAGTATGAATATCAAATAAGATATTACTACGTGTTAAAAGTCTAGTTAGCATTATATCATCAATTGTCACGTTAGCTTTAAAAAAAGTTTTAAAAATTTCAAAAAAAATTCTAAAAGATAATTTAAAAAAATCTGAATTATTTTAAAAAATTATAAAAAATTAAAAAGCTGAAAAATTTTTAAAAATATGAAAACTTAAAAATTCAAAAAATCTAGAAATTTTAAGAAAAAAATACGAAAAATTAAAAAAAGTTTGAAAATTTCAAAAAAAAAAATGAAAACTTTCATAAGAATAAAATTTTCTTAAAATTAACAAAAATCACAAAAACTTAAAAAATTGAAAATAATAAAAATCTAAATTTTTTTGAAAAAATCTTAAAATTTTTACAGAATTGTAAATTTTTTTCTAATGTTACAATTTTAATTTTTATATATTTTAGAATTATTTAAAATTATTTTAAAATGTTTATTAAAATTTTAGGATTTTTATTTTTAATTTTACAAATTTTTTTTAAAATTTTAAGAATTTTTTAATAAATTTTTTGATTTAAAAAATAGATTTCTTTTATTTTCAATTTTTTATGTTTTTGTGAATTTTTTAATTTTACTGAATTTTTAAAATTTTTATTTTTAAAAAATTTTCAGATTTTTTTTATTTTTTATTAAAAATTTGAGATTATTTTGATTTTGTTAAGTTTAATAATTTTTTAATTTTTATAATTTCTAAAACTATTTCATATTTTTAATTTTTATATCTTTTAAAAAATTTTGAAAAACTTTTAGAACTTTTAAAGTTTTTTTGAATTTTCTATTAATGTTGACGTGGCAATTGATAATGTAATATTGTCTAGATTTTTTTGACACGTATCAATATTTTATTAATTGTTTATGTTAAATTAATAAATTAAGTAACGACATTGGTTCAAAGTAATAGGTAATGAAATGAAAATTTGAGTATCAATCGATAATTTTATTTTTTTAAGTACTAATTGACAAATAAATATGTAACACAGATTATTTTTATAGTTAATCCTAATTTTTAATTGTATCTTACGTGACAATCTTGGATTTATGCTAAAGTCAACAAAATGGTTTCATTTGGAACAAAAGACATAATTTAATGACAGAAATGACTACTTCCATAACAAAACTATGTGTTGATGTAAGCATATGGATCAGGAATTCGCTGAGTACACTTGGTAGTGGTTGAAGGACATGTCATCGGAAATTTAGAAGGAAAAAAGATCGAAGCAGACTTGCTAAATCTTTCTTTTGCTTCTTGAAAATCAGAGATTATAAACTTGTTCAAAGACTCCAATTAATCTATAAATAGGCATGTTCTCAGGCAAAATTTCTCATCCCTTCCAAAGCAATCAGACTTTCAAGATTTTAAGCTAGAAATTACATTATCACAATGAAAGGTGCTCATTTCCTCTTAGCAATTTCTTCTTGGCTCTGGCTTCCACATTTGCCTATGCATCTGATCCTAGCCCTCTCCAGGATTTCTGCGTCGCCATCAATGACACCAAGGATGGTGGTATGTTCTATTTTTCTCTGTTATTCTTAAACTTACTTCAAATATGTGCCTAAAACAAAGCAACTCAGTAGGAAGCAAAATTTCTGGGCAGGAAAACTATCTAAAACAATCTATAAGCTTTGCATGGAATAATGAAAATAACATATTTTTGCTCTTCATATATACAGTGTTTGTTAATGGGAAGTTCTGCAAGGATCCAAAGCTTGCCAAAGCACAAGACTTCTTCTTTTCAGGGCTCAACATCCCAAGAAACACATCAAATCCAGTGGGATCAACTGTGACTCCAGTCAATGTTGCCCAAATACTAGGACTTAACACTCTTGACATCTCATTGGCTCGACTTGACTTTGCACCCGACGGTGGCCTAAACCCCCCTCACACTCACCCTCGTGCCACGGAAATTCTAGTCGTTGTGGAGGGCACACTTTACGTTGGCTTTGTTACATCCAACCCAGATAATCGTCTCATCACCAAAGTCCTATACCCTGGAGATGTGTTTCTTTTCCCTGTTGGCCTCATTCACTTCCAGTTCAATGTGGGGAAAACCAATGCTGTTGCCTTTGCTGCTTTTGGCAGCCAGAATCCTGGTGTCATTACAATGGCCAATGCAGTGTTTGGATCAAACCCACCCATTAATCCTGATGTTCTTGTCAAGGCCTTCCAATTGGACAAATACGTGGTGAAAAATCTTCAGTCCAAATTCTGGTGGGCTAACAATTAAGGAGGATTTATTTAATCATACTTGAATTGCTGGATAATGTTTGACCTGTTTGCCTCGCTATAGTAATGATTTATATTTTGCAAAAGAAAAAAAATAAATGCTTATGTACCCATGCTTATGTAAGCCTCTATGCTAAGTATTGGATATTAATATTATTAATTATTATTATATTACTTTTACTAAATGATTTGTTTTTCAAATTTTTAGTATATTTATAGCTTTGCGTACGCAAAATAATTAAAAATTAAAGACTGAAATGACAAGAAAAGAAAATTAATTGTAATAAATATTGAAACTATTGGAGGCTGTTGTCTTAATTAGTTGAAAACTTTGACTTATTTTATACAAAATATATGGCGGTGTTTTTTTTTTTTTTTTTTCATTCATGTAAAATAGTTATTTTCGTAATTAATGTTACTTGTCTCTCTTCTTTTATGACATCATAATAATATATTTGTATGAATTTAATGAGATCTTCTAATCATTCATGGAGTAATGCTTTTTTGAGCAACCCATGTAAGCCAACTATTGAATCTAATGACATTCATGGATTGGTCAATCAATTTATAAATAAAATTTTTGAACCAATAAATTATTTCAATGTTAGGAGAAATTAAAAAAAAAATTAAAACAACTTTTTTTTTTAATTTTTAAGATGTTTTTTTTAAATGACAAGAAAATTGTTCATCTTTGAGTGAAAAAGATAGTGAATCTTGAATTATTGATTCGAGGCAAAAAATAAAGAAAAAAGAAGCAAAGTCATTAAAAGAAAATTTCCTTTAATGTTCTAATCACATAGTTAAACAATTCCATACTTTAAATCGAGGAAAAACAATTGTTTTTGTTTTTTCTTTGAGGAAGG
Organism: Durio zibethinus; assembly: GCF_002303985.1. The sequence continues at coordinate 11,508,618 of NW_019168004.1, forward strand.
GAAAAAGCAATTGCTATTGTTTCTTGGTGAGTCACTTTAATCATTAACCCAAGATTTTACTATTTTATATATCACAGCAAGAAGTATTGTAAATGAATCTCTCCTTCACAATTGCAAAATCATTGTTCTGCAATTTTGAAAGTTAATTTTTTTCTTCAACCATAGAAAATGAATAAACTTATTCAATTTTAATTATTCTTTTCAATGAAGGAAGGGACAGTAAATTTTGTTCATGTTTATTTTTAGCTATATTCTTTTCCTTTCCATGGTTGAAGCACTTGGGAGACTCATTGTTTTGCCTTCATATTTTCATAACACTTTTTCCAATCCTTCATGGCTCATTTTCTCCTTTTCTATTTGATGTCCTTATAAGTGTATTTATTAACTTTTTTGTTTGTTTGAAATGGATATCAAACCTTTCTTTCATGAACACTACTTGTTCTGTGATGAATAACAAAATCATAAGGCATGTTGTGATAGATGCAATTGACGAATTGATGGCTGGGCCTTTACATCCAACATACACTGAGCAATAGCTGCCTCGAAACATTTCATATCCTTTCTAGTCCAAACACCAACTTTCTTTGTATTGTCTTAAGTTTGACGATTGGAATTTCATTGAGATAAATGTTTCATTAATTTCATTTGAGATAAATGTTTCACTCTCTCATTGCTACAAATAGTATTGCATACATCGTAGTTTCAACCTTGATCTCTTATGTGCTTCTTCAACTGATGTTCAAAACTTTAAGAGACCAAAAACTCTAAAGGCTTAGGCCAAATGATTAAGCATTTTAGCCATATGCATTACTTGACCATTTTCAATTATAGCATGGTCATGAAGGAGTATGAGTATTGCTACAATTGGTATAAAAAGTTTCTGTTACGACTATCCTATGGTTGTTGTCAATGCCTTGTTAAGTCTTTTGTACATGAATTGTGCTTGATTAAGATACCAAACAAAATCTTACAACATACTTTTCCATCCTTTACACACTCTTTGGATACACATGGGTACAATTTCAATGGCAATTGTAATACCTTTTACCCTAAAATTTGGCTATAATGAAAGCATTTATTGTTGTCATAAATGCAATTTTCATCTTTAAGTTCTTTATGCCAAACTCAAACTTTTCTTAAAACATGAGTGCCACAAGCATGATCTTACTTATTCCAAAGCACATTTAAAAAATTAAGTTCAAATGCAACAATTGTTCATATTTTTTTCCAGTCATGTTGAAGGGAACATTTTTAACTGTTGAGTGGAATCTAATTTCAACATTAATTTGATTGTTGAATACCATTTACTTTTACACATAAGTATCGTAAACATTCTCTCACAACTATGAAATCATTTTGAAAAGATGATTGCAAAACATATTATTATGATATTTGAGAGAAAGAGCAAAATCCAAATCATCATGTTTATTGTTGTAATGAATGTTCATTTATTGCTCATATTGAATACACACTTGACAAGGTAAGCACACTCTTTACACTCTTTCAAGGTAATTTAACAAAATGCTATACTAAACGTTTGCATATGGAGGAAAAATTGAACTAAAAAAAATGTTACCCTTAATCCTTAGTCAATGAACATAAAATTTGACTACATACCACGTTTTGGCTTGAAGCATGACGAAACACAACAGGTTAATGTAGCATGCCAAACCCATGCTTAGGTAGGTGAATCAATATAAGAAGCAATCATTAGGAATAATATCATATTATATTTTTTGGTGAATTCCATTAATTGTGTTTATTTTGCTTCATTTATAAATTGAATATTTTATTCATCAACACCCTTCAACCTTCAAACAAATGATTGGAAAAGATGAAAAGCTTCTTTGCTGTGAGGAATGCTAGTGGGAAATTTCAGTTAAACCTGCTTATATCTACAAAAGATGCAAATATTACTTGTACAAAACATATACTTTAGCTGCCTTTTGAGTTACTACACCCTCTCTATGCCCAGTATGCTTTCACCCTCTTGATAAATGCTTTCATCTAGGTAAAATGATTCAGCATTTCAGTGACTAGCATCCCTTGATCTTCTTCAATTATAAAAAAGAAAGAAAGTATAAATACTGTTACAATTGGTGTGAGAAACCTTTGCCATGAATGCATTATGGCTATTATAAATATAATGTCAAGTCTTTTTTCCATGAATCATGATTAAATAAGATACTAAGCAAAATCTTTCAACATTCTTTTCATCTTTATTCCTTGTTTAAATACACAATGACTTTATGTTCAATAGTAATAGCAATGTTTGTTACCTTAAATTATACTACAATAAACCATTTATTGTTGTCGTATCATAAATGCGTTTTGCAACTTCATGTCTTTTGCACTACACTCAAATCAACCTTAAAAGATAAGTGCCATAAGCATAATCTTACTTATTTTCACAGCATATCTAAAGAAAATAGGTTCAAATGCAACAAGTGTTCATATTTTTTTTCCACAAATGTGGAATGAAGTGTTTTCTACCATTGTGTGCTATGCAATTTCAACATTCATTTTGATTGTTTAATACCATCTACTTCTATGCATAAATATCATAGACATTCTCTCAAAATTATAAATTCATTTTAAGAAGATGATAATGAAGTATATTATTGTGATATTTGCAAGGAACAAAGAAATCCAAAACATCTAGTTTATTATTGTAAAGAATGCACTTATGTTGCTCAAATTGAATGTGTACTTCACAAGGTAAGCACACTATTACTCAAACTTTAAACACCTTTTATTGAAAAACTTTTATTATAGTAACTTCTAAAATGAGTTATCAACCACATTGAAAAAATTAAATCATTTAAATTTTCTATTTTTTAGTAGGTTGACAATTTAATTTCAATTTAATTTTTAATGATTTATCAAACATGTACCTAGGCATAAAAAGTTTTGCCCTCAATTCTCCATTGTATTGATATAAAAAGAGATTACGAATCACATTGCAAGCATGAGCATTTCAAGCTTCTAGGCTAAGTTAGACTGAGAGATAGAGTTACTCCATTTCATCTGTCCTATGAATAAGCTAGTCCTTGGAAATTTTATGCCCAACTATAAAAACATAAGATGGTGTCATACATGCCACCTAAAAACCTCAGGTCTAGCCTATTGTCGGTTCCAATACTGATTTTATCTTCATGAATTTTGTCTTAGAAAAGTACCATGAGAGATCAACGTATCGTTCCACCCACTCCACACCCTAGCTCTACACACATATATCTTGAGAGAATTAGTTATTGATAGTGACCGTCTTGGTTGCAAATCCCTAAGAGTGCTGCTATAGTTGTTTTCAATGCAATATCTATCTTTATTTCTCATGTGCTAATTCCTTGAGGCATTTTTTAAGATCAAAGTCTCACTCCCACAATCTATCTTTTTCAAATGGATAAACTCGTATTCTCCTATGTAAGTAAATTTTTATTTGTTTGTCTTTTCTATGACAAATGCTATAAAATTTTAGGAGAAAAGTCTATGTATTGCTATATTAAGTGTGATATGAATTTTCATTTTCATTTGTTAATATTTATATAAAATTAATTCCAAGCATCATGGTTATCCTTTCATTTTTAAAGATTGTTTTGTGGAAAATGATTCGAAAAAGTATTATTGTGATGAATGTGAAAAAAAAAAAGAGATGTAAGAAAAGATGTTTATTATTATAAAAAATTTCATGGACTATTTGTTGCTTACACAAAATGTGCAGTTAAAGATGGTATGTTAACTTGTGGTTTGAAAATTTGTCATGCATTTAATTAATACATGTAGATATTGATAATGCCTTGATTTGGTGCATGCAAATCTATGTTTTAGCAACTTTTTATGCATAGTTCAATTCACATGTACCAAATTAATCACTTATTTGTTATGTATTTTTGTTAAACATTAATTTATTGAATAATTTGAAGCTTTTTTAAGTTGATTATTAAAAGATTTTAGTAGTGCATGTGTTTTTGACCAATTGTATAGTATTTAAGATATGAAACTTATCAGGAAGAAGAAAATGTGGTAATGATAAAGGTTAAAAATGGTAGTTGGAAATTTGTTCAAATTATGCAGTTGCTCTTTCATGCAACTAGTAGCATAATATCAATAGGGAAAAAACTGGATATCTTTTTGCCAACTAGAAAAAGACAACAAAAACAAAGGTTAAATGCTAAAGATGAAAAAACAAAGGTTAACTGTTAAATTTAAGATTTAACTTTTGAGTGTTTTCTTAATTAAGGTTATCATTTTAAATTTGGTTTAATTTAGAATTAACATTTTCGGATATGTTCAAATAAAGACTACATAACGAGAGTGTTGTATATGTGCCATTAAGTCCAATATTAATTGTTAAGTTTTTTTATCAGTGAAATACTAATTTTTTCATAATTTTTAGTGAAAAAAGAAAAAAATTATACTTGAATATTTAAAAAAAGCCTAAAACGAAATTGAATTTGTTCTTCAAGCATTTCTTGAAGATTGTCTACTTTTGCAGTTGTTTTTCTTCTAAACTCACAGTTTTGGTGGTATCTTGATGATATTATTAAGAGAACAAAGGCAAGCAAAGACAAACAAAGCAAAAGTTTTGGTCAAAAAGGTTTCTAGTAATTGGTAGTCAGGGAAAAAATTTTGTGAGAAAGAATTTGATAGGCATAAAACTCAACCAATTCGAACAATCAAGAAACTAAACAACAATCCTAGCATCTAAAGAAAACAAAGGCAATCACAAACACATCTAAACTTAAGTACAATTAACAATTACCTAGAAGCAAACAACACAAGAAGAATCAAAGCAAGACAATCACAATAACACAAAAACACAATCATACTTATAAGCATTCAAAGCAAATATATATATATATATATGCCAAGTGTGTTTTTGTTGAGGGTTGTGAGCTTAATTATTTTGGAAGGAGGTTTACTTTTAGGCTTATATTAAGGGGGTGAAGGAGGACATTTTCAATTATTTTTGGTTTATTTCGGCAATGGTAAATGGTGAAGATAATAGCGACATTATTTGTTTTTTTATTTAGATCTAGGTGATCCTAGAGATTTTTTTAGAATTTAATCCAACTCAAGGAATGAGGAGACTAAGAAGAGCAAAAATGTTTTTTCTTTTTGGCACCAATCACCAGCTGCAGAAGGTGGTGTATGGCAATTGGCACAGTATAGCCTAGTTGATTTCTAGGTTGAAGCAACTGAGGTTCTTGATTTTTTTTAGATTATAGGAACTTAGAGAATTCTATTTTGGAGAGAGAGAGAAAAGAATAAAAATTAGGTCTTAAAGAATATTTTTAGCTTGTATATTCCTTACCAAATGGTGAGTTTTGAATATATTACAACCATTATTCAAACCATAAAATAACAACCGCAACACCCATAACAAAGCCATTATTTGAATCCTTATCAGCAAATAAGTAGAGCATATTGTTTCATTGTACTTGAATTGAAATGGTTATTTGGTTTAGACTTAAGATACTATTTGACATATGTTTTCTCATTTTATAATAACGATTCATATTGGAAAAGAAAAAAAATTAAAGTGAGGAATAATTTGCTTGTATCAATACAATAATATTGCTATGTAAGCTTTTCTGTTAAGCATTGATTATTATTTCTTTTTTTTAAATCTTTTTTTGTGTATTCTCTTCATTTGGCGCTTAATCTCTTATGACTAATTTGGATTTGATTGTTCTTAATACTTTTTAAAAGACATTGATAAATTGTAATTTTTAGTTCAAAAAGTAAAGTAAAAAATTAATATAAAATATCTGTTAAATGTTCAATAAAGGGAAATAGATATAATTTTCTAATGGCTAAAAAAAAAGGGTTAATAAATCTTGAATTATGGGTTTGAGGAAAAAAAGCAAAATCAATAAAGCAATATTTGCTTTCTTGATGAATCACCATTATGGCTAACCCAAGGTTCTTTTATATATAACAACAAGAAGTATTGTATATTTATCTTCCCTTCGCACATGCAAAATCATTGATCTGCAACTATTTATAATTGGATGGGTTTTTTTGTACCATTCTAATGATTAATATATATATACCTACATATAATTTGCCAAATTTTTTTATCCAATTCTAAATTTATTTTATTCCATTTCTAAAAGTTTTGTTGGAAAATAAGCATATATATATATTTATATATATACACACACAAAAGATAGCAAACTGTGCGTTATTATGATTTATCATTTTATTATCTAATATATACTAAAAAAGTAAAATATATAATTCAAAAGGTAAAATAAACATAAACATCCTTTTTGATACATTTTAAATATCTCATAGATTTTAAAAGTGAAAAAGTCATGATGTGTAGAAATAAAAAATTTCATAATTTCCACAATCAAAAGAGGTAAATGAATTTCAGCTAAGTTATGAACAAACTCAAAATCTCAAATAAAATCCTTTACTTATTTTATCTTAAAAAAATAAACAAAATTAAGAAAAAAAATAAAGTCAATAATAAGTAGTTGTGATTTATTTCATTTTTTTAATTAAAATTTTCATTGTTAAACCAAAATTATAATGCAATGATAATACAATAAAAATACAATTTTTAAAATTGAAAAAGAAGAAAAATACTTGTTTTGTAAGAGAGATTGCAAATAACTTGAATAAAAAATAGGTGGTCAGATAATCGTTAAACAAATTCTAAATTTGGTGATTCTTTCTAAGATAAAGGATTTTTTTTTGTTCAATTGGATTCTTCAAATCAGGAAAAAATTGTTCTGTTTTTTGGTTTTAACAAAAGGAGAGACCCTTTTTTTTTTTTTTCAAAAACAAATGTAAGAAACTGGAAGAAATTTGTGAGAAGAAGGTGATAAAGAGTTATTACTTAGAATTTGACAACCAATATCCATTTAAGAGATTACTTGTATGAATTAATGTACCCACAAACCTTCCAATATAAAGAATGAATTTTTTAAAAAGTTAAGAGAAAAAAATATTTATACTTAAAATCAATGATTAGATGAATGGGTGTTTTTAGAATGAAAATTGAAAGCAATAAAATAGATAATAATGAGTATGGGAGATAATCGATTACTTACATGAAGAATTTGAATAGTATTACATGAAGAATTTAAATAGTACAAATTCATCTCTTCTCAAACTGTATAAAGAAGATTCTTTATCTCTTGAATGAGAAAGTTGAATAATTTAAAAAAAATAAATAAAAGAGGAATATAGATACTACAAAGGTAATAGATCAAGAATGGAAGATGAAGAGGGATAATTAAGATTGAATAACTGGACAACTTAAAATGATATGCCAGCTCAATTGTCTTAATGTTAGAGATGGCAATAGGTCGAGTCGGGGAGGGTTTTTACTTGCTCTGAACCCGACCCGACCTAAAATTAATAAAATAATTTTTAAAATATAAAAAATATATAAATATAAAATTAAATAAATAATAAAAAATTATTATATATATATATACCATGTAAGGTCAGGATGGATTTACCTAAAATCCAACTTCCATCCAACCCTAACTTTTTTTTACTAAAACTTGACCTAACTTGCCTTGAAACTCGATTTTTCAAAAAAAAGAAAAAGACTCTATAGGGTCGGGTAGGGTCAGAACCCAGCGGGTATGGGTTGGATTGCCAACTCCATATATGGCAAATGGAAGTTGCATATGTGGTAGTCCATATGTCAACATTCTAGGCAACGAAAGATGAAAATATATGAATGTTGAATTGTTTTTGGAGAAAGAAAATTGAAAGGAATAAATAGGTAATAATGAGTAGGGACGACAATTGGTTACTTACATGAGGAATTTGAATAGTGCAAATTTATCTCCTCTCAAACTGTAAATACTCTTTCAAAGATTCATTGTCTTTTTAATAAGAAAATAGAATAATTTTTTTTTTTAAGTAAATGAAAGAGGAATACAAATATTGAGGAGGTAGTAAACTAGGAATGGAAAATGAAGCATTTTTGGTTCTAAACCCTAAGAACGAAAGACATAGAAGGGGAATAATTAAGCTTGAATGACTTCACAACTTAAAATGAATATATGACAATTTAATGATCATACATGGCAAATGAAGGCAACTTATGTGGCAGTCCACATGTCACAATTCTAGGCAACAGGGGATGAAAGTATATGTATGTTAGATGGCAAATGAAGGCTGCATATGTGACAATCCATTTGTCACAATTCTAAACTATAGGGGATAAAAATATATGTATATTAGATGTGGCAGTCCACATATCATAGTTCTAGGAAATAGGAGTGGATATATATATATATATGGTTTATTTTTAATACATTGATAATGAATTAAATAATTTCTATGTATATATAAATTAGCATGGAAATATATCTTCTGTTAGGGGAAAACTTTACTTATCTGACCACTTTTATTTTTTCAATATTTACTGACCTATGTTTTACATATAAAATATTAAAAATTGCACATTAATAAATTTTATATCGTGGCATGCAATAGTAATTAAACCAGATTCTTTTCCCCATACTTGCCCATAGCTCTTCTTAGAACAAATTATGAATAAACCTGTGTAAAGTAGAAACTGCAGGCACATTGGAATGGAGATTAATTTCATATTAGAGACCTAATATCAGTACCAAACTTGTCTTAAACAATTTCTGGTGACCATTTAAAACAAAGGGAGGTAATGGTCTTAGAAGTAGCAGTCTTATGTACCTTTACTTGTCACGGGAAAGATTTGTTGTGCTTTATCTGGATTGTTGGTGGCTTAATGTCAATATTATCACCTACCAATCTTTTAACAACTCTTGTTTATTTTTCTTTGATCAAGTAGTGCAAGAAATCTGGCAATTTTCTTTTACCAACGTGCTTTGCTGATTAGTTCAATGAACACAGAATGCACCAAGTTTCAAAGTTCTCACTGTAAGCCTGAGTAATGATATTCAATACTTTTGTTCAATTTAGAAAAGTTAAATTCCAATTCATCCCCAATTCTCAGACTATATTGCTTCTAGAATCCATTCTAAACTACTCCCGTCATGCTAACCAAACGGTGGAAATGATCAAAGAAACGTTTCCAGCAAAGCAAGATTAAGTAATCTTACAAAAAATCAATGCTTTCAATGTAATAAGCATTAATGTCATATCTTAAGTATCTATGAACATGTCAGAATAGACTTTTCAAACAGAGATTTTTCAGAGATAGAACAGAACCTCCAAGCCTAACATAAATTTATTGTATTTGTCCTCCGTGAAACATGCTATTTGGACATCAATTGATCAAGTTCTACGTAAAATTTGTTGGCCCGTTGCACCAAAATAATAAAGAATAAATGAACATGTATTACCTTAATTGAATTGGAGAGAAATAGGTCACCAAGAGAAAACAAGTCTTTCCATCATTATAAAATTAGTACTATATTATTAAATTAGCATGGTAAGATGGAAACTCATATTCAATTTTAAGATCTTGAACTGTTAAATAACTAACAATATTCAACTTGGATGGTGAAAAGTCAGGAATATGATATATGCTTTTAGACTGAATCATGACTACTTCCAAGACCATTTTTCAGTAATTTAAGCATATAATAACTGCGTAGAATGAGTAAAATAAAGAAGGATAAAAGAGTGGAATTATTTGAAAATAATTCTTCTTGAAAAGTCTTTTACCTGCTAGTTAAGGAAAATAGTGACCAGGTCATTGGTTTCCATCTGTAAATGGGTCTGTCTTTCATGCAAAGCTTCTCACTCTTCTCCAAAAAAATATTAAACAACGAGCTAATTTTGGAGTAAACATTGCTATTTTGCTTGTATATCACAATGAAACGAGCAAGGATTATTGTCAACTTTATTTTTAAGGTTAAATATAAAAATAGCATCTAAACTATATATTTTTTGTTAGTTTTGTATGTAAAAAAAATAATATTTTTAATTTAATATTTTCATTTTCATTTTGTCATCTATTTTTGTATATACAATTAACAGCGATTACATGGCATGAATATTTAATAAAATGTTGACACATATCAAAAAGTTTAGTTAGCACCACATCATCGATTGCCACATCAGCATTTAAAGAAAATTTTTAAAAATTTCACAAAAAACTTTTACGTTTTAGTGATTTTTTTTTTAATTTGAAGGAATTTTTATTTTTAGTAAAAGTTTTATCCTTTAAAAAATTTTAGATTTTTTTGGATGATTTATCAAAATTTTGAGATTTTTTGAATTTCTTAAGTTTTAATAAATTTTTCATTTTTATAATTTCTAAAACTATTTGATATTTTTAATTTTTCATATTTTTTAAAATATTCCAAAATTTTTTAAAAAGTTTTTTAGAATTTTTAAAAACCTGTTTTAATTTTCTATTAGTGTTGATGTAACAATTGATATTATAGCATTGTTTAGATTTCTTTTGACAGATATCAACATTTTATTAGCTGTTTATGCTAAGTCAATAAATTAAGTAACAGCATTAAATCAAAATAATAAAGTGGATAACGGAATAAAAAATTGAATACTTATTAATAATTTAATTTCTTTAAGCACCAATTGACAAAAAATATATAATACATAGGTTAATTTTATATTTAACCCTAATTTTTAACTGTATCTTATATGACCAGGAGTTGCGGCGGCAGGTTTAGTTAGCAACTTGGATTTATGCCAAAGTCAACAAGATGGCTTCATGTTGTATTTTAGTACTACAACAGACATAATATAATGACAGAAATGACTACTTCCACGACAAAACTGTGTGTTGATGTAAGCATAGGGATAGGGAATTCGATGGGTAGACATGGGTAGTAGTTGAAGAACAATTCATCAGAAATTTAGAAGGAAAAAAAAAATCGAAGCAGACTTGGTAAATCTCTCTTTTGCTTCATGAAAATGAGAAATTATAGACTTGTTCAAAGACTCCAGTTAATCTATAAATAGGCATGTTCTTACGCAAAGTTTCTCATCCCTTCCAAAGCAATCAAACTTACAAGATTTTAAGCTAGAAATTACATTATCACAATGAAAGGTGCTCATTTCCTCTTAGCAATTTCTCTCTTGGCTCTGGCTTCCTCATTTGCCTATGCATCTGATCCTAGCCCTCTCCAGGATTTCTGTGTCGCCATCAATGACACCAAGGATGGTGGTATGTTCTATTTTTCTCTGTTATTCTTAAACTTACTTCAAATATGTGCCTAAAACAAAGCAACTCAGTAGGAAGCAAAATTTCTGGGCAGAAAAACTATCTAAAACAGTCTATAAGCGTTGCATGGAATAATGAAAATAACATATTTTTGCTCTTCATATATGCAGTGTTTGTTAATGGGAAGTTCTGCAAGGATCCAAAGCTTGCCAAAGCAGAAGACTTCTTCTTTTCAGGGCTCAACATCCCAAGAAACACATCAAATCCAGTGGGATCAACTGTGACTCCAGTCAATGTTGCCCAAATACTAGGACTTAACACTCTTGGCATCTCATTGGCTCGACTTGACTTTGCACCCGACGGTGGCCTAAACCCCCCTCACACTCACCCTCGTGCCACGGAAATTCTAGTCGTTGTGGAGGGCACACTTTACGTTGGCTTTGTTACATCCAACCCAGATAATCGTCTCATCACCAAAGTCCTATACCCTGGAGATGTGTTTGTTTTCCCTATTGGCCTCATTCACTTCCAGTTCAATGTGGGGAAAACCAATGCTGTTGCCTTTGCTGCTTTTGGCAGCCAGAATCCTGGTGTCATTACAATAGCCAATGCAGTGTTTGGAGCAAACCCACCCATTAATCCCGATGTTCTTGTCAAGGCCTTCCAATTGGACAAGAACGTGGTGAAAAATCTTCAGTCCAAATTCTGGTGGGCTAACAATTAAGGAGAGGATTTATTTAATCATACTTGAATTGGTGGATAATGTTTGACCTGTTTGCCTCATTATAGTAACGATTTATATTTTGCAAAAGAAAAAAAATAAATGCTTATGTACCCATGCTTATGTAAGCCTCTTTGTCAAGTATTGGATATTAATATTATTAATTATTATTATATTACTTTTACTAAATGGTTTGTTTTTCAAATTTTTAGTATATTTAAAGTTTTGCAAATATAAAATAATTAAAAATTAAAGATTGAAATGACAACAAAAAGAATATTAATTGTAATAAATATTTGAAGTTATTGGACGTCGTTGTCTTAAATACTAGAAAACTTTGACCTTTTTTATGCAAAATATATGGCGGTTTTTTTTTTTATTTTTCATTCAAGTCAAATAGTCATTTTCATGATTAATGTTACATGCCTCTCTTCTTTTATGACGTCATAATAATATATTTGTATGAATTTAATGATATCTACTAATTATTCATGCATGGAGTAATGCTTTTTGGATCAACTCATGTAAGCCAACTATTGAATCCAATGGCATTCATGGATTGTTCAATCAATTTATAAATAAAATTTTTTAATTTGAACCATTAAATTATTTCGATATTAAGAGAAAATAAAGTAAAATAACATTTTTTTTTTATTTTTAGGATTGTTTTCCTTTTTAAAGGACAAAAAGATAGTGAATCTTGTATTATTGATTTTAGGCAAAAAAAAAAAAAAAGAAGGTAAAGTCATTGAAACAATTCTTTTAATGTTCTCATCACATAGTTAAACAATTCCATGCTTTAAGTGGAGGAAAAACAAATGTTTTCGTTTTTTTCTTTGAAAAAGGGAAAAAGCAATTTCTATTATTTCTTGATGAGTCACTTTAATTGTTAACCCAAGATTTTAGTCTTTTATATATGACAACAAGAAGTATTGTATATGCATCTCTCCTTCACAATTGCAAAATCATTGTTATGCAACTTTGAAAGTTAATTCTTTTCTTCAACCATAGAAAATGCATAAACTTATACGATTTTCGTTATTCTTTCCAATGTGGGAAGGGAAAATTAAATTTGTTCCTATTTATTTTTAACTATATTTTTTTCCTCTTCATGGTTCAAGCACTTGAGAGACTCATTGTTTTGCCTTCATATTTTCGTAACACCCTTTCTATCCCCTCATAGTTCCCACTCTACCTCTCTCTTCAACCTCCACCTAAATGTATTTTCTTTGCTTGTTTAAAATGGATATCAAAACATTCCTTTATAAACACTACTTGTTTATGATGAATACCAAAATCATGAGGTATTGTAGATATCCTAATTTGTCTAGGGTTGTAATGGTGTTAAAAAATATATAAAAAAAAAAAGAAAGAAAAATTAGGAAAAGTTTGGGGTGGTTGAGTTGGTATAAAAATATTTCTTTGGGATTATAAAATTTGGGTTAAAATTAGAGTTGAAGTGAAATTAAAACCTTTTCTGGTTTAAGGTTCTCATAATTTAAACCCTATAAATATGAACCTTGATTCAAGAAAAAAAATAGTAAAAATGAGTAGAGATATACAAAGCAAAAAAGAAGAGAGAGAGAGTCAAAAAAAAATTAAGAGTTTTTTTTTAATATAGTTTTTTCTTGTGTTTTGGGTTTAGATAATTAGGATTTTCTTTTGAAAATTTTGTGTTAGAGAAAGGAGTTGAGAAGAAACACAAAAAGGAGATATTCAACGAAAAGTTTTGGCAACAAAATTTTTTAAGGTTTCAGAGAAATAAGAAAAAAGACAAGGTAAGTGCTATTTTTTTCTTCAATATTTGTATATTTATTTATGTTACTTAGTAAATTCTCTTTTTTTATTTAAAATAAATTTTTATAATAAATTTTCAGCCTTACCAATATATTGGAGGGCTCAAATTTGTTAAAATAATTGTTTAAATAAAATGCCTTACCAACATATTAGAAGGCAATAAGATCTTTGAAATAAGGTTTTATTAACATATTGGAAAACCTTATTAATTTATGAAAAACAAATTTTAAAAAAAGTTTTAATAAAGTCTTATCAATATATTGGAGAGCAATTTGATTTTTTTTTTTAAGATAAGGTTTTACCAACATATTGGAGAACCTTATAATTGTTAAATAAACATTAATTTTTTGAAAAGAAATAATTGCCATAAAATCCTACCAATATATCGAAGGATAATTTCTACCAAAAAATCTTACTAACATATCAGAGGATTTTTCTAAAAATAAAGAGTTTTTTTTATCCATAAAAATTAGATTTTACAAAAATGAATCCGACAATGGAACATCTTTAAAGTGTGACAAATAGTCTCCTTGAATACTCCTTAGCTGAGGGGATGTTCTTGAATTATTACCAAAATATTTGAATAATTTAGGGATAATTTTTTATATTAAATTATTTGGTGGGATAACACGAAATTAACTGGTACCATCATTTGGATAGGTGATGTGGGGGTGCTATAATAGGGATATAATTGAGCGAATATGATCCAATACAGTATTAAGTTAAAGCTTGAGTTCGACTTAAAATTTTTAACTTAAAACTCAACTTGAGCTCGATCGAGTTCTTTTTTTTTTTTTAACTTGAGCTCGACTTGAGATAAAAATCAAGCCACTCGAACTCGCTCGATTCGGCTTGATTAACTTGTAAAAATAAGCTCGATTTTTATACTCTATAAAAATTTGATTATTTGTAATTGAGCTCGAACTTGAGTTTGAGATATTTTATTAATTAAAATAATTAAAATATAGTAAAATATAAAAGCTTAATTAGGCTCGCGAACTACTCAAGTCGAATATAAAAATGCTCAAATTCTGCCCAATCGATAAGTCGAGCTATTTGAACTTGAGCTCGACTCAATAATAATCGAGTCAAATTTTGCTTTTATTTGAGTCAAACTTAAATAACTCGCGAGTACTAATGTATCATTTCTACCCTTATTCTATAATCTTTCTCACATGTAACCGTACACCTAAACCTAATTTTGGTTTCTTAGATATGAATCAATTAGGTGGTCAATCACACCTTAATAAAAGATTGATGGCAACTTCTCCGGTTGTATCTAGCTATGGATTTACGAATTTATACATTATGACAAACATGTTATGATAGATGCAACAGGCGAATTCATGGTTAGGCCTTTACTTGTGATTGTTGCAAGTTTCGGTTAGATCCATCTTATGTTGAGCAATAACTACCTTGAAACACATTTTTTCCATTTCGAACACCAACTTTCTTTGTACTTAGGGTTGGCAATGGGTCGGGTTGGGATGAATTTTTGCTCACCTTAAACCTTCCTTGAAATTTTTTTATTATTTTTTATACCCGAATCTGACCCAATCCGACAGTATATAAACCATACCCGACCTGAAATTAATAAAATATTATTTTTTTAAATATAAATATATAATTATATAATTATATATAAAATAAAAAATAATTTTTAATATAATATCAGGTCGAGTTTGCCTAAAACCAAAACCTAGCCCAACCCTAATTTTTTGCTAATAATACCAAACTCGAAACCCGATTTTCAAAAAAAAAAAATTGATCTTATGAGATTGGGTCGGGTTGAAACCCATCGGGCTCGAGTTGGGCTGCCAACCCTATTTGTACTATCCCAAGTTTGATGGTAACAATTTCATTTATGATAAATGTTTTGCTTTTTTGTTGTAGTTTTAACCCTGATCTTATATGTGCGTCTTTAACTAATAGTCAAAACCTCAATAGACCAAAAGTTCTAAAGGCTTAGGCAAAATGATTAAGCATTTTTGCCAAATGCATTCCTTGACCATTTTCAACTATAGCATGGTCATGAAGGAGTATGAATATTGTTGTAATTGATATGAAAAGCCTCTATCAAGACTGTCCTATAGTTGTCATCAATGTCTTGTTAAGTTTTTTATACATTAATCATGCTTGATTAAGATACCAAACAAAATCTTACAACACCCTTTCCATCCTCACACCCTCTATGGATACATGACAGCTACAATTTCAATGTCAATTGCAATGCCTTTAACTTAAAATTTGGCTACAGTGAAAACATCTACATTTTTCATATGTGCAATTTTCATCTTCATGTTCTTTACAATAAACTCAAACCCTCCCTAAAACATGAATGCCACAAGCATGACCTTACTTATTTCCAAAGCACATATAAAAAAATTAAGTTCAAATGCAACAAGTGTTCATATTTTTTTACCAAGCATGTTGAAAGGAGCTTTTTTTACCATTGTGTGGAATGCAATTTCAATATTCATTTTGACTATTTAATACCATCTACTTTTATACATAAGTATCATAAACATTTTCTCATAGCTATGAAATCATTTCAAGAAGATGATTGCAAAAAATACTATTGTGATATTTGTAAGGAAAAATGAAATCCAAATCATCATGTTTATTATTGTAAAGAATGTTTAGTTATTACTCATATTGATGTACACTTGAAAAGGTAAGCACACTGATTACTCTCTTTTAAGGTAATTTAACTATATGATATACTAAACGTTTGCATATAGAGGGAAAATAAAAAGAAACACTGAACTTAAAAGTGTTACGCTCAATGTTCTTAGTTACTGGACATAAAATTTAACTATGGACCACATTTTGGCTTGGAGCATGAAGGAACACAACTAGGGGTGAAGCCAAATGGGCAAGCAGAGGCCACATTCCCTAAAAAATTTTCTCCTCTCTTATGTTATAGTGTCCAATCCCACCAAAGTACTTACTTTGGCCCCTTCCCTTTTGAAAATACTATTTAGCACCATTTTTACCCAATTCCTACATTCGCCCTTGAACACAACAGGGTGATACAACATCATAAACCCATGATTAGGTAGGTGAATCAACATGAGAAGCAATTATTATGAGCAATATCATATTATTTTTTTGGGTGAATTCTCTTAATTGTGTCTATTTTGGTTTGTCTAAAGATTGAATATTTTAATCATTAATAACCCTAGACCTTCAAATAGGTACAAATGTAACAAATGTTCATATTTTTTTGCCAGAAATATGAAAGAGGGAACCTTTTACTGTAGTATGCTATGATATTTCAACATTCATTTTAACTATTTAATATCATCTATTTTTATATATAAATACCATAGACATTCTCTCACAATTATGAATTCATTTCAAGAAGATGATAGCTAAATATATTATTGTGATATTTGCGAGAAACAAAGAAATCCAAAACATCCATTTCATTATTGTAAAGAATGCACATATGTTGCTCATGTTGAATGCATACTTGACAAGGTAAACGCATTATTACTCAAACTGTAAACACCTTTCATTGAAAAACTTTCATTTTTGTAATTTCTAAAATGAGTTATCCACAACATTGAAAAAAATTAAGTCATTTAAATTTTCAATTTTTTTAATAGGTTGAAAAATTCAATTTTAATTTTATTTTTAATGATTATGAAACATGTACCTTGGTAGAAAACGTTCTATCCTCAATTCTCCAGTGCATTGATATAAAATTGGACTATGGATCACATTATGAGCACAAAGAAACATAGCAGAGTGGTGTAGCATTTCAAGCTTCTAGGCTAATTGAGATTGATAGACATAATTGTTGTAAAGATTCTGGGACAACCAGACGTAAAGAATTTTTAAAGTCGAAAAAAAAAAGAGTTGCCACCAATCTTTTTTAGGGTGTGAGTGGCCACCCAAAAGTTTATCTTTTTAGATAAACAATAAAAAAACGTTTAAAGTTTATCAAAAAAATAAATTTTGATTTACAAAAATCAGGTTTTGAATTTGGGAATCAGTTACGTGTGGGGAAGGATTAGCACCCCTACAATGCCCATAAATTAGTACCAATTAATCATGTGCTATTTTTGGTGTTGGATGAAACGGTTTTGATTTGAAATTTAATAATAATCCCCTTTTATTATTTTAGAAAAAGAAAATTAATTTATCAAAATTCTTTATTTAGGAGTATCGAGAAAATCTTTAAGTTAAAGAATTATCTTAAAATTCTCTAACATTTAGGCAAAACTTTAAAGATAATGCTTTTAACTGATATATACCACGACAACCCTTGAAAATGAAAACAACATTCTTTGGGAAAGATAATTGTTGATAACTCTCTAACATCTAGGCTGAGTACCAAGAATTGTTTCCCTCGAGATGTTATTTTTATTTTATTTTATAACTTCGCATTTTTAAAATAAAAATATTTTATGCGAAAAAAATAAATGAGGGTGTTATCAGATAGCAAGTAAAAATTAAAGATAAAGAAATGCAAACGACTGTAAACAATAACAAATAAATGCCTGTAAGCCAATAAGTGTTGTGTATGATGATGAAATGCAAATTTGAAATTGGATTCTTAAATATAATGAGACAACCTTGACTCTCCAATATCTAGGTGGAGCTTAGGTGTGACTATT
Organism: Durio zibethinus; assembly: GCF_002303985.1. The sequence continues at coordinate 11,526,871 of NW_019168004.1, forward strand.
CATATTTAAGATCCTATTTTATTATTATATTATATTTATTCCATTATTAAAGCAAATTAAGGACTCACATGAAAAATTTAATGAAATAAAGTTTCTTAAATACCCCATCATCTAGGCGGCATTTGAGAACAAATTATTTTAAGTGAGATTTTTGCATGTATCCTTAGAGTTTCAGAATGGTTTGAACATAGGTATGGGATGAGTTTTAAAAGTTTGTAACTTTTGGGTGATGATTCAGGATTGCGTACCAAATTTAGGGTTTTAGGTTTTGAATTTTAAGAAATAAAGTTTTAAGTTTTGGATTTTGGATTTTAGAGTTTTGGTTTGCGTTTTAAGGCTTTGAGGGTTTGGTTTTTAGGGTTTAAAAAAAATGAAAACATCTCTAAAAATCTCTAATATCTAAGTGGATTTTCAAAGCAAGTTCGATTTTATAATTTTTAAAAATTAATTAAAATTTTTCATATATTTCTTTTTTATGAAAACTTATTATTATTATTATTATTATTATTATTAATTTTACTATTGTTTTATTATTTGTTACTTTTTTATACTTTTTAAAAAATTTTTTATAATTCCCCAATATCTGGGTGAAATTATTATTTAAAACATAATTATATTCCCTCCAACATTTAGGTAGGGAAAATTTTTTTTATAATTCATTTTATAGGCATTTTATATATTTTTTATTATTATTATTATTATTATTTATTTTGTAAGGTTTATTTTTAAAATTAGCAAAATTATAAAAAATTTTAGCTTTATACTCATTGTTTATTTTTATCTTTATTATTTATTATTATAAAACAAAAAAATTTTATTTTTACAAATTTGAACATTTTGATATGCATAAATAATAATAATAATCTTAAATAAGAAAAATATTTAAAAAATATTTTAAAAAAAAAACTTGAATCAGACTGGTTAATGGTTCGATCAATGCTGGTTCGTTCAGTTCATGGTTGACCTGGTTGAACCAGCTTGAGGGTGGTTTGACGAACGGTTTAGTTGAACCAGTTTAGAGCTAGCTAAAGGACGTGTCACCAGGTCAGCCGTGTGATCCCTAGTTGGGTCCGGGTTCATGCACGAATCCTCATTGGCCTTAAACGGCGTCATTTTGGGCTTTACTCTTCTATATAAAACCAAAATATTTTTTAACTCATTTTATCCTTTATGGTAAAAAAAATTTTAGAGCTCTAGATAGAGATCGACGGGTTATGCCGGTGTCTCACCTCCGGTCATGGTGTTGTGGTGCCGGTTGTTGTCTAGTATCATCGCCGGTGGACATCGCCAATGGTTGAAAAGTGCCAAAAACTTTCAAAAATTCTCCTTAATGCACTCTTTCCATATCTAGTATTCTTTTTGGCAGGAACAATCTCGGTCGATGTAGATCGGGGTTTGAAGCTTCAATTTTTCCTTTCTTTTTTTTTTTTAAACCATAACTGATAATGTAGCTTGGTGCTGGGTTCCTTTCTATGGGAAGGGCTATTTTTTTTTGTTTTGTTTTTTTATGGATTTTTTATTGTTTCCTGGAGGGTGCTGGGTTTTTGGGTAGGCTAAGATCGATGGTGCCTGGTGAAAGGTCTTATGGGGTGTTTGGAGATTGGGACTTTAAGAGTTTGGGCATGTGAAGGCTTAGGTCGTTTGGGTGTGAGAGGTTGGGTTTTTTTTTTTTTTTGGCATTGGAGAGCTTAGGATTTTTGGGTGTCCCAAAGTTGGGGGTTTCTCCTTTTGGTCCAAGAATGAAGCTAGGTTTTTAAAGGGCTAGGTGTTTAGGAGATGGGTGGAGTAGGTGGTGGCTGGTGATGGTTCTAGCAGTGCAGGGTATGGCCAAGGATTGGCTTAGAAGAGTGGGTATGATGGGGGTTGGGAATGGTGGTGGCAAAAGCAAGTGGATAGGATGGTGTCGTGCAAGGCACCATCCTTATCCCTGTCCCATCTTTTTCTTTTTTTCTTTTCTTTTCTTTTTTTTAACAACATTAAACCAATATTAATATTTTATTATTAATTTTTTTCTATTATTAATTTTTTGTTATAATTATTAATAATTTTAATATTAATAAGCAAAAACAACAAACGTGATTTAAAGCTTCGATAGACACTAACAAAATTCAATGTCTACAACAATTACTCCATTTCATCCATCTATGCATAATCTAGTCCTTGAGAATTTTATGCCCACTTACAAAAACATAAAATGTAGCCATGCATGCCACTCAAAAACCTCAGGTCCAGCCTATTATTGATTTCAATGTCGACTTTATCTTCATGAATCTTGCCTGGAAAAGTACCATGAGAGATTAACCTTCCATTCCACCCACTCCACGCCCTAGCTCTACACTTATATATCTTGGGGGAATTAATTGTAGATAGCGACTATCTTGCCTGCAAATACCCAATCTTTGAAAAGTGCTGCTATAGTTTATTACAATGCAATATCTACCTCAATTTCTCATGTGCTAATTCCTTAAAGCGTCCTCTAAGATCAAAGTCTCACTCCCACAATTTTACCTTTTTCAAATGGATAAACTTATATTCTCCTATGTAAGTAAATTTTTATTTCTTTGTCTTATCTATAACAAATGTTATAAATTTTTGGGAGAAAAGTCTATGTACCATTGCACTGAGTGTGATCTAAATTTTTATTTGAAATGTGTCAATGTTCTATATAAAGCTAATTTCAGATGTCACAGTTATCCTCTAGTTCTTAATGATCTTTTGTGAAAGATGATTCAAGAGAATATTATTGCAACGTATGTGAAGAAAAAAAAAGATGCAAGAGAAGGTGTCTAGGATTGTAAAAAATGTCATGAACTACTTGTTGCTCACACAGAATGTGGGTTAAAGA